>CM047392.1:13718410-14318410 GCA_026123125.1 Chironomus striatipennis | reverse complement strand
TGAGATGGTTCGACATTTCGATTTAATGGAAGATGCATTAAGGTGTTAAGCCGAGGCTGAAAGGAAACATCATTTGGACAGCATGGATGGAAAATAACACACATCCAACTCACTCCTCTTTCAATTCCTTATCAGTTCCTTTGGAAAATTATTTTTTTAGATAGAAAAAAAAGATAGCAACAGATTTTTTTTTGTGTTGTGTAAAAAAAATTCTCTAGAAATAAAACCATAACGATGTGAATGGGTTTCGAGTATTCTGTATGGGCAATAGCATATAAGGGTTTATGGTTGTTGAAAAGTGACATCTTATTTCTTCATCTCATTCTCATTTTAACAGATCCTTAAAAAAATCCTTTTCATTTCGTCAAGCATGTTAAAAGGAATAAAAAAATAATTTAAGTTATTTTTCGTATTAGGAAAACCATCAGTCAATAAAAAATAGAAAATGCTTGGATTTTTGTTGTGTATGTTGAGTTATTTGATTTCAAATCGCATTATTGACTTAAAATGAAAAAAAGGATTTTTAGGGATTTTTCATTCGTAGAGAAATTTTGTCAAATTTTCTTAGAAAACACGTTTTTATGATTTTACAAAAATTACGCACGTATCTGCTACGTAAAATAAAAAAATTGTCTAAAATTTATTCAAAAATCCATAAAAGCAATTTTGCGACAAAACATAAAGATTACAAGCCAATAAACCCATAATCCCACAATTCAGCAAAATAAAAGAATTATAAACAACTTTTTTATTGAATTTTCACCATATTTAAAACAATTTTTATCCTCGCGATTTATTCAATCCATTTTTATTATTGATGACAAATGACTTTTACCAAAATCAGAGTGAAAGAGGTAAATACAATGTGCAATAAATATAAATCATGCTGAAACAATCAACTTACATTTAGATTTACAATCTTTAATACTCTCAATCAATAAAATAAAATAAAAAAATGTAGTTGAATTTGCTTCCAAAACAATTAAGGAATTATCGGTTTATTGCCTCCTATGTCCAAAAGAGTTTGGCACAAAAAGTGTCAAAAACAATAAATTAATGTTTGCAGATTTTTTTTATTGTCATGTAGTTTTTTTTATTTACAGTGAGACACTTCCAAATTGAGTTAGGTAGTTTTAGTTTGGGGTCGTGCTTAAATTTTGTAAAAAAAAATTTAAACAATCGGCAATAAAATCAAATATCCAAATACTAGTTATTACTGACGCATAAACTCAAACAGCTTGTTTGAAAAAAAAAAATATAATCCATCTAATTTGCCGAAAAAAGTCAAACGACTTGATAATTTGTGTGAGTTTAATGGCAGCAGCAAGCAAAAAAAAACTACGCCGCAATGTGGGTGAGCTTTAAGAGTTAACTGTCGTCAGTGCTGTCATAATTTTACAACCAAGAGAGCGGCATAAGAGCGAAAAAAAAGAGAAGAATGAAGTGAATGTACCTGCGGAATGAGATGAAGAATGTAAAAATGTATTTAACAAAATGATTTATGAACGGTGCGTGCCATTTATTGATGAAATTAATCGTCCTTATTCATACTATGGTGATATTAATCATGGCATGTACTTAGTAAAGAATTTTTCTTCTCGTTTCTCGTTTGACTTTAATTCTCATCCGTTAAGCCGTTTATGATGATTGAATCAATCAATTTGCGGGTGAAAATCATTTTAACTGCATACAATTTAATAACTGTAATTTTTCTTTCATGACTTCCGATAAGTTTTAACTTTTTTTATCTCAACCTTCACACTTTTTTATGCTGACTAATGACTTCTTAAATAATTCTACTTTAACCATCATTTAGTAGTCTGGTAAGTTGATAACAAACTCAATTCAAGTATAATGAAAGCATTAATCGAAAATGAATAACTGAGTCTTGTTTTCGACCATAGAATAGAATCGACCATTCTAGGGTTAGAAACATTTCAAGAGTTTTTGATTTGATCAATTTTTCTATGAATTTATTGAGTTTTGAATGATTATTTGATTATTATCCTTATTTTGCTATATTTTTGTTTGCAAAATGGCCTAAATTAAGGATTAATTTACTAGCAATTTGAAATTATATTTTAAAAACTTTTTGGTGCGAGAATTTTACGTACGTATAAAGGCTTACGTAAATCTTTACGTACGTAAGAAGGCTTACGTAAATATTTACGCACATAAAAAAGTTTACGTAAATCTTTACGTACGTAAAAATGCTTACGTAAATCTTTAAAAAACTTACGTTTTACGTACGTAAATTTCTACATAAAACAAACCTTAAAAAATTTTTTAATCTGTTTATTTAAATTAAATATCACAAATGCCTACAAGAACCATCATTTCATCTCAATTCCTTAATAAATTTTTATTAAAAATCTCTCAAAAAAAACTTACCCTCAATTAATTACAAACAGTACCCAAACCTTGCCATTTCTCCATTTATTCTATTCCTTCATCTCAAAGATTAATCAGTCAGCATAAAAATCTTCATTTCTTCTTCTTCATCATTTATTTGTTGCTGTTGTTTTTGTATTAAATGACAAACATCTGCCCGAAGAATTCTCATTATGAATGCTCATCAGCATGTGGTCGAAAATGACAAGAAAAATAAGGGCAAAATCATCAACAATTTTCATTGTTATTTATGCTTTCTTATTCTTCTTTATTTTCGGGGGGTTTCTTCTTCTTTTTTTGCTGCCTCAATTTCTCCTTTTCTTGCGGATTATTTATTCTTACGAAGTAACTTACTTTAAATAATGCATTGATTAGCTTCTCTTTGTTTGATTCAGCACATTTTCTATACACATCTGTTAAGTACATTGACATTAAATTAAAATGAATTTATGTGGAAAGGAAGAAATTGACAGAGAGCAGAAGGAGAAAGAAAAAATTGTATACGAAATGAATGAATGAAAAGATGTGGAAAATAAGAAGTAAATTTTATTAGTTTTTGTTTCGGTGATGTTTTCTTTTCTGGGAGTGAGATGTAATTGAGTATGGTAATTTGGGAATTGAGAAGTATTCATAATTGCATTTTTTGGAATGATTCACAATGTTTTGAGGGATTTCATGCCAATAGTTTACACCTCTAGTCACTTTAGATGCGTTGTTGTTTAGAAAATTCGCGACTTATCAATTCTCAACCTACAAAATCCGATAACAGAAAGTCAAAATACAAAAAAACAACTAAAAATTTTAAGCTAATAATTCTGAATTAATTCCCCCCTTTAAAGCACAAACACAAAAGATCCTCCCTATAAACTTTCTAAAAGAAAAAACTCTGAAACAAAAATAAAAATTCCTCAAATAAAGTCTAAAGCCTTACATTAAATAAAGAAACAAGAAATTGAAAAAAATAAAATAAAAATACGTAAAAAAATGTGAAGTAAGTTTGTTTAAGAATAAGAAAGCTGAAGTAAAGTTACGAAGCTCAAGAATTTGTTTCAGTACACTTACAAAATGGGGATGTTAAAAAAAGTGAAGGGGAGAAAGATGTAAAAGAATTTTTTTTAAGTGACACAGAAAAAAAGTTTCTTTTCCTGAATTTTGCTTCTTTTTTTCGTTTGTATGTATGGAGGAAAAATTTTCACATACAAAAGTGAATAAGGAAAAGTGTCAAGTACATGAAGGTAATGTGTATGAGGCTGGGGAGGTCGAGAGAATGGTTTCTATCAAAAATGTATGAAAAGGTTTAAGGATGTTCTAGAAATAAGGCGCAGTGAAAGCTACTTGAATTTAAAATATGAAATTTTATTTACCCAAGACATGTTACAATATTTAGCAAAGACACAATCCATTTAGTTCTTCCGTTTCAAAAAGTTTTTCTTAATTTTTTCATGTTTTGAGATTTTTAAAAACTTTAAATGAGTTTTATTAGATCCAGAAAATTGGCACTGATTGTAATTAATAAAAATCCGCAAGAAAAAACGTTCAAAAAATACAAAATTTAAAAGAATTATCAAATCCCACGTGTTTTTCCCAAAATAAGAACAAAATTCCCATTTCTTAAAAAAAGTTGATAAAAAAATCGGGAAAGAAGAAGCAAAACTTTTTTCCTATAACAGTCACTTCTACTTTTAATGATAAGTCACGGAAAGGTGTCAAATCTCAAGATCCAATTTCCCGAAAAAAAGTAAAAAAAAAAACTTTTTTCCTCCTTTTATTCTGTTTGGCTTTCCTCAATGTGTTTGGACGGAAGAACAGCACGAAGAAGACAAAGAAAGGAAGGGAAAAACTTTTAATCTCTGTAAACTGTAAAAGTGGCTCATTTGAGTTTCCCTCAACACGAATAACAAGAGAACCAGAATGAATAAATTGGCAATTGACAAGAAGGAGCATCAATTGACAGCAAAAATTTCTTCCTTGTCTAGTGGCACAGCACAAAAAGTTACAAAATTTAAATCCAATTTCTCATAATCAAGTTTTGTGGAGATGAAAAGTAATTTCATGTCCCCACAAAATAAAAAAAGAAGTACTCTTGATGTGGCATGTGAGTTGGTTATTTGCCGACGACTTTCTTATGTGTGTATTGTTTAGCTAACAATTTTTTTCTCCATTTTCATGTCTCGTGCACATACAACAACAATAATAAAAAGCTCATACATTTTTTCTCATCCATTGAGCGATGATGGGAGTAGAATGGTACGTGAGACGTCATTTAAATAAGAATAACAAGAATTTAAGGATAAGGAATGTTTTGCTGCTTCTGCATGCTATGAGCTGAGACATACATATACACAAAATTCATAGTATATTCGATTGTCATTTGAAATAAGCATGGCATGTGCTGGTGTCATGGAAAATTTTCATTTACTTCCACTGCATATCCTCTAATAACAATGAATAAAATATTTTACTACGAATTTCACATGAGGAAGGAAAATAAAACAATAAAGTCAATTTTATTTTTTTGTTGG
Organism: Chironomus striatipennis; assembly: GCA_026123125.1. Classification (NCBI taxonomy): domain Eukaryota; kingdom Metazoa; phylum Arthropoda; class Insecta; order Diptera; family Chironomidae; genus Chironomus; species Chironomus striatipennis. The sequence goes on along the minus strand of CM047392.1, from coordinate 14,313,497 downwards.
ACTTGGGCTTTGGAATTAAAAATTCAAGGCGATTAGGTCTGAGTAGAGTAAAACCTTGATGAACAAATCAAACGCCTGAAAGTTCTAAAATATTCTAAAAACCTAACAAAATAATTAAAAACAAGAAATCATTCATGCTTAAGTAAAAATCCTAACCTCAAAACCACGAACGACCACTTAACACCCCCCAAAAATTTCCAACTCACTAAGCATCTCCGATTCCATTCCTCATAAAAACTTCGTTTATTTTAGATAACATTCAGTGCATGAATGTTCAATTGAATTTAATTCATTCTCGTTTCTTGATTCTGTTGTTGTTATTCCTCTCCCATCTCATCTTATGTGGAATGATAATAGAACTCTTGTGGCCTGAAGCAACTTCCGCAAACATTGAATAACAAAAAAAAAAAAAAAAAAAACGTATAAGAAAAGAAAGGAATCTTCAATTCAAAATGAGCAATGTCAGTTTGCTTGCATCTTTAATACTTGGTTTCTGACTCTCTTTCATTTTTATAGATATTGAAGAAAGTCTTAACGTAATAATGTTTTGTACGCAAAGAATGAGAGGAAAATAAAAGTGTGGATACATGAGATGTTATTGAATATGATTTATATATTTTGTACACATTTGAATGAATATTTAATAACGTCTAAAATTGATGTTCTTCTTTATTTTTCTCCATTCTCGAATATGGAATGGGATTGAGTGAATGATAATATGTTTGTGTATAGCATCAGCTACAATAATGGAAGTTTGTTCGAGAAGAGATATTGTTAGGTCAAGATGTGGGTAGAGTGAAAAAAAAAATATGAGATTGGTTTGAGAAAAGTTTAAAGTTTGCTTTAAAAGTCAAGGGAATGGCTCTTCAATTCTTACAGAGTGAAACTGGGTTAAATTTTTTAAAATTGAATTGAATCAGTTTTGAATCAGACTAAAAATTTCCCATACAAAAATTCTAATTTTCATTTTTAACGGTCATTTTCCATAAGTTTCGATTTTGATAGAAAAATTTTGAAATAAAAAAACTATTCAAATCGAGGACCACGGGCCATTAAAAGGAGCTTGCAACTTTTTCAAAATGCATCCCAAAAATTCATAAATCAAACCACAACAAACTCAGTTCAATAACCAGGTTAGTATACGACAAGCTAGCCAAACATTACCACAGAGAAAAAGGAATCTCAAATGAACAAAGCATCTCTGAGACAATTTGCGGTTTATGCTTGCCATTTTTCTCAACGATTTGTGAGCTCTTAAAAAAATTGCCATACCACAAAAAAATGAGAGACTTATCAAAGTATGTGAAGCATATCCAATAAGCAGAAAAAGGAGCAGTGTTGGATGTGGAAGACATAGAATAGAATGAAAAGAAGAAGTCGAGAAGGCACATCAGCAAACGATAAAAATCATAATTTATATTCATATTGAGTATGTGAAATTCCCTCTTCTATTCATATTTATAGTGGATAAAAAAATGTTTATCGTATCAAGCGTCACATTCTTTCCTTCTTATTTCCGTATGATATTTTTTTTTTTTTTGGTTTGGATTGGTATGGTTTGGGATGAATCTTACTGGGTGACTCTATCTCTATGACTCTAAAACACATTGTCATGTCTTTCACTTTAATTTTCATGATGATCATCATCATTGTTGTCATACGAAAAAAATGAACATATAAGAGTGATGGAGACACAAGAAGAAATTATCATTTATTGTATGCATGTTTAATATTCGAAGAGACACAAAAAAAAATCACATTTTTAGGAGGAATAAATTGAATGAAAAATGAAATAGGAGTACGTGAAAAAAAGAGATTAAAAATGAATTATTTATTAAGACAATATACATGAACATACAGTGAACTATGAATGATGAAGTTCCTTCCAAAAAATATTATAATATTGAAATTCGATGAAATTTAATGAACTTTTTTTTGTGCTGAGGTTGTGGTTGCTGGTTTTGAGGGAGGAAAGACAAAGATTTTTAATTCTGACTTTTAACACTGAGTAAATTAAAAATTTAAAAGTAGGAAATTGAATTAAAAACGCTTCAAAAAATCAATTAAAAAAATAAAGACAAATTTACTTTAAAAATTCAAAACAGTTGACAATTAAATCTATTCAATATTTCTTCAAAAAAAATCAATTTAAATTTTATTCAACTTTTGAACAGTTCATATATTTCATGCATTCAATGATATATATTTAAATGCCTCTTTTAAAAATAAATTTCTCGTAAGAAGGTATACTTCTCTGTATTATTGATATTTAAAAATAAAAGTAAAACATTTTTTTTGTATATATTAATAATCAATTTCATAAGAAGTAATCAAATTTAACTTATTCAAAATCATTTAAATTTTTTTCTTATTAAATTTCTTATTTTTTGTGTAATTTGCATTTCAAAAGCTAATTGTTCAAAATTAGAATTTCAATTTATTGACTGTTGTTAATAACTAATTCAAAGACTCTTTTTTTAAATCAGTATAAATTGTTTCAAGATTTTATTATCCTTTTCAAAGTTTTTAAGTAATCCACGTCAAATTAATCCTTTTACATTTAAAACGTTCTTTAAATCCATCTGAAATTTTAAACACTCGATCCATATCCTTTAAAAGAATTAAAGCATCCCAAACAGTATTCCTTACTTCCCTGAAAATGTTCAATATCCCAAAGTAAATTTAAAGCATCTAATATAACTCATTGCGTAACCTTCATTATCCTAAGCACATTTTCAATAAACATCCTAAATTTAGAGTGCTATTGAAAGTTTAATAAATTAATTTTTTTTAAATACAAAACCTTTTAAAACTGCCCACTTAACATCAAAAGGTTTAAAATCTTTTGCAACAAAAACATTCAGTCCACAACCTCCCACTTCTCTTCCTTATTTACACCCAACAGCATTAATTTTCTGGATAATACAACGCAAAATGTTATACTCGCTTCCGGCTATCAATTGAACGTAAATAACTGTACACGTGCAGGTCTTTTGTTATTTTTTTTAAGAAGATGTTTATGAAGCAACCGACCACATGTGCACCTTTTGTTTTAGATAAATATCTTCTCTGTGGATGTTTTTCACTGAAATTGGTGGGTGTCTGTTTGGGTTAGGCATTGAGGTCGGGAATTTGGGAGTGAAATTGATGTGAAATTTTGTTTTCGTTAAGTTTTGAGAAGATTAGAACCTCCGTATTCAAGAAAATCCAAGACTCAGTATTTTCGTCTCAAACCTATAAAATTAGAAGCACAATTTGAAGAAGAAAATTTTAATTAAAAATTCACGCAAAGATTGTCGAAAAAAATCCCACAAATATGATAACATCTTAGCATGTAAACCTCAAGCAATCTAAAAGCCTTTCAATAAGAATCTAAATGCCTGCAACATTTACATTATCAATACCAATGAGTATAAGACGATAAAAACTTTATTTTAAATTCATTACATCCACACATGGAATCATCATAAAAAAAGTCTGCATAGCATGACTATTAACATTATTAAGGAAATGCGTTTCGCACACAAAAGAATGGAAGGAGAGGCATTATTGTCAAAATATATGCTTAATACATGTGCATAACGACAGAAAGAAAATTGTGCGTTAAAAAACTTCCTTTTATGTCTTATGTCGCGTGATGATTCCGCTTTCACATCATGCCTCACGTCTCTTTTTTATACATATATTCGACTCAGTAAACCATCAGATATTACTCACGAAAATGGCAAAACTTGGATTCTCGAAACAATCACTGGAATTAATTAGAAGCTACTTGACTGATCGTATTCAGATCGTTCAAATTAATGACTCACAAAGTAAAGAAGGAAAAGTAGCAGGCGGGATTACTCAAGGCTCATGTTTGGGACCAAATCTTTTTAATTTATATATTAATGACATGAGAGAACTAAATCTATCATGTCTAAATTATAGATATGCAGATGATTCGATATTAATTTGGGACATTGGAAATGATCATGTAATGGAACAGATTGAAAATGATTTAATGATAATTAGTAATTATTATGCAGAAAATAAGCTCAAATTAAACTTGGACAAGTCTAAATATCTCATCATTGGTAAAAGGAATATTAACCATAGTATTGTGGATTTACTAAACTCGAAACAGATGATTCAAGTTGATAGTCTTAAATATCTTGGAGTCATCATTGATCCTGTGCTATCTTTTAATAATTATAGTGAGCAAATTAGATGTAAGCTATCACAGACTGTTGGAGCAATATCCGTCTTAAGGAACAGATTGTCAAACAACTTACTTATGAATTTCTTTCACGCAAATTTCCAATCTCATATGTCTTATTGCGCTTTTTTGCTCTTAAGATCACCAGCCAAGACGATAGAAGCTCTTCAAGTCCTGCAAAATCGATGCTTGAAATTGATTTATGGATTGCCATTGGATTTTGATACGGCAATTTTATTTAAACAGGTCGCAAAAGGAATACTGCCTATAATGGGTCTTCTATTTTATTCAGGTCTCATCACTGTAAAGAAATCACTGCTGGCTAAAGATGACACGCTAGTTAAATATGAAGAATTGAAATCCGATCGTCTGAAAAATTTGAAAATACCAATTAGTAAAAGTAAATACATGAATGATGACATTACTGTGATAGGATCATCGATTTACAATAGCTTACCTCTCGAACTGAAGACTGATAATCACATTTACAGTTTTAAAACAAGAATTAAGCAATTCTTATTGACAAAAATTGACACTTTAATTTCTCGGCGTCAAAGAGCACATAAAGACAAAATTTTGTAAACATTGCAATTTTCAAAAAATAACCGTTGAGATTACCCAATTTTCAAAAAAGAACCGTTAAGATTGCCTAAGTGGGTATTTTGGAAGTAAACAATTGAGGAGTTGAGTTAAACTGTACAATTCTAAGATGAAAAACTTAAACAATAATTTTTCAAGTGAGGATGTTTCATATATCATCAAGCAATTAACAAAATCAAAGGATTTTAATCGTAGTGCGTTTTTTGAGATATCCAGAACTGGTGGAAAAATCGATTTGCTAGATATAATTAATTCTTTGAGACAAAACAAGCTAAACTTCATAACAACAATAATCCAGAGGATTTCAACGCGTTTTGGACATCCAATGCCATCTTTTATAGTGGAAGTATTAAATCATTCGGAAATATCAGACTTTAAAAACTTAATCTATAGAAAGAATGGAATATTAAAAATAAGAGATTCTTCCTGCATTGTCAATCAACTGGAAGACTCTTTTAAGTGTGCATTGGTGTCAACTCCAGCAGATATCAATATCCAAGATAGTGATTTACTACCAACTTGTGTGAAATATAACCTTGGTCCTAGATATCACCGTTTTATTCCATCTGTGCTCTTAGTTGAAATTCTACAAGAACTTAAAATAAAACAAGTGCTAAATCATATCAATGGAATATCCATAAGATATTTATCAACGCAAAGAATTATTGACAACAATATTATATTGAGAGTGTTGCATGAAGTATTTGACAGTACAATTAAGGAGAATCTTCGTGATCTGGGCAATACTAACATGGAAACTTTATTGCAATACCAAATTCTTGCACATAATGATATATGGTCTCATGTTGGCAGAACCTCAAGTGCAGATAACACACAATGCTATGTCTTAAATCATAATTTAATTTTAAACGATGTGCTGACTAACGGGAGAGAAATTAACTCATTGTTAAACAGATTAGGCCCAAGAATTGATTAATTATACGATAACAAGAGTTCATTGATGAATTATTATGAAATTAATCTAGTGGAATTGTAGAATCATTAGTATTTAGTTTCTTCTTTTTTTTATATTTTTGTAATATTTTTTCTAATCATATGTTTGAATTTCCTTTACTTTAACAGACAGTTGTCTAAATAAATCGGCAATAAGTCGAATTTAAATGAAAAAAAAAATATATTTTTTTTGCACTCCTCATCTCCCTACTGTTTATTTTCCATATCAACCCTCCGGGGTACCTCTGTCTCACATAAAGAAGCTCCTTCTTAGTTCCTTTCTTGTTACACGAGTCAACTTTGTTTATAAAAACAAAGTTAATATTTATAAGAATAATAAATTCAATTTTTTTATTTCATTTACGCTTTTGATCGTAAGCGCGCGATTTGAGATTCTTTCATGCATGATAACTGCTTCTGCTGCCTCCTTCTCTTTCTTCCTATCTCTCTCTCTCTCTCTTCGTGTCACATATGTGAAATTTACATCAACTTTTGTGTCATTTAAGTGAAAATAGAAATGGTAAATTATTTCACCATTGGGAGAAGTTTAAATTCACACAAAAATAAAATTTATGCTTTTGTAAATTTCCTTTCATGTTTACTAAAGAAAATCTTCTATAAATGTAGATAACTTTACCCCTTTACAACCATTTCAATGGGGAATTTTTGTTCCTTCAATCGCGCAATGAACTACCGCGAAAAAGACTCTTTTGTGAATCTCTTCTACTTACATACTTTGTTGTTGATGACACAAAAGGATGAGAACATGAGATAGCTTATAGTGTATAATAGTCATGACTAGGTTAATCTTTTCTCATTGCTCGAGCATTTCACAACAAAAGATTCTTTTTTGATGATATTTTCCACCCTTTTAATATTCCCCTGTTACTTTATTTCTTTTTTTGTAAATTTTTATTTCTTCTTGGTTGCTTCTGTTTTATAATTGTTATCTTTTTGGGAAAAGAATGGTGGGTTCGCGATTCAATTTGTAGCACCGAAGTCAAAGAAATAAATTATATGAATATTTAAATAAAATTTTATTGAAAACATTTTTACGTAATATTATATTCAAAAACGTAAGTAAAATTTTACATGAAATACGTACGTAAAATTTTACGTACGTATTTTCCACGTGGTGTTTAAAAAGCTAAATTTTTAAGTAAATTCAATACAGCTAAAACCAAATTTACTTCCAAATAATCCTCTGCCATCTTGTTTAATTACATTATTTAAAATTTGGCTGGAACTAAAGCCCAATTCCTGAATTAAATCTTAAATGATTTCAAATATGACCAATTTTACGTACGTTTTACGTAAGCAATCCGTATTTGGATTTCAAATTTTTTTCAAATTCTATCTCCTTAAAAAGTCAAATTAACATCTTAACTCTACCCAAATTTCGCCCTTAAGTCATAAAATAACTTCAGAAAATCTCAAGAATCTCTTAAAGTGCACCTTATTCTCCCTTAAATTTTAATGACTTCACTACTAATCTTTCTCTCTCCATTATCCTCAGGAACTTATTGTCGGTTGTCGTTGATACACGAAAAGAAACCGAGAATCTTCCTTTGTTGTTTCTCTCCCTCTCTACTTCATAGTTGTTGCTGTATAGCTTCTTTTTTCACATTTTACCATGAAAATTCTTTCTTTTATGATGATCCCCCCGTCTAAAATTTTATGAGATTTTTGTGTGTTGTGGGTTAAGAAATAAAATTTGTAGCCGACTAGTTATGCTATAGCATGGTGTGCAAATTAGTGTTGCGACGCAAAAGGAAGAAGGACAATGATTTACGACTTTTGATAAGAGCCGAGGACGTAGAAGTTTTTATTTTTACAGTCATCCTCAAATCTTTGCGAGTCATTGACGGGTTGTTGAGTAATTTTTGTGTGAAAATTTTAGAGTCGTAAAACTCATCAGTTTGTATCACAAATGTCGCAATATGATGATAATAACGATAATAATAATAATCAATCTGATTAACTTGATCTTTCTGCGTAAGAAGAATGAAAATTTAATTTTTCATAAAATGCTTGCTGCATATATAGGCTCATATCCCAAATATATGTTATTCGATGAATCAATATCGCACACACAAAATGAATATATACAATTTAGTTAATGCGAGAAACGAGCGTGAATGAAACAATATGCTCCGATAAAGGAAAATATACATTGTTGCCCATAAAATTTTATGAAAGAACAAAAGATATTTGGATTTTTTTTTTCGGGGATTGTTGAGGATTTTCATTTAATAATTCAATCACGGTTGCCCTCATACACAAGAAATAAGAATACAAAAAAAAATTAAATTGTAAGAGGCGTCGCGTTACTGCTGATGCCATTATAGTGAAATGATGAAATGATAGCAAATGAGATTGAATAAAAAATATGATAATGCGTGCAAAATACAGATTAATGGTTATTGCAATGTATTTCGAATTATCAGATTGGAGATAAAGAATAATTTGCATGGGAATTGCAGCTTTTATCTTTCGATTAAATTTCTTTTAGTCTTCATGTTTCAAAGGTGCTGAGTATGAAGTTTTGAGAAGACAGAAGTGACTAAATTAAGACTTAACCCTCTCAAAATTAAACTCATTCAATTCTCATACAAAACATACTTCATTTCATCACACAGACCTCTTCTCTTTAATCTAAGACAAAAAAAAAAGAATTTTCTTCCAAAAAAAAAAAAAAAAAAAATATGTAAAGTAATTTCTATTTGTGTGTGCCATCTTGAGATCATGTTTTGAATAATATTTAGGACTTTTTTTTATCTCGAGGGTTGAATAACAATAAGTTTTTGATGCAAGAGAAAATTGGAAAAAAAGAAAATTTTCAGGATTCCATCGTCATTATCCTTACGAGCTCTTATCATTCAAATTACAATCTCCTCACATACAGATCGAGAATGAATACAGAGAGAGGGAAAAATTAGGGAATTGAAAGGAATATTTGAGGCATTATGATAATTTTTTTTCTTATTTTGGTTCTGAATTCTGATGAAGCACGCACAAAAGTGAAAAAAGAAAATTCTGAGAAAAAAAAGGAAAGAGAAGTCAAAATGGGAAATCGTAATTAGAATTATGAATTATTAAAGAAATGATATAGACTCTACATTGTAGAGGGATGTGGGCTTTTTAACTTTATTTTTTATGACAATTTTATTATTTTCATACCTAAATTAAAAAATTTGGAATTTGAATTAAAGGAAAATTAACTTTTGAATTGGCGCCAAAACTTCAGCATTTCTCATGATTTAATACCTATAAATCTGAAAATCAGGATCACATTAAATGCAAGAACACTGACGTCAATTCCCTCAAGTCATCAACACATCACGAAAAACATTCTATGTAGGACTACAGAAAATTTTCTTAATTAATTGACTTATTTCCATCATCTACTACTCCTCCAACTCCGATATATATCAAATGAAAAAATATATATATATGCACGTGCACGATGAAAATAAAAACAAAAAAATTCGTCACTTTAATTAGGGACAAGAACTACGCAATTAAATTTAATTTTGGTTAATTGACTGAACACATGAATGTGATTTTGATATGAAAATAAGGCTATGAAAATAATCAGCTTCGAAAGCATAATTTAAGGATATTCTAAAAATAAATATCTAAAAATAATTTTTTCCTCAAGTAATGACAAGAATGAGAAAGTAATTGGAAAGTAAACAGTAAATTTTGAAATTCAATGGAATAGATATGGACTTTAAGTGTATAGGGTGATAAAATGTAGAATCAACAACAATGTTTGTAAACGACGAAACAATGAGTTCACTTTCAGTAAACAAAAAAAATAGTAAATAAAACGAAAAGAAAACTGGAATAACTATTGCTTCTAACCAGAAAAAAGCCAACCCAAAAAAAGAGAGCACTAGAATTGAGATCAATGTGCTTTCATTTTCACGCTTAAATTAAAATGAAGAAATAAGGAGGAATGAAGAATTTTTTTTGTAATATCGAACATGATGAAGCTATTGAGATGATTCTGACCTCCATGTACATTTAATCTATATGAAGAAGATCTTTGTTCGTTTCTCAAAAGATTAATCACTAATAACTTTGTGCTTCTTAAATCAGAAAGTCTGTGAATGCTCGAAGCAGATGAGTAATTTTTTTCCTTCTTTTCTTCTGTTTCGTAATTTTTTCGAGGCAATTTCTGTGAATTATGTGATGTGGAATGCATTTTTGAGGGGTTATCTGCAATTATCTTTGAATTACTTGATGATAAAATGACTTAGTGTGATGGAAAGTGTTATGATTTATCTCTGCTACATTTTTGGTGCTGATGAGTAAAGAATTTTGATTAAAAGTTGGCTAATTTAAGATTAAATTGAGAAAAACTTTTTGAAGCGATTGAAGTTTCTAAAATTCAAATTTTGAAAATCCGTTAAAATGCATATTGTAATATCTTCCAAGTTTGAAGCTCCAACTGTCCAATTTTTCATCACATTTAATTTCAATCTGCTCATTTCCACTTCCCCATTCCTCGTTTATTCTCCACAAATAAAGACAGTCTCGACTGTAGTCTGTATAGTCTCACTATATTCATTCATACAGTTCGTGCACTTTACTAAATTTCCGCAACAACGACTTTTAATTTTTTGAATAAGAATGGAAAAAAAGAAAAATTATGGAAGCATGGCAATTTGTGTATTGGTACGGTAAAGGAACATGAAACATCCTCCTTTCAGTATATATATATATATCTACTACTTTTTAATTAAGAATTGGTTACGGTTCTTTAAACTTAAAATAAATTCACTTAATTTCGATGCATGCCATTCCATTCTTCTTCCATCCTTTAAAGACGAGAAATATGAGTTAGCAATCAATGTATGATATGATAAGAAGTAAAAAAAATACAAGATGCCAAAAATAGAAGTCTCAACGTAATACAGTTTTTTTTGTGCTGATAAGAGTTTCCTATGTTCCCCAAAAATACGCGAAATTGTCGATATTTATAAATTCTTTTTCGTTATTATCAGCTCCGGATTTTCCGTGTTGTAAATTTTTTCTAATTTATCTTTTCACACATTTTACGTATGTGCTTGATATTTGACGTCGAAAAAAAAATATTTTTTATGCTTACTTTTTAGCACTGAATTACAAAATAATCCTATAAAGTCGAGACATTTTTATGGAGAATTATGTGAGCTTTTTGTTGTGTCATAGGGGGTAGTAAGGATTAGATTGTGGTGGTTGTGTCATAATTCTTTGGATTTTGGAAGACATTTTTTAGGCTGAATTAGGTTTAAACTAGAATTGAAGCTGCTACTTCTTTAAAATGTGACGCATTTCACTTTTTTTATTCTTAAACATCTGATTCAATTTTATTCCATTTTTGGACAGCAAAAAAAATTGTCTCTTTATACATTCATAATCAAACATGTGACGTAACACGATGGACTCAATTTTTTTTGTGACACAAAAAGATATCAAAATAGAACACAAAAAAGTATTATGACGTGTATTTGCATTGTGAATTTAGTTACCAATTGTTGTTTCAATCCGGTTCTTTAACATTTTTCACTGCTAAGTCAATAAAGCCTCATGATTGACAAATTAGCAGTAAAAAGTAATCAATCTACAGCATATTATTTAAATAAATAATTAGATGACGTTTATTTTTGGATTGTTGAATTTCTTTAAAGGTTTTAAATTTGTTACTATTTGTTGAGATATGTGATAATTTAATAGTAAGTATTTTGATAATTATCAAGCTGGCGCTTAAATTGTAAATTTGAGAAATTTTCCAAAACAAATTTCGATTATTGATTCACATAGAAAGGTCTTTAAATAACTTCTTCTAGCTTTGGCCTTATACAAAATATCACAAAAAAATTGTTCCAATTCCAAAAAAATTTTTCATCCCCTTCCACATTCGATTCCTTTCATCCAAAAAAATGTTTGATAATTTACTTTTCATGTACTATACACACAAAAAATAGAGGAAAGATAGAGAATGAAACTAAATAAATGCTACACAAGCTAACACTGCAATAAACATTCTTTATTCTCCATCTATCTGCTCAACAAGAAAAGTATTTCCTGATATAAAGTGAAGCATTGCATAAATGGAATTATGTATCTATACATCACACACAAGAAAAAAGAGAGCATTTGACATTGAATGGATGAGGATGAGAAAATAACGGAAATATTCACAAGAAAATGATGCAAAAAAGAAGGAAAGTCCTTCACACAAAAAAAATCGATACATTTTTCCTCAAACAACAACAACGAAAATATCTTGTGTAGGAGAAAAATGAAAAGTCCAAATGATGTTGTAAAAAAATAATTTTCTCTCACAGACAACCTTCGACATTCGACCATGAGACTCGCTGTACAGCACAAAAAAATTGTCTGTTTACTTCTTACCTTTTATTTCTCTTTTTTAAAGGAAAAAGTAGCATAGTGTGATTCTCACATATTTTTTTGTTTGTGAATATGATGAGGGTTTCGTTATGTGCTAGCTTTGAGGATTTAGAAATCGGCTTAGAATTTATTAAATTATATGTAAAATTAAGTTTCTTTCTTCAATATGGCATCTAGGATTCCACCAAATTTCCATTGAAAAAAAAAATCATAAAAAAAGCTCAAAAGAATAAAAGAACAAAAGACAGAAAAAAACATCCTCTCCCCTTCCATCCCAAACAAAAGCTTGATATTGTCGAAAAATTCAAATTAATGCAGCATTTAATAACACAAAAAGCAAGTAGCATCAACAGTAGAAATGGAATTATTTCAATTAAACATTTCCCTTCCTCATTATCGTCATAGTTCACAAACAGCTACACTCAAGCATTTTCTCTTCTTCTTCTCATTTTTGCGACGTCGTAATTAAAACTAATTGAAATTGAAAATGAAGAAAAAAAAGTTTTTCAGTTTCTTTTTTCCTTTTTGTTTAATTTTCTTGCTCGCTTTTTTGGATGTTATTTTTTTGACGAGAGAAGTGGATCTTGTTGAGTTTGCTCAATCAACCCTTTTTCCCAATTTTTTTTCTTTCTTGTTATTTTCAGGAAATTATACAACATGATCCTTAATAGGGTGAAATTGTAGCAGCAACAGTTAGAAAGTGAAACGTGGTAGATGATGTAATTTAAACTGTAAATTATACAACTGCTAAATAGGTTACATGAAAATGGTGTAAATAATTTTTTTGACAGAAAATTTTGCTCAGCGATTTTTGTGTGAAATTTTGCGACAAGCGTTAAATTTCACTTTTATTTTTGCTGATGTAGAAATTTTTTTTTTTATACTATTTTAAATCTGTTTTTGATTGCGTCATAAATTCACAAAAATCATATACAAAATTCCAGATCAATTCCCAAATATAGTCTTCAAAATCATCCAAAACTACCTCAATTATTATTCAAATCCTCTATTCTTATCCAAATGATTCATCAATTACCATTTTCAATAACCTTTATGTCTCACAACTTCTAAATAAGACAACTTCACACACATAAATTCTCATCAAACTAGACAAATAGAATCGGAATCATCCCACAACTCTTTAAGATATGACAACACACGAAACTAAATAAAATCTTCTTAAACACCCAATAAAACTGTGAATTTTAGTATTTAAGATCAAAATGTTTAAAGTTATTAAAAAAATTAATCACGTAAATAAATAATTTACCGATATCATTAAATTGCAATCAAATGTGTCAGTAATGATGACTAAATCTTTTTTTATTATCAATAATTTTGCAATAATCTCGTTTCAATTAATAAGATAAATTGCTTGACTAATTGTGGTACTTTTTAATGACTCGCATTAATTTTTAATAAATTTATAATCATTTAATTATACGATGTTATTGTTATAGTTTAAAAATTCATGAATTTTATTAAAAAAAGTCATCATTTAATTATAATAATAATATAACATTTTGGGGTATGAATTGATCATGTTTTTTGAGATTGATGGGGAGGGGGTCAAAAATTGCGATTTTTAGCGTTACAAATTTTTCAAACGGCCCCTTAGTCTATTAACAAAATTTTCAATAACTTTACCTTTGCATTCGCCAATAACTCATATAAGTCATAAAAGAAAACTTCCCAGACACATTTCTGATTTAATGATCCCACCAAAAATGAAATAAAAAGAACCAAACAAAAAAATTCTTTGGAAAGGCAGAGAAAGAGCAAACTACAATTTCATTTCTGAGAAACAAAACAAAAATAAAAATGAAAATATCTAAGGCAGGTCTCATTTTTACCTTGTGCAAAAATATAATCATCATTGCATGCCTTATTTGTGGCGGCCACAATTTATTTAAAAATATTTCTTTTTCGTAGTGATTACTGACATTCTTTTTGCGGGGGATATGACTCATTAACGTGGAATTTTGTTATTTTCTATTATTATTATTGTTATTTTATTTCGAATGTCTTGTGCTTTCCTTTTGTTTCAATGCTGTTGAGTTGTGCAGTAAAATCATTTTTTAACACAAAAAAAAAAAATTTAAATAAAACACAACAGTTTATTTTCGCGTGTTTTGTGGCCTACGATAGTTTTGTCTTCTCTGTCATGAAGAGTCAAACAAAAAAAAATATATTTTTTGGCATTCGTTGAAAAAGAGAGCAAATGGGAAAAAGTTATAAGTCAATTGACAATCACTTGTCCTGATTTACATTTCATGGTGTCCTTGCTGTCATGTCTACTAATTGGTTGAATGATTGTTCTTGTTTTATTATTTATTTAATAATTTATGTTGAGGTTGGTTAAGAATTTAGTATGTTTTGAAATTCTTTTAGAGGTTATATTCAGTTTAAGATCGAAAACTAGACTTATTTTGCCATGGTTGGAAAGTTAACTATTGCAATCGACTCTTGTTATTTAAATCTATGAGAATAAGATATTCATTTCAGGAACTCAGTAGAGTTTAATTAGAATATAGCAAAATAATTTTTTTTCGAGAGTGCGTTCAGTAACTAAATTAACAAACTTAATTATATTATTATCAAAACTTTAAATTCAATCTTCTATGTCAGTATAAAAACAAACAAATCCTTCCCTCAATAAACCTTTAAAACACTAAACGATCAAGACATTTGGCCACAAAAATCATAAAAATAACAACAAAATTGTTTTTGCTCCTTTTACTGTCGAATGACTTAATCATAATACATTTTACTGTTTTTTTCTCATATAAATAAATTTTATGGAGTAGCATCATTGGCAATTTGAATATACACGAAAAAAATTTATTTCAAACTCATCGTCTTGTTATATTCTTATAGTTTTATTACTTTATACATCAAGCGACAATTCATGCATGAGAAAATTAAATAATTTGCATAATTACGTCATTCGATAAGTTGTTTAGACTATTTCTTATATTCAGTGACTAAGCAAGTTATTTTTTTTTTTTTATTTGTTGTATGTTCCTCTTCTGTATGTTTTGCTGTATGACGATTGATTTGGTATTATTTTGACGTAATGCTTGAAGATATTATAAATGAAATAATTGATATGTCATGTGATGTGTGGCTTGATTGAATGGCTGATGAAGTCATTTTAGGTTAAGTTGGAAGTATTTAAAGGAGGAATTTGGGTGGAGTGATTGTGAAGATTAATTGTGATTTTAGAGTTGTTTATTGGATGATTTGGGGCTTTAATTGTCAGGTAATTGAGCGGAAAATTTGAGTTTTTTTTGGTAATTTTTGCCAATTTTTGAAATGGAATAATGAACAAAATCATAAAAATTAGAGTGTGTTCAGAAAAATAATATTGTGTTTAGTAAAAAAACTCAACCTAATAAAAAAAAGTTCCTAAAATCTATTCCGTATTAAAACTCAAACAATTTATTTAAAAAATTTTTATCTTCCGCATATAAGTCAAAAATATATTTCATTTTTTTCATATCGCTGCCCACCATTCCATTCACAAAATATTGTTAACAAAGACCTTCACAATCTATTTTTAAAACAAATTCTATTTTAAGTCAAATTTATTCATTCCAATCACATCAAGATATTTTAAAGTCGATAGGTCAAGGATTGCATGAATATTTTCTTTCATGTTTGACCTTACGAAAGAGATTTGCATAAATTTGGTAAACTTTTTTTTGATTATCGAGATATGCATTCAGCTTTGTGATTTCTTTTTGGGTTTTTTTATCAATGCAAAATTTTTTAGGGGGGGTCCAATATTCACTGACTTAAAAAATATGTTATTTTTAGCGAAAACAACGTTGATAAAAAATTCCTAAAATGTCTTATCAAACAAGAGGCCATAAAATGACGCAAAATTCCATGTGACAATAAGTATGCAATATATTACCAGTTCTCGTTATCATTCAGGTATTTTGTCGGTTGAAACTCTTTGATGTTGATTAAAATTTCGCTAAAAATAAATGTGAAGGTTACTGTTTTGAGGTTTTTGCTGGTTTTTTGTAATTTTGACCCCATTTATCAATTTATATCAATTATTTCATCATACTAATATTAATTTTAAACACAACGTCACTATTAATTATCACCTTTTAAAAAGAGGGCACAGACACAAAAGACACATAAAGTCGACGACGAAGACACATAAAAATTCATTCTACTTCCAAAAAATAATACTAATTGCTTCCTATATTCATTTGTCTTTTCAGGTGAGTGTACTGATGTGAATAATTCATTAAGCAATTCTCTTTTACTTTTTCACCGGAAAGAAGAGGAAGTGCCGGATACTCATTTCTGTGCACATACGAAAAAAGAGAATAAAAAATTATACATTAAGTGGATGAGGAGGTTTGGGGAAGAAACATTAAGACAAAAAAAAATGAAAATTTTTCTTCCTCATCTTCAATTCCTTTAAGTGGCGCTCTCCCAAACAATCAACGGGAATGGAACGTGAGTGAGTATATTAAAAGAGAAGTGAATGAGATAAGATTAAAATTTATTATATGAATGAAAGTGTAAAGAGCAATTGATAATAGAAAGTAGGTAGACATTAAATTATTATTATTGCCATTATTATTGCTATCTTAATTAGTAACGAAGTGAGGGGAAGAAGGCAGGAAGGAAGTAAATGATGTTATGAATATTTTTTTTTACATTTTCTCTCGACATTAAAAAAATTATTTTTTAATGTTTTTCTTTGCGATTCAGTTTTGTTATTTTTTCACCCACGCAGAGACTCAATTGAAAGTTATTTAGTACAAAAGATTTTGTTACGCTCGGTGCAAATTCTCTTAAAAATTTCGTTACGACCAGGAGTGATAAGGGGGGTCAAAAATGGTCATTTATAGCGTTTCGATTTTTAAAAATCATTTCGAAAATTATAAAAGTCTTAGAATTTAAGCATATGATGCAACTAATCTCTTCGAGAATGTCGAGCGTTTCCCATGAAAATCAATAAGATTTCAATTTATACAAAACAAAAAAATTCTCAGAATTAAAAAAACGTTTGTTTAACAATTTTATTGTTTTTAAGACTTATCAAAAAACCGCACAGATTTTGAATTTTTATTTTATATCTGTATAAAAAACAGTCATTATTCTGGCTATAGATTCACACATGTGCAACATCCATAAGTACCACAAATTTTAAGTCTGAATTAAATGTCGCTTTAGCAGCGATGAAATGAAATGAAATGAAAAAAAGAAGCAATTTTTTTTTACAAAGCAAAATGTAAGTGGGTTGTAGAAATTTGTCTGCGGCTTTATGGATTTATAGACACTTATCGGCTTACGACAGAAAAAAATATGTGCTTATCAAACATATAAAAAAAAAACCGGAGGGGAATTAAAGCAGTCAAAAACAATATTTTTGTTATTTTTATTCTTTTCTTTAACATTTTTAGCACGATGGCTTATCTGACACATGATTCGTAAAAATAAGAAATAAGTTACTTAAACAGAGCCAAATAGAGTCATAAAAATATAATTTTCATTGAGAAATATCTCGTCGACAAGAAATTGCCAATTGACAACAAGATTGGATGAAAAAAAAAATTATAAATATATAAATAAATTGTGTTTACTTTTTCGGTCAATATTATTTTTATTAGCACTGATTCCTTTCACTGTTGTGAGGAGATCACGAGTGTGTACTTTGTACTTTTGAAAAAGATTATTTTTCGGTTTTGTTACATTGTTGCAAATATTTTTTTTGGTATGGAGGGAGGATCTCTTTGGTGGTCAATTTTAGGCGTTATTTGGATTTTAAAAATCTTAAAGTCTTATTTTAATACTCATCTCATCGACATTTACAAGATGATTGTCAATTGTATTAATGAAAATAACAAAAAAATAAAAATAAATCATCTTTTAACCTCTCAGTGTGAGTCTCTTATCAACAGTTTTATTTTCACTTCCATTCATAAAAACAACACAGAAAAATAAAATTGTAGATTAGCAAATGTTAATTCATTGTCACCAGTCGAGAGCTTTCATTCATTAAAATGATGGATTTGAAATAGCTAAGAAAGTGATGAAATAAAATTCACAAATGACAAAATAAAGCGTAGAATTGAAATAACGGTTGATTTGACATCAATTGAAGTTAATTCGAAGAAAAAATACTAAGAAAGTAAGGCATTGAAGGAGATTGTTAAGATCAATGTAATTGTGGAGTTTACTAAATTCTGAGAAATTTTGGATGAGTTGGTTAAGTTGAAATGATTCAAATGTGCTGTAATTTTTAATTTCTTGGAAATTATTTGCATAAGCATTGAGAAAGCTAATTAAGAAGAATATTGAGGTTTTAATATTCAATAAGAAACTTCAGCTTTTATTTTATTAATTTTTGATTTTTGAGATTTTAAATTTTTCATCGTGACATAATTAAATTTTAAAATTTGTAAATGCAATTTTATTTAATCTATAGAATCAAAATACAAAAAAAAAAATAATTAAAATATCATAAATTAATTACCTCTAAAATAAAATATTCAAGCTAAAATGCTCAGCTCAAAAAGCGTTAAGCATTTAAAACATAAATTTATATGATAAGTCCTCATAATATAATTATAGGATTTAACTCGACTTTATTCAAAATGAGCGTGAAATCTTTTTAAATATTCATAGACTTTTGGAAAAGTAAAATCATACTTATTTTGTATTACCTTGAGTAATCCTACGATGACAGTAATTCGTGTCAATAAGTGAGGGGATTTGAATTGGAATTTGTAAAATTTTGCGGTTTGTTGATGGATTTTTAAGGTTAGTTATTAATTTTATCATTATATAGTTTAAGGTTAGATTGTTTATTTAAAATTTAAAAAAATCAATATTCTTTAATTATCGTCTCTTAAATTTTCTTCAACACCCCTCCCCAAATTTTTTTCTTGAAACTCACCAATAAAGAAAAGAAAACATAAAAAAATGACTTATAAAATTTTTATGCAAATATCAAAAGCCACACATTTATGCATCAATTAGGTTAGGGTAATAAATTACATAATTTACCGTTCATATCGAGGATGCTGGAAAAGACATATTTTTTGAGCGAAAACAGGAAGACAATCCACCCACACACAGCAAATATTTATGACAAAATGATGACTAGTGCAAGAAGTATAGTGAATGGTAGACTGAATACCAAGACATTCATTAATTCAATTAATATTTATGCACCCGACGACGTGAGACATTAAATTCCTTCATTTTCTACGGAACATTTAAAATAAGTATAATTTTTTTTCTTGTGTCGTACAAAGAAAACAAATTATATGCAAATCTTTATGGACGATAAATATGTCACAACATTGTTGCAGCGGCTAAGAAGAGGAAAAATAGTCATAAAACTTCTTTTTTTTGCACTTCTTGATTGTTGGCTGCTTTCCTATATGAAGATGTTTTTTAAGTGAGATTTTTATTGCATAGGCGGAGGTAGGATGGGATGGAATTTTTGAGAGGTATGTGATGATCATAAGGATATTGAACTTAGAATTGTGTAAGCAATTTTCCTTGAAAATTTGGTTCAAATTCTTTCGATTTTGATCCTCAAATCTCATTCTAACTTTAATTTCTTTAAATTTATTGGTTCCTTCCTCCAACCCTGTCTCATTACATTTAAAAAATAATGTTATTCTTCCTTCTTTATTTTTCGCTTTGTCGCGGTGCGACACACGTCATTCTACTAATTTTCGCGAATGCATTATGGCGCACAATTTAAAAAGCAATCGTACAAAAAAATTGACAAAAAAAAAATGAAAACTGAATGCAAAAAAGCATATTGAAAAAGTAGCAAAGTTGAGGGAAAAACAATTCAATTACAAAGTATTTAAGTAAAAACAATGCAAAGAATGCCTGGCATTTCTACTGGTTTTAGCGCAAAGAATGAGTGGAAGTGGTGGGTTTTATTTTTGTGTGTAAAAAAAAAGCAGAATGTAAAGCAACAAAGTGCAACATACAAAAAAAATATTCTCATCTTTTCATTGTGTTTTTCATTCCAATAACACTCAATGATGATGTTTGTTCATGATGCAATATGTATGGCAGATACTTCAACTTCTCTCTCATCATATTTACTTACTCATATTCATATTTATGAATGAAAAAAAAAGAATGAAAAAAAAAATTACTTGCTTCTTTCATTTACCGGAATGCCACCAACAGTGACTTATGGAATGAGATGCAATATACATATCTAAGTGGATGTGCATAAAAGAAGGAGGCAGCGAAAAACATTTTTTTATGCAAATGATTTCTTTCATAATTTTAAATGACAGCGACTTAAGTGAAGAGCAATGCAAGTGGAAGAAAATATCGTCTCAAAAGTGTAAACAAAGGAAGACACGAAAAAAAAAGATTTTTTTTTCATTTATTTTTATATTTTTTTGAAGAATGTGATGTTTTTAAAAATAGAAAAACGACTTAATGACTTTTGACTTGAGATGACATTAATTTATAATTGAATCAATTATGAGAATATTTTGAGAATGGCGGGAATGAAAAATATTTTTTTCCCTTCTTTTGATGTGCAGAAAGATTAATTTTTATAAATGACAAATTTTTAATGTTTTTGTTGATTTATTGGCGCATTGAGGGATTTTCTTTTAATTGTTGGTGGGCTTTTTTGAGAATATTAATTTATTATAATTATATGCATAAAAACAATTTTTGATTTTCATTGAGGGTACGAGTCAGGGGCGTAATATTTCGAGGTGAGGTTTAAAATTTTTTTTTTGCATAGAAAGAAAATTTTAGGTTCAAGGGGGAGGAGGTTAGAAAAATTGGCAGCTCAAAAATAAGGAATTTGATGTCATAACCCCCCTTGACCACGCCTCTGGTTCGAGGAAAAATAATTTCATAAAAACAATAAGAGTCCACCAAAATTCAATAAAATTCAGTTCACACCAGGAATATCCAGTTCAGAAAAAAATGTAATAAAAATTCCAAAAAACAAAATCACTTCAATTTGTAATTCAAAAATCGACAAAAGCTCTCTTCACATACAAACTAAAAAAAATAATGCAAAAATTATTCAGAATATGCAAAATTCGTCAACACAGAAATCTGACCAATAAAGAAAAAATTCTCAATCAGTCATGATGAAAAAATGCAGCAGTCATGTAACAACTAATAATTGTGACATTTTGCAACCTCAAAAACAAATTTTTTGTTCATCGAATCATAAAAATTTAATTACAGTTAATTGTTAGCATTAAAAAAAAGATTTCGAAAAGCTAAAAATAAATTTTTTGAGCATTGAATTTTAGATCAACTTCCTATTCAGAAATATTTTTATTCGAGTTCAAAAATATCTCATTATTAAATTTATTCCTGAAAAGAGCAGCAGCAGCAGCAGCAAAAAATCGCATAGAAATGAGCAAATTTTCTGCGAAATCATTTAAAATTCATGAGGATGAGATGAAAAGAGATTGAAAAATGTGTTTTTGACACACTCAGTGGCTGTTTCGGAAATTCTTTTCTTCTCACTCGCCCACCGTATGCGATTATTGAATATGAAAATAAGTAAAATGTTCAGTCATTTCCATAAAAAAAAATTTAAATAAAGAAATAAAAATTGGAAGGTTATGAATGCAATTTTTTTGGGTGGTGTTGAATTGGAAATGAGATTAAATATCTGAAATTAAAAGTTGTGAGTCAGAGAACAGAAATTTTGGAAATTAACGTATTTTGTTCCAAAAATAATTTTTAATAACTTTAAATGACAGGTCATGCCCATCCAAACAGTTAAATAAGACAAATATCCTCATAAATTTTACTCAAATAAAAAAAAATAAATATGAAAATTCGTCATCAAAAAACACAAAAAAAATATTTTAGCGCTCCCACTTGTTGTTATTCAAGCCATGAAAGCAAAGCTATAAAAATCGATTATAAAAATTGCCAAGTTATATGACTCATTGTGGATATTTTCACTCTACATTACATTCAATCTCATCACAATCTCCATCTCACTCTCGTGAAATTGTCATGTGAGTAATGATGATGTAGTAAGAGATGAAAGCAAAAAAAAAAAAGACAATTGAATTGTTTGCCAAATTAAGTTCGATATGAAAATTACTCGAATAGACTCGATCATGCCATTTTTTTGTATTTTATTACAACAAAAGCAATGTAGCTGAATGGAATTGGTGTCAATGGCAATTGTAATTTTTCTGAGTAAACAAAATTGCACACAACTATTAATGGATATTGAATTGGTTCTCTTTCCTATTTTTATTTTTCGTCTGCAATCATTTTTCCATAAATATCATTTATTCAGGGCAATTAAGAGGTAGAGGATGCAGGCTATAAGGTTAACTGTCACCCCTAACTCCATCCCAGCAAAATATGATTAGCTGTGGAATGTGAATGAACATTTTCTTCCTCAATCATTTGTATAAGTGCTTGTAATGCACTTGTAATGCTATAACATAAATAACTGCTTTTACTGTCTAAACTTTACATTGCCGTTAGTTAGTCTGCATGCAGTTTTTCATATTTTTTTACTACTACTGCTGGCTGCTACTGTTGTTGGAATTTAAAGTATTTTTTTTTCTTTCAATCTAGTTTCTCTCCGTCTCACTCTCAATCTCACTCTTTCTGATTGCATATTTACTTCCTTACAATATATATTTTTTTTATTTTGTGTCTCTCATATACACGATACAGTGCTGAATGTTCTCAATTGTAAAATAACTTCACGACATTCCATAACATTTAAATAATATTGAGACGAGCGAGAAAAAAAACACAACACACGAGCATGTTAGATGAGAATAAAGAAAAAGAAGAACAAAAAAGAAGTTCTCGAGTAACATCCGACAGAATTTTTTTTTTCTGTGCAACTTTGCTTTCTTCTTTAGTTAAAATTGAAAAACAGATGAAATTTATTTTGTTGCTCCCTTAACTGTCGCGAAAATATTTGCTATTAACCCGTACAGAACAATATTTTAGGAAATTTTATTAAAGTTGATTGTAGATGGAAATGAAGAGAGGGAGGGAGGTTGAGGGTAATATGTCTTCAACTTTAATGTAATGGAAATTTTTGTGACTGGAAAATTGGATTCTTTGAGAGACTATTTGCAACTTTTTATTCGAATAATAAAATTTTATCACTGCTCAATGATACTTGAGATAGGAATTCTTGGTAAATTTAATAGCTATGCTACTAAGAATGTTATCTTATAGTTAAGTTAGTGAATTTTATTTGTTTTCGAGTGTATTATAGTCCATACTAGGAAATATTTTGAATACAGTATCTGAATAGCAAAATACGTACGTAAAATGACTTAAAATGATTTTTATAAATTTTCACAAATTGAAGGTCACAAATTGAAGATCAATTTTCACAAATTGATAGCAAATTGCAAGGGGAAATAACTTGTAAATCTTCCCGCATTCACCTGCATTTACCCGCATTTTCCCGCATTTCAGATTTTTTCCCCGCATTTACCTGCAAAAACCTGAATAAACCTGCATTTAACCGCATTTACCCACAACATTTTTTAATACGATTTTTAATGTAAAAATAGCAGATTCTATTAATTTTCATCATATTTAGTCATAATCATTCAAAATATTAAGTTTATGCAGCTTAAAATTAGTAAATTTTTGGTTTTTTAAAATTTTAGTACCAATAATTTACATTCAATTTCTGAAAATTTGCACAAAATCAGATATAAATCCTAGAATATTACTATTTTATGAACTTAGTGACTTTAAATACTCCTGAGCAGCTCTAAACATGAAAATTTGACAAATTATTGCCTTTGGATCATTTTTTCATTAATAAACTATTTAAATATTTACATTTTTCTTACTCTTACACAACTTTCAATACAACTGGCATAAAAGCAAATGTTCTATCGAATTTTTGCAGACAGCTATATGACTGACACAATTTTTTTGGTGACCAAAATATTATAAACGCGTTTTTAGACATTTTTAGACACATACTTCAAAAGATAAATCACTAATATGAGTGAAATTTAAGATTTTTTTTTTTCAAGAAAAAAATCAATTTTAAACAATAAAGTTTGGCATGTAGGTGCCATTATTGCACCATTAAGGTGTTCAGAATGCATAACATAATAATAATAATAATAATAATAATAATAATAATAATAACAGTCTGGTGGTAATGGCATTTGCATGGCAGTCACTAGAATTTATTTAAGATGGTTAGGAGTCGTCATCATAGTGACATGGCAGCCATGTGGCAATAAATTCATTGCATTGACTCAAGGCAGATTGCAATGTCTTATGGTTGCCATTAGGCTTTCTCATGAAAAAACATTAGTTTAGATTTTTATCCCAAAAAATAAAAGAAACTGGTTTTAAAAATGAAAAAATGAGAGTGGTTTGAATGTGGTTAAATCATTATTGCTTTTAAAAATTTCACTTATATTTGTTTATTTTTTTTTTTTTTTTTTTTGATTTCAAATAATCATCTTTATCAAAAAACAGTCATCAAAAAAAATATTTTTGATATTTGTGCATTACAGAAAGCCTAACAAAAAATTTAGGTAACAAAAAGTTTATTTATAACCGTTTTGAGATTTTTACCAAAAAAACTATAAAAAAATTAATACCTATTTCATTTAATAAACTATAAAATTTTGTTAAATTTTAATTTTCATTTGTTTTTAAAAATTTAAAATTTTTTAAAACAAATGAAAATTTAAATTTTTTTTTTAAAAAAAAAATTTTAAAAATTAAAATTTAAAGGATTTCTCTAATTTCATGATTTAAATAAATTCATGAGAATCTAAAATTCAACAAATTTTTGTCATAATTGTTCCAAAATTATATAAATTATTTTCTTATCATTTTTGAGTGTTAAAATACTGACAAATGTTCATTTTAGACAAACATTAGCTGTTTTGGTGCCATTCAGTAACTTCTAAAATGGGATTACACATGGAAAATGGAAATAATTATGTTATAAATGATATTTTATCATTTTTAATAATTTTGAATTCACATCAACCGAAAATATTGCACAAATGTTGATTTTTAGCAATTCCCGCATTTTCCCGCATTTACCCACATTTTCCTGCAAATACCAGCATTTACCCACAAATCCCCACATGCACCTGCATTTACACGCAAAAACCTGCATATCCCCGCATTTCCCCACAAGTTATTTCCCCTTGGCAAATTGATTAAATCTGTAAAAGAAATGTGGCAAGAGCAATTATGAAAATTTTGAATGCTTTGAATTAAATCAAAATTTTAGTTTTTCTAAAATTTTCCATTTTTACGTACGTAAAGCTTTACATTTACGTAAAATTCCTACGTATTAAAACTTAAAGATTAATTTAATTTCAAAATAGACTTGTAAAATATGACACAAATCCTATAAATATGAAAGAAAATCATCACAGCTTTCTAGAATCTTCCCCAACTCGTTACAAACTAATAATTTAATAGTATTATAAACACATAACAAAGTAACTCACAAATACACATTTCCTCTTCGATTTATCAGTTATTACAAGTTCAACAAAATTTTTCAAGGCTACACGCATCCATCACATGGAGCTAGATTAGAAATCAAAGAAAGAAAAAAAAGAAGCACAAGATTCATAAATTATCAATCTCTAATCTAATTTTAAAAAATGTGTTATTTAAGCAGAAATTCTTTTGAGCTTAATACCGGCATTTTCTCAATAGAAAGAAAAGATCAACAACGAATTTATTTTGACCTAAAAAATTTATGATTGAGAAAAAAAAATATTTATATTTATTTATTCAGCATCGGTTCCCATATACATATTTACGTCAATCCACTTAAAAAAATCGCCATAAATTGGATAAATAAATGATTCCAACAAAAAGTGTCTGCAAACTAGGACAAGCTAGACTTTGCCATTCTTGCCTTATTTTCTCACGAAATAAAAATTTATGAAATAACATTTCCGATAAAGCAGGTATAAGTCTCATTTTTATGATAGAATAAGAAGCATTTTCGATGATGTAGTCGAGTGTTGTTTCGATAGAAATAAACAACATCTTGTGATAGCGGCATCATCATCACTATCGGCAGTAGTTTCTTACAAAAATAAAATATATATAAAAAAAATAAAATTGAAGGAAAAACAAATTCCATCTCGTCATTCACGCTCTCAAATACATTCATAAATAATTAAGTCGATTATATTCGCTTGTTTGTGTACAAAATAAACCTCAAAAAAAAAAATCTATATTATTTTTTCCTACTGCCTTGTTACTTTAGATCTCATTTCGCGCACGAGAAGAGCATTTCATGTACGACAAAAATTCCCGGCAAGCTGAATACGATCAGTAACACGCACACATAAATGTGTGTGTGAGTCTTAAAAAAATTAATATTAAAAATTCTGAATTTTTCTCAACAAAAAAAAAAAAAGAATTCACGACACGACTTTTTGATGTATGTGTGGCGATGAACTTGAGCTATTTAGCAGAATTTCACAGTCGATGATCGGTTTTTGGTGGCATACACAAACATTTATTATCACGATTATCATAACCGACACATACGCACATATGAAAATGTGCTTGTTATTATGTGCTGTAAATTTTTTTTTTTTGTTATTTTGGAATAAGATGAAGCAAACATTATGGAAGAGATCGATTAAGTTAAAGATTTATGGAGCAACCGGCAAAAAAAATATTTTTTTTTATTATTATCAAGTGGACATGAGAATATGAATGGATGATGATACACGCGCTAGTAATGATGAGATTCAAAATTTCATTGAGAATATTCATGAATTGGTATGGAAGATTGAGATTGCACATTAAATTCTTAAACTTTTGTAAAAATTTATTTTTTTTTTTCTAATTTTGGAATTTTTCTAATTCTGAAATGTGAAAAAATCGACTTTTTTTAAAAAAAAAGTCAAGATTTAGAATTTCTAATTAAAAAATTTTAATTTTCTAATTAAAAATTAAAAAATCTAATCTTCTAATTAAAAAATTTTAATTTTTAAATTATTTTAATTTTAAAATTTTATAAATTATCTGATCATAAAAATATATTCTGGAAATTAATAAAAATCTACAACAATTGAAAATCGATTTAAAAAACTTTAAATTTTCCAAAACAGAAAGCTCTAGAAAATAATCAACTGAGTCAAAAAAAGAGAGCTCAAATTTCCCAAAAAACGAAAAACTACTCTCAATTTTCTCAAGGTCAATACACACTAATGTCAATGAACCACAAAAAAAAATTCTCACATTTACTCCCTACAAAAAAAAATGATGTTCTCTAATTTCGCCTAATATCTAAACAAATCTTTTATCATTCACATATCATGTAAAGTTTGTCAAACAAAACTACTTAACACTGTTGAGTGATTTAAAAAAAATAAATAAATAAAATGTCGCGAATGAAAATTGAACATTTTTATCATTTGGCGACTGTTCTAATACGTCATGATATGGCGCCATTTGTGGCACGTAACAGAAAGAAAAAAAAATAAATAAATATCATATTGTGTTTTGCCTTCCATATAGGCGCTTATCAGTTAGAGGCAAAGTTCTGTTACTCTTTTTTTCAATTCAGTACATATGAAAATTATTTAATATGTCTTCGAAAGTGAACAGGAATAACAATAATGTGACTGAAAAATTGACAGACAATTAATGAATTTATATTACTTTTATTTTGGATGCTTAAGGGAAATAAGCAACAACGAGCACAAACAGTAATGAATTACATATATGTGCTGTAGACACAGGTGGCTTTTGTGGTTGCAATAACAGCTACGCTAAGTAAATGAAGATGAGAAAAACAACTTTAAACTTTTAGTTATGTCATTTGAAACAGAAAAGTGAAAAACAAAAAAATAAGTAACTTTTATTTAAATTTAAAAAAAAAAATTATTTAATTAAAAATTTCATCTAATTTTTGTTGCTTTTTTGAAAAAGCTTAGAATTTTCTCATTTTAGTGTATATAAATTTGGTTATTTATTTTTTGTTCTTTTTTCATATAGATGATATGAATGAATATTAGAAGTGGGAAATATATGAGTGAAATGAGATTTTGTGAATATTAGGCGCACTTTTAAAGTTTAAAAATGAGGCATAGCTACTTAAATCTAGTAACAGCCTAATTCAAGTTATAGCAATTAAATTTATAAATAAAAAAATAGCTCTATAGAAGAAATGAATGGGATCAAGTCATTAAAATTTTTAAAAAATATCCTCATTGATGTTCATATTTTTCTTTTTTTGCACCCACCTTTACAAATATACTACATTTTTAAAAAATTTACTAAATATATAAATTTTTGTTCTCTCAATTCTGCCAAAAACAATCAAACTTCCATCTCACCCACTCCACATTAAATTTCCCTCCACTCACAAAAATAAAACAAAGAAAAAAAAATATTTAAATGAAAAAAATAAAATAAGAAGAGCAGAAGCGGAAGGAAAATTTAATTAAACTTAATGTAGAAAATGAAACAAATTGTTGCATGACAAAAGTGATTTATTCATATTCTCTGTGTTCTGCTGCTTCATATACCCGCAAAAAATATAATAATAATAATATAAATATGTGTGTGTATAAAACCTAACTTTAATATCATATAAAAATTATATCTCTCTCTCTCGAGGATGCCTCATAAAATTTTATTCTTCATCATCTTTTTCATATTTTTTCTGTCTTCAATTCACTTTTAAAATGTTGAATTTCTCGGTATTATTATTTTTTTGGAAATAAATATGTCATGTATGGATGGATGTATTCACTTCCTTCCTCCCTCCACCCCATAATCATCGTCATCAGCATCAACATCATTATTATTTTTATAAGCATCATCATTGAATGAATGTCTATTAACCTTAAAGAGATGCTTCTGTCGGATATGAAAGACAATCATGAATAAAAGTTATGAGTGTGTCTTCCTTCTTTTTCTCGCTTAACAATAAGAATATATTTTTTTTATTTCATTATTGACGATGCATGATATTGAGATGCTGAAAATTAAGTGACATTGATAGCGGCACAGCAATTTGCACAATATTTTATTAACAGTCATTTGAGAGAGTTTCAATTTTTTATGACTGATGAAAAATATGAAGAACTGAACAGAATGAAGGTTTTCTCGAGGGGCAGCGCACTTCAAATAAATTTGACCTTAAAATGTTGATTGAGTTTTTAATTTCAAACTTATTCTAATTACGAGGTCATTTTTATAATCATTAAAGACTAAGGATTAAATTTAAAGATTAGAATTTCAAATTACAAATTATAAAACTTGTTGAGGGGCAAACAACTTGTCAAACTTTACAAAATCAACTCTACATGAATTCATCCTGACACAAATTCTCCATATTATCACAACTTTTTATCCTCGGAAAACTTTTTCTACATTGCAAATTAAATGGAATCTCATAAAAATGTGAAAAACTCTTCATTCTATTCTTTTCATCGTCTCGACAGTAATAAAATAGGAATCTATGCATAAAATCATACCAACAACAAGTACAGCATATAGCAATTACAATAGGAAAGAAGATGCAGTGAAAAAAAAATAAAATCTAGCGAAAACTGAAATAAATTAGATGCAACTACTGCTAGATGGAAAGTAGATCATGCATCCATAAATAATGAGCGACAAATGCTAGTTGAAGATGAATTTTATTAGACTCGGATTCTAATGCCACTCATCCATTTAATTGTCTGCATTTTTCATCCCCCCTTACACGCTATATCATATGAATAATTTTTTCCTCCCCACATTTTTTTCTAATACATTTTTCTTCCATGTTGGATGGAATTTTTGTCTTGCCTCATAAAAATGACTAAAACAATAATAATAACGATGATAATATGAAATTAAATTGAAAAGAATTTGAATTTATTGCTTTATCTGCAACATAATATGTATGATGTTTATTCCTCCTTCCTATTCGATAGGACTGGATCTTAAACAAAGAACTTATTTTTTTTTTCTTCAGTTTTATTTATGTGATATGAGAAATCTTTATGCTAAAAATATGATGAAGAATTTTTTATGGCTCTCCGGTTTTGATTTAATTCAATAATTTAGCCATAAAATGAAAATTGATTGAAATTTATTTGATTTGATTTTGTTGAAAGGAGTCGTAAAAATATTTTACTTTTGCACTTTTTGGGGGTTTTTATGGGAATTTTTGAAAGGAAGAAAATTGAAAAGTTTAATATTTTGTGGATGAATCTTTTGGTTTTATTTTATTGCTCAAAATTTGAGTGAAGCAACTAAAATTTTGAATTTTTTAAAGAAGCTTTAGATAGTCCACCCCCTGACAGTCATTCTAAAAAATTATCATTAATTTTCCAAAAAACATGAAAATTATCAAAAGGCATAGAAAAAAGTCATTTTCATTCCGATTTTTAATTACAAAAATGTCTTAAGCAAATGGAAGCTAAAGAAGAAAAATTCATTATAAATACAGCACATAAACATTATATTGAAATTTATGTATTCATAGATGCTTCGAGGATGAGCCATAATAATAAATAAATGTGAATTCTTCTTTTTTCAAATGGACATTTCTTATCTCTGCAATATTCTCATTATTATATATGACTTTATGTTTGCCAACTGTATAGCTGAGATAAAAAAAAATTATTTAATTTCTTTTTTAAAAATCTTGACCACCCAAATTGTCACTGCTTGTGTGCCTCGAATAGACAACATCGTATGCACAACCCAAAAAAAAATATTATTATTATTTTTCGATTAATAAATGCGCGCGGCAAACAAAGCTGATATGCTATTTTGTGTGATGAAATGGAAATAAAAAAACAGCAAAGCAAAAATATCTGAAAATAAAATGAAATTCATAAAAAGCAAAGTCCATTAATCGTCGTTGTTCTATGCTTGTGAATGAGAACAACAAAAAAAAAGACACATGCAGCACATACTCAGAGTTATGAAAATTCATAGCACAGAATTCGAATAAATCAACATCAGCGAAAAAAATGAAAAAAAAAAATAAACGAGAAGCGGGACATATGAAGAATAGAATAGATTATGTGGAAGAAGTTATGATCAATGTCATCGATATGGATGCTTGTTGGGGACAAATTAGGATGCTGAGGGCAATTTAATGTGAATTTGAAGCTAAAATGAATAATAATTATGATTAACGGCTTTTTGGGATTTGAATTATTGAATATTGAAACAAAATGGCGGATTTCTTCAATTCGAAATGTTTATCGTGAATATTTTGACTAATAATACATTTATCTGGAAATATTTTGTATTTTTAATGTTGTAAAAGATAGCAAAAATTTAAATGTTCAAAAATATTTTTAAAATCTTCAAAACATCGAAATATTTAATCAATATATAAAAAATAACCTCAAAAATCGCCCTTTGCATTGTGAATCCCTCAGTTTAAACTTGCCAAAATGCATCAAATTTCAAAACAAAGAAGTTTTAAAAACATAAAAAATTCAGTCAATAATAAACATAAAAAATTGAAGTCAAAAAATCATTTTTCTGCAGATTCACTGCTACTATCTGCTTGATAAATAAAATGACGTTTGTTCATCAACCGTAAGCGACTAAAAAACAACAAAAAAGCTTCAACTCTTCATATTTTGTGTATTTTTGAAACTGAACAAACGACTGAGTCTGGAATTTGAGCTTTAAGATAAAAAAAAATATTGTTTATTTTCATTATGCTTTATGTCATTTCGCATTGTGCTTTATTATTTTTTTTCTGTGTATCTTCATCTACTAAATAAAAAATTAGACGAAAGACAAAGAAAAATAAAAACGTGAGTTGTGAATTATCTCGACTGTCATCTCATCATAAATTTTTTTTTCTTTATCCTTCTTGTTCGCCACGTTTTTCTTTTTTTTCCTTGTACTGCTCACAAATATTGATTCTAATAAATTTTTCTTTGTTTCATTATTTTTTATTTTATTTTATGTGAACAAGTGAGGAAGTTGGAAAGTTTTTCATATTTGTTGTGTTCATCAATTTACAAATTATTTCTCATTTTAGAATATTTTTGAAAATTTTGAACATAAATTTTATAAGTTTTAACTTCAAATTGCTTAGCTTAACCCGTCATTGCAAAAAATTCCATAACAATTTCACAATAATTATGACAATTACACTTTATTCTCTTTTATCTCCCCATAACAAAATTAAAGAGCCACGTTTTAATAAAAAAAAATGTAAATAGTAATATTCAGCCTCTGTTTTGTGTCTCAAGGTAAATAGCCCAAGTTCACCGACATTTTTAATTATTCGTCTACTGATAATTCCGTCTGTAACAATTTTGGTTTCCATTTTTTAGCGCATTTTCCCCTTGGGAAAAGGACGCTATTGTCCGCACTTTGTCCGTCTGTCCGTCCGTCCGTCTGTCTGTCACCGCATCTCCTCCTCAGGGTTAAGCTTTTTTGATGCGGTTTTTGGCTTAAAATGTGTGTAGTATGTCTGGCTAGAGCTGGCGAAAAAATCAGCACGAATGGTCACTTCCTCTGCTGGAACCAGCGTAAAAAGTGCCAAAATACCTGTACTGAAGGCGGCGTGCTCAAACTTTTAAATAAATCGACAAAGCCAAATTCCAATAAAATCCAATACTTTATTTGCTAGGTCGATAAATATTTCACTGTAAAGTGAAATCACATTAACAATATATCCTTAAATATATTAATTATAATATAAAACTTACAATATTTTGTCCTGTTTCACCGCGCGTTCAATACAAATTAAGGGGTCAAACAACTACGCGATTTGAACTTCTCCAAAGTTCAATAATAATCGCAGGAGAATTCAAATTTCAAACAACCGTTGAAATAATAGTCTGTCACATTTGTGACATTCTCCCAAACCCAAACAAAAGTTAAATGTATCAGCAGGTGAAACGAGATTTACAATCACTTATCCATAACTACAGTATAATCTATTCCTTTCTTACATTCTAAATGTCTTTCCATTCTTATTATACCGGCATGAATTTATTCCAGACAAATTCCTATCATTACATCCATTAACTTAATTCTATTGTGGCTTCCTTTACTTAATTATGTGGCATCCTATCACAATTAAATCCATTTAATACCAATCGACTATTCCAAAATATTCTTGTCTTATTCCTACAAGAACCAACAAATTTCCTTTCCAACTTACGTGGATTAGATACTGGCATCGTTATCCACCTATTAAATTCATTTCCATTCCTTAATGTTCCTATACCATCAGTCATTTTGTTTCCCTTTTGCCTTATTCCAATACAAGAAATTAATCCATTCAACTTCCCAATATCATTCTTATCATCCATGCAATTTCCATAAACAGACCATCCCAATTTAGTTCTAATTCCAACAGGCTTTCCAATTCCATCTTCATACAATCGTCCAATATTCTCAATCATTGAAGCATGATAACTTCCAATCATCATACAAGGTGAAATGTTATGATAACTTTCAAATTCAACATCATTCAAATATGGAAATTTCATTTTCAACTCAGACATGTTTAAAGAACGTCGTGCAAGTATTAAGTCTTTAACAACATAGCAATTCTTCAACAAAATCGGTTCACAATAATTTGCAACACCTTGAACCAACACATCAACTCGAATAGCATTAACTTTCTTGATAGAACCATCAACCCAACGCAGAGACAATTCACATTGCTCTCCTTTTAAGCCCAATACTTGACTCAATTCATCACAAAGTAAAGTTACTTCGGCTCCACTATCGCCAACAGCATATCCAACGACATACCCTTTACTGCCAATAAATTTGGTTTTAAAAACCTTAATTGTCTCATCATTATCATCAAATGAATTGATTGATGTTGAATCTTTCGATTCTTGATGAGTGTGCAAATAAAACTCATTACCAAACTTATTGTTTGAGTTACTGGCTACTCCAAGGTTTTGAGTTTGCACTGGCATTTGTGATCTCTGATCAGCACGTACTTGACTAGTAGTAGGCGCTAAATCAATCAATTTCTGAACTATTTGCTCATTGAATGACTGGTCATTCACGTTTGATGGCTTATCACTATTCGATTCATTCTCATTGACATTCTTATTACTTTCAACAGATTTCTCAACTCCTTGCTCATTCATATTCAAATTATTTCCTTTTTTAAATGACTTATTTCCATATCCAATATATCCATTCCCTCCCTTTCCATTTTGAGGACCTTTATCATACCTATACGAATTATTATTCTCATAATTAATGTATGTCTCATGCAATATTATATGATGCTTGCGACTGCATCTATCATTCACCAATTTATGTCCACATCCACCTTTCAATGTACAATCAAATGCTCTATGACCAGTAGTCACCAAACAATTCCTACACAAATTCGTATTTCGAACTAAATCAAACTTCTGTGTCGCATCCATTTCCCTAAACTTACGACATTGAACTACGAAATGTCCATCTTGACTACAACAATGACAAAACTTATTTAAAGCACTCAAAGCATTCAAATCATAACCAAATGGATTTACTCTTTTATCATCAATATCATACATGGCATCTCTATTGTTCATACTTTTATTACAACTACTATCATACGAAACGGAATTCAAATTCATTGGTGACGATTTCGATTTAATCTCTTCATCGATCCGTTTATCTTCCAAGTCTTCAGCTAATTCTTCCAAGAATTTGAAAAGTGAATCTAATTCAACAAGACGAAACACAACACCAGGATTATCAGAACGAAATTTATTACGGAACATCTGCTTATGCAACAAACTCAACTGATTAAATATATGCGTTGCCAACTGATTAGAATTAGCATAAGGAACGTTGGCATATTCACATGCCGAAAAGTAAGCTTGAATCTTACTGTTGATAACAAGGACATCGTCCTTATAAAGTTCAGTAGCAAGCTTTAAACTCAAAATATCACGACTACATTTCTCAATGATACGAGATGGCTCACCGAAATTCTTATCAAGAACTTCCAATGTCTTTGCCAATGATTCACGATCAATAAAGCTTTGAACTCTTGCTAACGCTAAACCTTCCAACGCTTGAAGTACATGCAACTTCATTTCATCATCACGATATCTACCAACAACTTGATAACGTTCAATATCCTGCTTGAAACGTATATATTTTGATGAATCACCATCGAATTTGATAATCTTTGGCAATGCTCTTCTAATTACATCCAAATTCTGTGAAGAAGCAATCTCTCTTTGAGCTCTTGTTGCTTCCATCTGTGCATTAGCTTGTTCCAATGAAATGCGTTCAGCACGCGACAATTCATTTACATTTATATCATCAATAAACGAACGACGATTATTATTAGGTACTGGCCCCGACAAATCATTTATATCATGTGATGCATTCACATTGTACCTTGACATCAAATCATTGAACGTCAATACAGGAGGAATAACAAATGAATTACTCTTATGACACTCTCTTTTATCACAAGCATTCAACAAACCATCTTTACTAGTTCCCGCTTGAACCTTATCCAACTGCCCTTTAACCATTTCCAATTCCTTCTTTAAATCATTAAAATTTACTGTCATTTCTTCCAATCTTTTCATCAAACAACTTTTCTCTTTTTCACTCTCTGTAAATCTTTCAAACAATTTCTCACATTCAATACGTTGCTGATTATATTGAGCCTGTAGCTCCTCAAATGCTTTCTGCTTCGGATCATCTCCATCATCTGCTGTCTGTGATAAATCAATGCTACGAAGAAACAACTCTTTTCTACGTGCCACTGGAACATCGACCCATTCTTTCGACTTATAATATTTCTTGGCATGCTCATTATTCGGTGAGGTTTGACATTTTGAACATCGATATGGAAATATATTCGATTTGCCTCTAAAATCCGCAGATTTAAGGCCTTCACAATACGCATGATTCACACAATTGCATGCATAACAAAACACAAATTGATATACAATCGATGTCAATACTGTCTCACCTTTATCATTCGATCATCCAAATCCAATCCAAAATCAAAAATATTTGAAAAATGTACTGAAGGCGGCGTGCTCAAACTTTTAAATAAATCGACAAAGCCAAATTCCAATAAAATCCAATACTTTATTTGCTAGGTCGATAAATATTTCACTGTAAAGTGAAATCACATTAACAATATATCCTTAAATATATTAATTATAATATAAAACTTACAATATTTTGTCCTGTTTCACCGCGCGTTCAATACAAATTAAGGGGTCAAACAACTACGCGATTTGAACTTCTCCAAAGTTCAATAATAATCGCAGGAGAATTCAAATTTCAAACAACCGTTGAAATAATAGTCTGTCACATTTGTGACAATACCATTTCTTTGTATGTGTTAGTGTGGTCGAATGCACTAAAATGTTGACTTTTCAAAAACTCAGCCTTCCTTGGTTCAAATCCCACTGATGACATTTTCTTTTTTTTTGCTTTTTTTGATACTTTTTTGATTTCTAATGACATATAATATTAAATCATGTCATAATTTTCCATTTTCACAATTTTCCCGAGTTTTTCCGACGATTTTTGTTAAAATTTTCAATATTTTCATACAATTTTCATAGATAATTACTCTTTTTTATATTTTTTTGATATTTTAGTTGTTTAGTTTTCTATTTTTATGGATTTTTCATAGTTTTTCCGGAAAATTTTGTGAAAATTATAAAAACTTACAATTATATAAAAGAAATCATCAATATAAATAATCAAATTGTCACATGAACATTTCATAAAAAGAGCGTCAGTGGCGTAATTGGTAGAGCGCACGACTACTAATGTGGAGGTCAAAGGTTCGATCCTAGCCCCCGGCAAGTTATTTTTTTGCTTTTTTTATTTTTTTTAGATTCTATGTCGCATAATTTTTTTTATCGGTTTTTTTTGCTGTCAATTTTAAATTTTCGGTAAATAATGAATGGTTATAGTTAAATATTTGGCTTTGTACTTTTGGGGTCTTAGTTCTTTGTTTATTTACTGATCGCGGAAAATGCGCTTTCGTCGGTCACGAGTGACCACGTTGATACTAGTTTTTTTATCAAAATACGTGTAATTTTCCAGAAATTCTTATCGTTGCATGACTTTTGGAAATATTTTAAGCTTCTGGATTATGTTTAAATGAAGATGAAGCTGACAATTGAAATTTGATAAGAAGGATTATTACAAATTTTTGAAAAAATTGTCAACATTTTTTTTTTAATTAAAAATTTTAAATTTTCTTAGAATTCTTCAATTTACAAATTTCTTTAAATTTCTCAATTTTAAAATTTCTTAAAATTTTTCAAATTTAAAATTTCTTAAAAATTTTCAAATGTAAAATTTCTTAAATTTTTTAAATTTAAAATTTTTCAATTTTAAAATTTCTTGAAATTTTTAAATTTTAAAATTTCTTGAAATTTTTCAATTTTAAAATTTCTTGAAATTTTTCAATTTTAAAATTTCTTAAAATTTGTCAAATGTAAAATTTCTTAAAATTTTTCAAATGTAAAATTTCTTAAAACTTTTTAAATTTAAATCAATTGCGTAACATTAAACCAACTATAAAGTAAATATCCTCATAACTATGCTAATTTGATTATGCTGATATTTAAAAAGAAAGAAAAGTTTTACTGAAAAAATAATCAAGAAAATTTCATTAATTAGCAAATTAAGTCAAAATTTTTGATAAAAATATCACAAAAATAAGACAAAAAAGAATTTTTGTTTCATCACCTGATTGTAATAATTACAAGACGAAATTTACAACATAGAGTCAGGGATGTAGCTAGGAGCGGTTTTGAGAATATTACTAAAAATAATTTTTATTAAAAGTGATTATATGTCACCTAACCACAGATCAACCTCAAATACTCTCCTATGAAATCCCCATAGCTGTCAAGATGATCAGTCTAAGACGAAAAAAGAGAAAAAAGATGAGCATGTTGAAGGAATGAGAATGTTCATTTCATGTAGTCACAACTAATGACTCAATTGAGTCAATAAAAACCATATTTTATTTCCAATTAACTGTGTTACACATGCGACAATCTAACTATTCGTAAATAAACATATTTCTTCTTCTCCACATTCGCTTTTGTAAGATATATACACATGTGTACTATTATACATATATTCTTTATTCTTTATTTTTTTTGCTCATAGCGCACAGCAACTGAACGATTTGCGATGTGTGATGTTGACACTATGGTATGAGGAATTGATTGGGGAGAGAGGGAAGTGAGGAAGATGGAAAGATTGAGAAGGCACAACAACATGTTTTTCATTTCGATATGCTGCTTTCTTACATTTTTTTTATTATTTTGTTGTTTTAATTTCATATCAGTCTAACTATGTAGCATCAAGTTGACATATACATGTT
Organism: Chironomus striatipennis; assembly: GCA_026123125.1. Taxonomy (NCBI): domain Eukaryota; kingdom Metazoa; phylum Arthropoda; class Insecta; order Diptera; family Chironomidae; genus Chironomus; species Chironomus striatipennis. The sequence continues at coordinate 14,275,002 of CM047392.1, read as the reverse complement.
AGGATTGTTGCGAATACGCTTATAGTTGTAGTAATATTTTGTATTGAAAGGTTTGACATTTTTTTTTTTCTTTCTTTTTGTGGTGATTGTGATGGAATTTTCCGTTCTTTCTTGTTTTTGTTGAGGTAAACTGAAGATTTTTATGAAACTTTAAGAAGTTTCATGATGCAGATTAAATTGATTAAATCAGTTTATTTTGATGTTGTGTACTTGACTCCTAGAAAATAGCAGCATGCACCTCATCAATTCATAAAAACCAAAAACTTAAATTCTAGTAGGAATCGAACCTAAATTCTTAAAATTCACTTCCTGGTTATCAATTTTAAACACACTACAAAACGAGTCCTTTAACCCCCCTAACTCTTATCCCCTCAGCTCACCCTTTAACCATAGCTAAACCTTCCGAAGTTTGATTTAATTTGCAAAACTGAACGAGAAAGAATAAATTTTAAACTTTTTTTTTCTCTCTCTGTGCAAACATTTAAAGGTTCAAGAACCTGAAAAATGTAAAGAAGAACACACAAAAAAAAATTGAATGACTGACATCGCATCGCGCTCACTATCTCGCATCCTCCTCCTCTTAAATTTACTTGCCTTTTTGCTATGTGCTGAATTTTTTTTTTTACATAATTTTTTTTCCTGTGAGAGAATGTGCAAAGAAAAAAACTTATAAGCAACACTAATAACAATAATAGCAATAATGTTAAAGAATTACGCTAAAAATGGAGAAATAAAGACTTGTAAAAGACAACAATGAAAAGTGAACTGATTTGAAATTCCACAGCGTCTTTATTTCGTGCTTAAATGAAAAGTCTTTTGGATGTGTTGAGATTCGAGTTTAAATTGAGAAATTATAGTGAGTTATAGTTCTATTTTGTGAGAGGATGCTCCTTGAAAAATTTATCGTAAAATACTTTTTTAGAATTTTAAAATTTTGAAGTCCTGAAGTTAACTCAAAAATTCAACAGAAAAATGCATGGAAGTTAAAAATTATGAAAAATAATTCAAAAATTTTTCAATATAAAAAACAGTTAAAAATCAAAATTTCAAACAAAAACGTTCACAAAAAGCTCACAAAATCTGTGCAATTTAAAATTCCAAAGTCAAAAGGAACTGCGCGATCATTATATCAACTTATTTTTAAGCTGCAGAAAATGAAGACACTGAGAAACATTTTTACCTTACATTTTTTTTTCCTTTTATTTTTATTTATTTATTTGTGAACTTTTATCATCGCCAAGGTTCTTTTCTCTTGCTCTTCATCATTCCTCCTTCTGCTGTAAAAATAAATTCTTTATTTGCTTGTTTTCTTTTTCTGCAATTCGCATTTCTATCTTTATATTTAATGTATTAAAATGAATTATTTTTCATGAAATTCTCTTTTTTTGTGCCTTGAATTTGTTGCCATGCTTATTGAATTCGTACTTAACTTTTTTTCCTTTCTTCTCTTTCTGTCTTCCTCTTGTGGCTTTCGCTTTTTTGTTTTCAAAGAGAGAAAAAAAATGCGAAATTCCATGCTTTTTTTTGTATGACTTGTGTTTATGTTCTTCTATGGAATTCTTTAAATTTGATGATGATAAATGGCATTAAGTTTTTGGAGAATGATTTGGAAGAAATTTCGAGAAAGTATGAAGAAAAAGTTTCGAGAAGAATGTAAAAAAGTCCTTGAATGTGATGACAATTGTGCGAATTCTGAGAATTTCATTTGAAGAAGATTGGTGAAGATTTTCGAGAAGATTTTGAGGAAAATTGATGAATTTTTATGCAAAAATGTGAAGAACTAGAAACTTTGAGGCTTATTTAGATTCATAACTCAATTCAAAATGTAAAACCAGCTCATAATTGATTAAATTCCATTTTTTTCTCGAGAAAAACCTCAATCATTAAACCAAATCTAAACTTTTAGCTCAAAAAACAACAAGTACAATCATAAAACATATTTTTTTCTCATGATTATAACTTCCTGAGTAGATATGAAGTTGTAATACTATTAAGCTATGACCAATTCGCATATCTTAACTTCATGCTGTTTGGAATTGACGTCAATGTGTTTTTTATGTGTGGAAATTTTACGCCTATTAATATGTTGATGAGAGATAGTTTAAAGTTTGTTTATAGCTGTTTTTGTGATGATTTTTGGGGGTTAATTTGCTAGTGATGGCTGGTTTTATATTTTTTGGAGTTGACTGACTTAAAACTGCCTGTTTTGAGTCACGTTTTTTTTTTCTCTAAAAAACCGTTAAATTTTAAAATTTTCATACATGTTTTGATTTTTTACTCAAATTATCGAAATATCACTGTTTTTTTTCAAGCACATTCTAGCCAGCCTAAGGGGCATTAATTTAGTACATAATGCAAAAAACGACTTTTTAGACTCTTCTCTCCCCCTCCCCCCTTGTTACGTTTTTTGTATAAAAAAATTTTTCTTTGGTTTGACCTGTTACAAAATCATAAACACTGCCTCTCCTCTAAAAAGCGAACGGCCCCCTATCAATAATTCAAAATCCGAACAAATAAAAATATTTTAAAATTGCACTCATTAAATAAATCAAAACTGTGCTATTATTCTGACTGACGTAAACATCTAGCAATGCAAAAAATGTACACAAGAGCCACACGATCAAATCAATTGATACTTATTTTTTCTGCTAGTTTTTTTTTTTTTTAAAAAATAATAAAATTAAAAACAAAACAAGCAGAAAGAGTTTATTAATTTACACAATCAGCAGAAATGCTGCTCGTGTGTTCTTTGTCGAAATTATAATTTTTTTTTTAAAAAAAAAGAAAAGCAGAACACAAAAAATATGATCATAAAAATAATAATAATACTTAATAATAAACATATTTAAGTAAAAAAGAATGCGCTGAACATAAATTTTCAATTAAAAGCAGCGAAAAAAAAATATTCATATATAAATTGGAATTCTTGAATCAATTAGATTGTTGTTGTCGTTTTGCTTTACATTGCATTCCATTCCTACAATCGCGATTCTTCGTTCTTTATTTTTAGCGCATTTTTGAAAACTTGTTTTCAAAAAGGAAGCTCAATCATGCACTTTGATCGGTCGTTCGGTCGTTCGGTCGTTCGGGTCCCAATTATCTCTTGATCTAGACTTCCCCATATAACCAAAGTATTCCATATGTATTACATTGACCTTCCTTAGGAACATGAATGGAATACATTAGGTCGATTTTGGTTACTAGGGTTCGTAGCAAGCTCGGAATTGTTTTAATAGCTTCATTGAATGTTTTTATTCCCGCCGTTTATATTGAAAAGTCAAACAACACTCATTAAATAGCTTAATTCATCGATTTTATATTTCAAAAAAATATGTAAACAATGCAGGGCAAAGCTATGCTGATGATAAGTTTGAATTTTTTCTAACCGTTAAAAAATTTGAAATTTTTTTGACCGTTATTTCGGATTAAATTTTTTTCTTTTATACACCTTAATTAATTAACATTTAATTTTTTCATACCACAATGGTCTGAAATCAAAAAAAGTGTCCAAAATTTATATTTTCGTGTAAACTTTAGAGGTCGCAAAGTTTTAGTTGATTTCCTTTATTTTGAAAGTGTCAATAGCTTTGTCATGTCTTAATCATACATCTCTGAAAATATGAGCTTATGACATTAAGGATAAATATGATTTTTCATTAAAAATTTGAAATTGTTTCTCAAAAAATTTTGTGCACAAGCAAATTTGTATGGAAAAATTTGGAAAAACAAGTGAAACTAAATTGCAAATAACTGAAAATTGGCATCGATTGGCATTGCCAGAGTACGATTAGAAGGTAAATAAAGACTCAATCTTTCGATTTGTACGAGTTTCAGAGACGGAAGGAGACAGGAAACAATACTTATGAACGTTTAAAGTTTTGGAAATTTTCAAAAATTTAAATGAATTTTCCCTAATGATAAAGCATTTGGCTAATGTTTTGTAAGCCTTAACATAAAATTTGTATGTTAATTAAGCTATTGACAGTAATTAGAACATTGAACAAGCAATAGAAAGTGGAAAAATTTATGGAAACTTTTTCATGGTGTTTTTGTAAACAAATTTTTCGTGACTTTGGTTAATGATTGACAGAGTTAGACAACGATTGGAAGCTTGATATTTTCACAGAAGATGCGTCAGTTTATGTTTTATAATACTGCATTTAAATGATGAGGTTTAAAAGACACGACTTTAAATAAATTTTGGACACTTTTTTCGATTTCAGACCATTGTGCATACAAAACAAATATAAGTGCGTTTAGAAATTTGAAAAATAATGGATGTGTTCAGAAATTTAAATTTTTCGCTGATGGAAAATTTTGAATTTCAAAAAACCGGTAAATCGTAAAGCTATTATTTGCATTGAACATTATAAAAATCAATTTTAAAGGAGTTTTGATCTTTAATTTTAAACTTATTATTGAAATGCATTATGATTAAAGAAACAGCAATAGAGTTTTAAAACTCGACATTCTTTTCTATTTAATCAATTGCTAATCGCTGCGTCAAAAATGCGCTGAAGTCCCTCGATATAAACGAGGACTTTTGTAATTTTTTTTATTTTTCAGCCTCTATGCTGAACACGGTCAAGGAAAAAAATACAATTTCTTCCCAACCATTCCACTTTATTCTGTTCTTTTCTTTGTTCTTGCAAGTTCTCCTTTCTCTTAATGCCACATGCATATCACTAGCTAATAATTCATTTTTGTTGTCCACTCGCTGATTTATATTGTTCGATTTTACACGAAATGAAATGTAAAATGAAATAAATAAATAACAGAAATGAAAAGAAGTTTTTTGAAAGATCTTTTTAAAAGGGTTTTGAGGGAACGGCTTTCAATTTTTTAAATTCTTTATTTGAAGCTAGCATCAAGGTTAATTTTTCAGTTTATAAAATTATTTTTCATGTTCTTCAAATAAGGGACTGTTCATTTAGGGGTCGTTCACATATAATGTACTATTTTTAGAGGGGAAGGTGTCTGAGGCTATGTGACTGTTTTAAACAATGGAATTTTTTTGTATGAAGATTTTATGGCAGAGGGAGTCTAAAAATCTATGATCAAAATCATGGATTTTTGAACCCCACTCCTCCTTTTGTCACAAAATATTCATCGTTAAAACTGTCACATGGCCTCAGACCCCTCTTCCCCTTAAAAAGTCAAACATAATAAGTGAAAAGCTTAAAATAGAGAAATAAAAAAATTTTCTCGCCCGAAGTCAAGAAACCTTTTTTTTACAAAAGAAACCGAAAAATTCTTTATAAAAACTCCAAAATATCAGCTTAAAAATTTTTCACTCAAAACTCAAACAAACACAGAAAAAGGTGAGGTTAAACAAAAGCGCACAGAAAAAAAGCAAAATAATTGAATTCAAGTTTTTTGAAGAAAATGAAAAGCACAACAAGATTAAAAAGAGAGAATTGCGGTTAAAGAAAAAAGGAGAAGGAAAACAAACAAACAATTACAAGGAATTCTTCCTTTTTTCTCTTTCGACTCATTCTTCAATTTCTTAAATTTTCAACTCTCGATATCAGTCTGCACGTATAACCCATAAATGCAATGTAAAGTTAAGTAAACCTCACTTGCACTAAAAGGTTTTTTTTCTGCTTCTTCATTGCCATAATAATTTTATTTTTTTTTTATGAAAGGAGTTCGCGAAAAAAATGACTTTTTTTGTGCCAATCTTCAAACTGATAAGAATGTAATGCGGTTTTAAAGTCTGTCAGTAGTAAGCCAATGCATAAATCATGAACATTTTTTTTACACTGCTATTGAGTTGTAAAATTCTCCCCCCTTTTTTCTGCACGGTTTCTGTTGACTCTCTCTAGTTTTTTTACGATCACTCTTAAGTCCCTTAGGGGTGGAATTGAGACGAAACGATAAAAAAAATATTTTTAAATATACAATGTTGTTGCACTTTACTACTTAATGTTGTAATCCTCACTTTTTAGCGCATTTTCCTCTTGGGAAAAGGACGCTATTATCCGCACTTTGTCCGTCTGTCCGTCTGTCCGTCTGTCCGTCTGTCTGTCTGTGGAGCTATCTCCTCCTCAGGTTTAAGCTTTTTTGATGCGGTTTTTGGCTTAAAATGTGTGTAGTATGTCTGGCTAGAGCTGGCGAAAAAATCAGCACGAATGGTCACTTCCTCTGCTGGAACCAGCGTAAAAAGTGCCAAAATTGCATTTCTTTATATGTGTTAGTGTGGTAAAATACACTAAAATGTTGACTTTTTCAAAAACTCAGCCTTCCTCGGTTCAAGTCCCACCGATGACAATTTTTTTTTTTTTGCTTTTTTTGATACTTTTTTGATTTCTTATGACATTTAATATTTATTTATGTCATAGTTTTCCATTTTCACGAATTTTCCAATTTTTCCGAGCATTTTTTTAAAAAAAATTCTTAATATTTTCATATATTTCTCGGAAATAATATTATTTTTAAAATTTTTTTATATTTTAGCTGTTAAATTTTCCATTTTCCTAGATTTTCATATTAAACTTACATTTATATAAAAAATCTCATCAATATATATAATTAAATTATCACTTGTTGCATACGTAAAAAGTTGTAGAAGTGGCCTAAGTGCTAGAGCGAGCGGCTCCTAATTTGAAGGTCATGGGTTCGATCCTAGACCATAGCCGATTCTTTTTTTGCTTTTTTTATTTCTTTTTTTAGATTCTATGTTGCATAATGTTTTTATCGGGTTTTTGTGCTGTCAATTTTAAATTTTCGGTAAATAAAGAATGGTTATAGTTAAGTATTTGGCTTTGTACTTTTGGGGTTTTAATTCTTTGTTTATTTACTGATCGCGGGAAAATGCGCTTTCGTCGGTCACGAGTGACCACGTTGATACTAGTTTACATTTTTTTTCATACTATCTCATCAACCATTATGTCGTCCGTGCATATATGCGTTTTTACTTTTATTAATTTTTTTTTTTTCTTGTTCCTCTTTTTGATGCTATTATTTTGTCATGACGGAAACTAAAAGCTAGGAAAATGATGAAATTTGTTGAGAGGAAATGTGTATATTTTTATCATACAACATATATATATGGATGGAAACTAAGTAAGGATGTTACATTACTTTAAGTCATTCCAGTGGCACATTCAATTATCATAAAATGTAAAAGTCGTAAATTTTTTTTCTCGTTTTTGTACTTTTTGCTGTACTCAAACCATCACCATCAATTTTCATTCTTGTAGAATGTGAAGTGTATGGATGTGTATATTTGATGTGATGGAAATTTTGTTCAAGTTTGAGTTTTTTTCCATTCTTAATCAACTTGCAACTAGTTGATTAAGAATTAATTGAAAGGTTAGGTTTAAAAAAATAGTCGAAAATTCTTAAAATATTCTCAATTTTTTTTACTGATGGATTGACAGGTTGGGTTCAGAAAGCTAATCAAAAACATATATCAGAAGACCAACTTAAAAACCCTCAACATAACCTCAAAAAAATTTCAATCGACAAAATTTTACCACAAGGACAACTCCACACTTGCATTAAGCTATCAGTAACAAAGTTAACATCACATTACACAATGCATGGATGATAGTTGTGTGTTAATAGTAATACTAAGAAGAAAAGACCCAGAAAACTATTATACTCAACAATGTGCACAAACTATTAAGTACGAGAAGGAATTAACATAAAATTTATGATTTTGTTCAACATTTCTATGTTCATGTCTGAGCTTAATGAAATTGAAATCTCTTTTTAAAAGGACAAAGAAAGAGAATCGTAAATTTTTCCAGCATGTGTGTGTGTGTATGAGACTAAAAAGGGAAATCAACAATGACGCGAAATAATCTAATTTTCATATATGTTATGATGACTCGTCGTTTGCCTACCGACAGCACACTTTTATTCTGGTTCTTTTTTTCATTTCGTTTAAAAGCATGGCGATGAGGAAAAAAAGTCGTAAAAAAGGTTTTTATGGTCCCTAGTGCAGGGGATGGTTAGCCTTATTATTATTATATAAGATTCCCTTCTTCGCGAACATTTTTATAGATTCTTAGCTCATATTTTATGTGTTTTGACTTTCTTTTGTGTGTCAATAAACAAAAGCAAAAAAAAAGAGAAATTTTCGGTGCTATTTAAAGATTTAAAACATAAAATCATCGAGACTTGACATGACTCGAAAGTCGTAAAAAAATTCTTTTCATTTTGATAAAAATGCGCTGAATTTGATGATGATGAAAATTTTCCCTCAACTTCAACCCCCAAAAAAATTCAGCCTAAATATAGTAAAAAAATTTTTGTTTTGTTTCTTATTCCGTCGAACGTTTTTATGACTTTCTGTTATTATTATTATTATTATTATTATTATTATTACGAAATGAGTGCAATTCAGATTATTGAATTTTCTGCCCCTGAGATTGAGATGGGGGGAGGAGAATGAGAGATGAAGTTGAAATAAAAAAGACAGCAGCAATACATCACAGAGGCAGTATGAAGTTTTTATGAGAATTTATTTTATTAGGAATATTTTTTTTGGGGGGGGGGATATTTTATTTATGTAGAGGAGGATTGTTGGTTAGCTGGTAGGTTGACTGAGTTGATAAGCGATTGACTTGTTGATTAGTTCAGATGATTGCTAGTTTTATGGCTTTTTGAATAAGATAAGATTACAAAATAATTAAAAATGCATACAAAAAATCCACTACCTCCCCCCCTCCCCAAAAAAAAATCCTTCATTTAAGTTAATTCTCTTATTTTTTTCAAAAATCATTCCAAAAAAAAATTATTTAAATTTAATAAATAAAGTTCAATTTAAAAAAAAAACATTCCAAAAAAATCAACGCACTTCCAACATCATCATCATAATTGTTGTTTGTGTTTTGTTTTTTTTTTTCGCAAATAATTTGCAATAAGTCTTACGAGGCGAAAGTTTAAGAAGAGAACGCGGAAGGGCACATAAAATGTTTATGCACATAAATGCCTCGCTAAAAAGACATGAAAAAATAATTTATGAAGTCCAATAAAATGTATAATATTCATAATGGAAGGAAATCACAAATTGATGGAAAAACTGCTTGCTTGCAGTTGACAAATTTGGTGTTAGGTCATGGCTTCGACAGAATTTCTGCAGAAATTCTGCAGAATTTTTTCAGAATTTCTGCAGAAATTCTGCAGAACTTTTTCAGAATTTCTGCAGAAATTCTGCAGAACTTTTTCAGAATTTCTGCAGAACTTTTTTCTTGCAGAATTTCTGCAGAACTTTTTCAGAATTTCTGCAGAACTTTTTCAGAATTTCTGCAGAATTTCTGCAGAACTTTTTCAGAACGATTGTGGTGCATAGGACCGACAGAATTTTCTGCAGAATTTTTTGCAGAATTCTTCCTTTTTACGAATATTTTTTCTAAGATTTCTAGATATTTTTCCTTTTACAAAAAATTGAAGAATACTTACAGATTTCGAAAAATATTTAGTATATTTACTGATATTTTTCCTTTTACAAAGAGATTGGAAAAGCAATATCAGTTCAAAAAACTTTTCACATGTTTACTAATATTTTTCCTTTTACAAAAAGTGTGGTAAAACTATTTTAAGTCGAAGAAATTTCAAATTGAAAAATTTTCTGATATCAAAAATATGTTTTTTAAATATTTTACAGATATTTTTCCTTAAAAAATATTACCTAACGAAAGGTTAGAAAAATTTAATAGAAATTTCGGCAGAAAATTGGGAGAAAATTCTGCAGAATTCTGCGGAATTATTTTAAAAAAATTTTTACCAGAAAATTCTGCAGAATTCTGCACCACAATCGTTCTGAAAAAGTTCTGCAGAAATTCAGAAAAAGTTCTGCAGAAATTCTGCAAGAAAAAAGTTCTGCAGAATTTCTGCAGAAATTCTGAAAAAGTTCTGCAGAATTTCTGCAGAAATTCTGAAAAAATTCTGCAGAATTTCTGCAGAAATTCTGAAAAAATTCTGCAGAATTTCTGCAGAAATTCTGTCGAAGCCATGACGTATAACCGACAAATTTCCATCTTGGCAGTTTTTGTTGTTATTTTATATATTTTGTTTTGCTTTGTTTATGCTGCGTAAATCCAATTTCCGTCTCTGTCGAAGCGAGAAAAGAAGAATGAAATAAAATAGGAAAATAAAAATCGTAAAACGAAGATTTTCTCTTGCTTTGAATTAATGGAAAATAAACAATAAATTTCCTCCTTTTTTGCTTCCTTCTTATTTCCTTGTCAGAAGTGGAGCACTCACATACATACGCAGCTAATCTAAACAAATATATAAAAATGCCAACAGAAACTAAAAGCATATAAAATTTTATGTTTCATCATAACTAAGTATTTAATTAAATGCATAAAAAACGCAGAACCTTAAATAAATTTTCTGGAAAATTTGTTGACATAAATGAAATACAAAAATTTTTTGTGTTGGTTAAATCAGCTATTGATTGTCAATAAAATTGGTCAATTTAGTTTCACGTGCGATTTGTAGCGCGTGTTAAATGGGAATTGAGGGACTTTTTTGATGGTAATTGAATTTTGCTTTGGTTGCTTTTTTATGGGTGGCAGGCAGGATTGAGTTGCAAACTAAAGAGATGATATATGTACGGAGTAGAAACAAAAAAATTTCAAAATTAAAGAGTAACGGAAATTTCTATTTTAAATTTTTTTGCATTAATAAATGCAATCCTAAAGCAATCAAACCCTGCGAAAACATCTCAAATTAACCAAAAAATTAAATTTTTCACCACAAAAATCTCATTACATCAATAATAGTTATTGCTTTTATTATTTAAACCACAATATAACACCAACCGTATCAATAATAAACATTGAATGCATTAATAATATCCACTCCATTAAGAATCAAGTGCACAAAAAAAAATAAAACAATGAGTCAATGGGCACTCAATAATTCATTCTTGTCAATAGAGCTTGCAACAATTTATATTTTCTATAAATAAATTTACTTCATTTTATTTCCGCGTGTAACACTTTTTTTCCTCCTTTCCAACTGCTTTTATCATTTACACGATTTACAGCCCTTGTTGTAATGTAGTAGAGCTCCATAAATGTATGCAATACATCACACAACAAAATAGAATAAAATGAAAATCATGACATGAAAGATGAGAGTAGATGTATAGGCATACGCAGAAAAATAATAATAATATAAATATGTTGATAGGAGAGAACCAAGAGGAGGGATGGGAGTTTATTTTTTGGAATTTTACAGCAACACACATCGAGGGATACATTAATATGGCAATAAAATAATTTATTAACTTAAAAGCGAGATATTTATGCTACGACGCGCGATATTGTGAACCGAAAAATTTTCCTCCAACAACAATAACAACAAAACGATGAAATAAATAATCGTATATCATTGTGTACCCATAGCAAAATTATGTCTATATATTTTCACCATGTTAACAATGTTTGTTCTCTTGTTGTTGTCGTCATTCTTCTTACTTACATTTCACTGGTACCCCCATCCATCTAACTCATTCACAAAAAAAACAACAACATCCTAAACCCCTTACACTCATTCTTCATATTCATACTATTCCTATACTATATGTCATTGTTGTCAAATGTAAAAGTTATGATGCTTCTTTCTTATCAGTAAACTCTCAGCACCGGGGAATTGTTTGAAGGCTTGTAAGCATTTTCGTGAGACACGAGGAGAGCAAATTCTCAACACAATGTAGTAATGTCTTTCATAATTTGTGAAGTGGATATTCGGAAAAGGGCTCTTTTGTGTATTGGGACGAGATGAATGGTTGTCTGGTTAGTAAGGTGATTATTAAAGTTTTAAATAATTTCCTCAAAAACCGCCATTTCATTCCACATTCCACGATCAGATGCACCAGAAATTGCGTCTTTAAAACAACTCTTGCGGTTGTAAGCATCGAGTAAGAATTAAAAATTAAATGAGAAAAAAAAGTGTATCCATAATTGCACAAAAAACTTCTTAGACCGTAAAATTTTTTAATTAAAATTAATGTTTTTTCGCCGTGCGACCAGCAAAAGAGAAAATAAAGTGAGTGAATAAGTAGAGTGTGTGTATATGTATAATTGAATGAGAAGGCGAGAAAGATGAGTGTGGGGGCATAAATTTAATTTATGGTTCTTCGTTTTTTTCCTTGTTGCTGTTTTATGCTGTTTGCATGGACAGATAGTTAGGAAATGATATTTAAGGATGGTTAAGAGGTGAAAGTGTTTTAATGATTGAAATTTTTAGTAGGATTTTTGGATACAGGGATTGAAGCATTTAACCCCTCAAATATATAATTTTTTTTACTATTTTTTGTTGCCACAAATGAAAACTAACGAACTATAAATCTGTATAAAGAGATAATGAAAGCAGCAGTAACAACAAAAAAAGTTCTTGAATGAATAAACAGTCATCATTAATTATAACTATCAGCCCCAACTTATGAGTGACTTTTTTTTTATATGAATGCCATTTTTATGTGTCGAGAATAAACTAACTATATGTGACTATGTAGATGTCTATAAACTTTTATAAGCCTTGTTACGTGCCGTTATGAAATGGCAATTGCTTCCTCAATTGCCAACTCCATTGGTGGTAGACTCTACCATTCTATTTCATATAAAAAAGAAGAAGAAAAAAACACCAGTTAGCAGTTTACATTGTAGTTTGAAGGGAGAACAGCACATACATACATACACCAAAAAAAAGTATTTTTTAAGCTCCGTTTAATATGCTTTTGTCATTATTACATTTGCTCATGCAACTTATCATCAAACATGTTGACGTTGAGCACTTCAACGACCTCCTGCCATCCTCAACTGACTTTCTACCATTCATATTTTTCTATATATATTTTTTTTTTCGTTGAGCACATAGATATGTGGGTATTTTTTATATTTTTAATAAATGTCTCTATTTTTCATCACTTGACAAGCCATTTTATGTGATTTTTTTTACAACACATAAGGCAAATTATACATTTTTTGTGTGCTGTTGTTCTAAGTTTTAATTCTCATAACGTGGAAAGTGGTGTGAAAGGGGATATAAATTTTGTCAGAAACATAAAATAAATTGAGGGTTTGTCATTTTGGGTTGAAAATTTGAAAGCAAAAGAAATTAATTCAAGGTTTTAACGTTTTTAAAAATTTAGATTTTTTTAATTACGTAACAAAATAAAGGTCATTTTTCAAAAACAATGGGATTCTCAGAAATTATTCAAACCTCCCCCCCTGTGTTACGTAAAAAGTGAACGCCCCCCTACAAGATTTTAGATTCTTAGCTCAACCTTAGTAGGTTTTTCCCAAGTATCCCCAAAAAGCCATTCTATTTTTCAAATAATCAACGTTCAAACAAAAAGCTTCCCCCATAAAATTTTCCATAAGGGCAAAAAGCTCACTCAATTCATTTCCACCATCAAATATGAAAAACAAGACAGAAATAGCTCATAAGTACAATGTTAAACTTTTCATTCTTCCCATAACTTAATTAGAAAAGAGGAGGAATTTTTTACTGTGTACTGAATAGAAAAAAAAGTCCTTGATATATGCTGTTTTTTGGAGGGAATATTACACAGACACAATATGTATGGGTTTATGTAAATGGCAAACATGTGAAGTTTGTGTAATTATCACTTTTATGTTCTTTTCTTACATATTCATTAGCGTTTGTTTCTATTATGCACATAAAAACATACATTTTTTAGCTTGTGGTGCTCTTTCTTTCTGAATTGATGGATCTAAGGAAGTTTGTTTTTTGATGAATGAGTTGTTGTTTTTGAGTGGGTTGAAAATTGAATGATTCTTTTTACAACGTGGGTAGGCAAGCTAATTTTAATAGAAATATTCAACTAAAAAAATTTAATGAATAATTATTTGAGAGAAAATTTATGAATGAATTTCAATTATTTTTATATTAAAATTTTTGATAATTTATGAATTGAATAAAATTGTTCCGTGAAAATTCATCCCTTTGCCAATTATCACCACTTCGTTATTTCACTTAAAAACACTTCCCAAACCCAACAAAAAAATTAAAAAAATTCTTCCCACTCGGAAACTTTCCTCTTTACTGTCGATTGCTCACTTAACTGTTCCACATTATGTCGCAAGCATACACAAAAAAAAAATCTTTTTGAGCGCCACTTGAAGGAGAAAATCGTCACAATAAGCTGTCGAGTGTTCTTGAGCTAAATATGAATTTTTTTTAGTTATTTTTTTCTCTTTCTGTTTTTCTCATTTCAGGTAAGCACTTCCTTCCTTATTTCTACTCAACAATCTCATCTATGATATTAACATATAATGAGTATGTATAAGCTACAAGAACAAACATGTTAGAGCCGCGACATGCAAAATATGGTATTTTTTTACTTACGATATATTTCGTGAACGATGAAACAGGGAACGACGTATGAAGTCGGATAAGTATCATAATAATATACAATTAGTAATCAACATGTTTAAAAATGAAATTCATTTTGACATCACATCCTTAAAACCAAGTCTGACTTTATATTTCCTTAATAATATTTATGAAAACAACATAATGGTTGTTGCCGTGACGCGCCAACGAAAATGATGGGTTACAATTCGAAATGTTCTTGACTTTATATTCATGGATATTCATGTTTTTATTTTTTTTATATATATTTTTGACAACTCACTTCTCTTTATGTCTGGTGTGGCTGTTAAATTTCGATGGAAATGAAAACGCAAACAAAAGCAAAAAATAAAAATAAAATTACAGACACTTAAGGCATTTTCCTTATCCTACCTTTTAGTCTCACGTCTTCTTTTCTTGTTCATTTTGAAATGTAATTTTTAGTTTGGGGGCCGTTCACTTATGACGTCCATCAAAAACATGGATTTTTAGACCCCCTTCCTCTCATCTCTGTCTTAAAAACTTCATCCAAAAAAATGTCACACAGACTTAGACCCCCTTCCCACTAAAAACCTGACATCAAAAGTGAAAAACCCCTTGTGAAATTAGAAGAAGATGAAAAATTCTGGTAAAATTTTGGTGTAAAAAATTTATTAAAAATTGAAATCAATATTGAAAACCAAAATTTCATTTTCAAATGTAAAAAAACTTTAATTTAATTTAATTAAGAAACCGAGAATTCCATCCACATCATTAAATATCCTCCAAAAATACCAAATTAGTTTCAAGTTCAACATAATTTTTCCAACTAATTAAAAACAACAAAAAGAAAACTTTTATTGCCTGACATATTTCTCGTGAACAATTAACGTCGATTAAGTGTATAATTTCCAATAAATAAAGAAAAAAAAGTAATTTTCTATTTGATTGACTTACCTTTCGCCTTGATGATGTGGAGGGGTGGCAGTGATTTCAACATGCAATTAACATCAGTCAGTATTTTGACATTCTTTTCTTTCCATCTCATTCTGATTCGATGCTTTTACTTCTACCTGCCATTGTGTGTTTTGAAATGCGAGAGAGAGAGTAAAAGTAAATTAATTAACTTGACTTGAACAAAGGACAATCTCCTTTTAGTGCTAGATGAAAATTGCTACAATCACAATAATAATATATTTTGTAGACGACGTGGGATTCTCGTAGACTTTAGTTTGTTATTGGGGATGAGTATGTTGAGAATGAGAAAGCGAAAGAGCTAAAGTTAGTTGTGTATTAAAAACAATAAATTTATTTTGATTATTAAACTTTTTCAATTAAATTTTCTTTATGTTATGTTCAATAGAAAAAAATAACTAATTTTGATAAAATTGACTTGTAGTTTAATTTAAAAAAATAAAAAATAATTTTTTTACAAAATTTTCTTAAAATTTTCACCTAAGCCCTGAAAAAATTCCATAAATTTTTCTTGCATCTATAACACCACGTTAGCCTGTAGAAGCAAAAGAAGAATCAGCAAAAAATTCAATTAACTGCAAAGCCAAACGAGATTTCATTCCTAATTAAATTGCAAGCACTTGTTCAGTAACCGTTAAGAATTCAATTAGCTTTATTTTCATTATTATTGTTATTATTTATGTGAGCATACAATTGCTGTTGCCTCTGTTTCGTTTTTTTTTTGGTATCGAGAGTAGCAAAAGAATTTTCTGACAACATTAAAGAAATTGCAATGCATTGCTTATGCCACGTGTTTCATATTTTTTTTAAAAGAGAGAAAATAATAACAAAGTAAACTAGCGCAAAACATAAATTGCAAATGCACGTACGACGTTGGTGTATAGAGTGGAAAATTTTATACTCACACAATAAAGCAATGGCTAGGAACAGATTTATAAGTTGAAAATGTTATATGCATGCTGCGATATATTCTTTTTTTACTGTCAACAGAATAGAATCTAAATTGTTGATTTTTCTCCTCTCTCTCTCATTCTTTTCTGTTGTTCTACCAGCAACTTCACTCAGTGCCCACACACATGTTCACTGAAAAATCCAATTCACATTCAACGAGCGTGAGCCAATTTCAACTTTCGAGAATTCTTTTTTATTTGAGTCCACACTAGGGATATTTTGAAAGAGATTTGTGATGATTGATGCTGTTGAAAGCTTTCAATATTTTGAAAAGTTTTAATTTTCGAAAAAATTTTGAATTAAGAATTTTAAAAAATCTTAAAAAAATTAAAACGATTAAATTTAGAATTTTGAGAATTAAATTTTTAATTTGTGTCACAAATTTAATTTGTATAACCCAACAAAACCTCAAAAAATTGATTGCAGCATCATTTCATTGTATCCAATATTCACTTTATGTATCCCCTTATACGGCACATCTGACTGACTTACTGACTGGCACATTACAGCATCAACTACTTGACTACGCTCAATGAATGAAAAATGTACACAAGAAAAAAAAGTTTTTCTTTTGTTTTAAAGACATCTTCGACTCAGATGTGGGTGAATAAAGAAAGCTGCTTACATTGTAATACCAAGTAATGCCGTAAAAGAATCACAAAAATAGTCAATTTGCAATCGATTTTCTTCTCTCGTGCCATTGATTTCAATGTTTACAATTCTTCTTCTCCCCTTCAAAAAACAAGAAAAAAAATCCTCTCTCGCTCAGCTATTGAGCTCTTACTATGTGCTTACATTTCATTATTTTTCATGCCATGCCTTACGACTTACAAACAATAATAATGAAAATAATATTATAGGGAAAAAACAAGAAGTTAGTCGAAAGTCAGGAGACGGTACGGATGGTAAAGTGAATTCAATGAAGTCAGAGAATGTAATGGGAATTTTATGATGAAGCATGAAGGAAGTTGCTTCTTTCGCACAACATTTTGTGTGCATTTACTATCTCTGCTTCATTGAATGATACTTGGAATATCTTCTTTTCATTGTCATATTATATGCTTATTTAGCTTGTGTCGCGTTATTAAAAAATTTATGAATATAATCGCTGGATTGAGATAAAATGTTGAGCTTTTAAGTTTGGCTGAAGATAAAGTCAATTTGTGAATTTTTGGTTTAGAAATTGAAACTTTTTAAGGATCTGTTCCTGTAAGATTACAATTTTTTTAATAAGGTGTCCTCCGACTTCAAAACTCATGGTCTAGGATTTTGTCAACTCTTAAAATTTGATCTTCTTTCCAAGACAAAAAAATAAATATAATAACGTGATAATCAGAACAACAAGTCATTTTATCTCATCAAAACATTTTTCTTCAATATTTATCAATACATCAAGGCAGATATAAATTGACTAACACAAGAAGAAAAAAAATATTGAAAGAGCATAGATGAAGAAGTAATAACAAGACCATGAAAAATAAGAAGAAAGTAATCATATCATAATTTATTGACAGATAAAATCAGTGGATGATGTCTATCCATTTAATTTTCTACTTCTATTTCCATAACATTTTTTTTCGTTCATTCTCAATACTCTTATCAAATATATCTATCTATCTACAATTTAGACAGATCTCTCGACTCTCCTACCCATTACATGATGGCTATTGTGTTGTTGCTATAACTACCAAACATACTTTTTTTCAGATAACTTTGTTGTTAGATACTGTGTTTGTGTGTGGTCAAATAGCTCAGACACATAAAATTTTACTTTTTGCTACAATTTCATCTTATTTTCTTTCTTTTCTTCCTTTCTCTTTTTGTTGCTGTAGCAAAAAAATAAAATAAAATATAAAAGTTTTCTTAAGCAATCCAATGCATTGGATCAACTATTCGGAATTCGAATAGAAAAACAATTAATTTTGACCAAATGCTTTTTTTGTTGTTGTTGTTGTTACCCATGCTTACCATCAAACATAAACTGTTTGTGTGTATTTAAGTTTCTTTTGGGTAGGAGAAAAAGTTTGGTGTAAAAATGAGTTATATGGGAAAGAAAGAAGATGAAAATGGATTTGATTATTGGGTATGGCTGTAGTTATGGATGGTTTTGAGGTTAAGAATCAGATTTGGTGTAGAATCTTGAAATGCTTTAGAAATCTTGATTTAAAGTCTTGATTATATGGCCTACATTACTATCATGGGAGAGGGTAGTGTTTTTTTACTAATGAAATATTAAAAAAAATATCAGAAAATTCAAAAACAAAACCCACATTACCATCACCACCCACATCCTTAGAACAAAATAATAATTCATATTTCAGATTTTCAGAAAAATTATTTTCTGAAAAAATCAAGCATATCAATCTATATAGAGGTGTAACCAAGGAAGGGGGTGTGATATTTCACCTTCCCCCCTAAACTTTTCACAAAAAAAAATAAATTTCCACCTTATAAAAATTCTTGGCTACGCCACTGATCTATACAATCTAATATCCAAGACAACATGAGCAACAAAAACGAGCATCTGACAACATCTCCGTCAACATAATTATCCTTCTTTTAATCTTTTTCTTCTTAACATTATTTTCTATCAAATATCATTGATAATGGTTTAGTAAATTAAATATTTGTCTATTATAATGTTAACATTGTGTATCTTGAACATTCATATCTACTTCTATGGCCATAGATTTATATATTGTGTTCATATATTTATATCATCAAGTATAGAAAATAGATGTCATTTGATGAGGAAATAGAATGAAAGAACATCAGAAAAATTGGTCATTGAAGAAATTTTTCTTTTGTTTTTTCGGTTGTTGCTATCGGAGAAGTTTTGGTCTTTGAAAGTAATGAAATAAAAGAATTTGATGATTTTTTAGGAAACTTACTCAAAGAGCTATTATTCATAGTTAATACAACCTCCCTTGCCTTTTTAGCGCATTTTTGAAAACTTGTTTTCAAAAAGGAAGCTCAATCATGCACTTTGATCGGTCGTTCGGTCGTTCGGTCGTTCGGTCGTTCGGTCGTTCGGTCGTTCGGTCGTTCGGTCGTTCGGTCGTTCGGTCGTTCGGTCGTTCGGTCGTTCGGGTCCCAATTATCTCTTGATCTAGACTTCGTAGCAAGCTCGGAATTGTTTTAATAGCTTCATTGAATGTTTTTATTCCCGCCGTTTATATTGAAAAGTCAAAAAACACTCATTAAATAGCTTAATTCATCGATTTTATATTTCAAAAAAAAATATGTAAACAATGCAGGGCAAAGCTATGCTGATGATAAGTTTGAATTTTTTCTAACCGTTAAAAAATTTGAAATTTTTTTGACCGTTATTTCGGATTAAATTTTTTTCTTTTACACACCTTAATTAATTAACATTTAATTTTTTCATATAAAACAAATATAAGTGAGTTTAGAAATTTGAAAAATAATGGATGTGTTCAGAAATTTAAATTTTTCGCTAATGGAAAATTTTGAATTTCAAAAAACCGGTAAATCGTAAAGCTATTATTTGCATTGAATATTATAAAAATCAATTTTAAAGGAATTTTGATCTTTAGTTTTAAACTTATTATTGAAATGCATTATGATTAAAGAAACAGCAATAAAGTTTTAAAACTCGACATTCTTTTTTATTTAATCAATTGCTAATCGCTGCGTCAAAAATGCGCTGAAGTCCCTCGATATAAACGAGGACTTTTGTAATTTTTTTAAACCATAAGTAATAAATGAACACCATCAATATAATTACCATTTCTACACCAGACATACCTACCCATTAACATAAAAACAGCAACTAATTTACACCACAATCTGATTGGAAACATCACCTCATAATTTTAACTTCATATCTCAAAAATGTTAACTCCCAGTCAATTTTTTAATGTTAACAAGCTTAAAATTTATTACTTAAATCATAATTTTCATCGTGCTTAAAAGCAACTTACTTACAAAGTTGTTAAAACAAAATTGTTTTTCAACTAAACCAATAAAAAGTGAATGAGAAACTTTAAAGTCATTTTCATTATTTAATGACTTCATTATGTACACAAATTTTTCCTTTGAGCTATTTGTATATTAGCAGCTACTGTTGCCGTTTTCCTCATTTTTTTTTTTGCTGCTACTGTTACTACTTCTTGCTCATTTAAAGTTAAGCAAGTTAAAAAAAAGGCAGAGAGGAAAAGTTTCTGTTGAATAGATTCCATGACGAAAAAGAAGTAATTAAAATTTTTTTCCCACTTTTTTTTTGCTTGCTTACTTGCTGTGGCTTGTTTCAGGCTGTCTCGTTTGTGCAACATTTAGCCATATAAAATTTTGAGATAATATTAATTATTGTTGTTAAGGTAAACACCATTGAAAGTGATTTAAGGCTGGAACGGAAAAGTCATTGAGTGCATTAGTAGTTATCAAGTAGACCATAAAATTATTTGATAGCTGTGCACCTCCTTTCGTATGTAATCGTAGACACAACTTTATACATGGATAGTTGCATTTACAATAAAAAAAATGTGTTTTTCTTTCTTTCATTTATTAAGATCGTTATCGACTTAATTGGTATGTTTCTTGACTCTTATTTCTGTTTTTAAAAAATTTACATTTTACGCTTGAGGATATGGAAAATCGGAGTAGATGAGAAGGAATCTCGATAATTTTTTTTTGCTTTTCAATATTCATTTACTTATCTCAATCTAGTTGCTTCTTCTTATACAGAAATTTTCCTTTACAAAATGATGCTACTGCTGATGGTTGTTTTGTTGTTGTTGTGGGATTTTCTGGTGATTCTTTTGGGGTTTTTCGAGATGAAATATTCACTTTGAGTGATTGAATGAGTATTGGGTAATTTTGTGGATGAGTTTGGATTTTTCTTACTTTTATTTATTATATCTATTCACAACTTTTTGATTTTTTATTGAAATGCAAACAAGTTTTATTAAAAATGATCCTCAAAAAAAGATAAAATCCTTCTAATTTACAGACCATAACCCCATCCTCTCCACTCAATTCAACAAACTTTTCCGTCTGAATTGTTTTCATTATTTCATTTTCTCAACAATTGAAAATACAGAAAAAAATTCAAAGAAGAATAAAAAAAAATCCTCTGATCCTAATTCTTCTTCTCCTTCCATCGTCTGCTCTGTTGTGTGTATGTTTTAATTGCAAAAGTTTTATTTATTACACATTCATGCTTGTCTCTCTACTCTCTTCATGTCTTATATTGTTTGTATTTTTTTATATAAGTAATGTGCGTTGAGTGTATAATTGACATTTCTATAAGAATTTTATATTATTTAATTTCTTTTTCTTGTATTTTATTTTCTTCTTGTAGTTCTTTAATATATTTCATATGCATACGACTATATATCACAATAGAGGGGGAATTATTTTGCTGGGGGAGTGTTTGTTAAGAAACTGGGAGGTTTGTTGACTGAAAAATTTAAAAAATTGAGAATCTATCAATATTTAAACTAAGGAACAGGTTATACCCTATTGAACCCTCCTCTAACCCCATTCAAAACACTATCCAATAAGAACATTATTATTTCAATACCCAAAGCATATTACATGCCTCCCATCTCAAAACTTAAACTACACAACTCTTAAAGAGCTTGGCATTCCACATGTACGCACATTTAATAACATGACAGCACGCCTGATGGCAAAATGAATGAATGAAATTGAAATAAAAAAAAATTTCACAAAGTGAGTGAGTGAGTGAGAAACATGTGATGGAGTGTGCCAAGGCTTCTTGATATCGTGCATAAATAATAATAATTTAATGATTATTAGTATGCTATAAAGCATGCTGCAAACATACATGAAGAAATAGATGGAAAATTATGATTCGCGCAGTTAACATAGATGCTGATAATACATAACTTACATTCGTGTCATTTCATATGAATTCTTCCCTTCCACTTCCAATTCAATTCAAAATATATATTACATATGCTTTAAAATCATTACATTCAATCACCGAGCGCGGCAATGAATGTAATGTTGCGTTAAAAGAAAATTTATGCTTATTGACATGATCAGTAATGCGATGTGATGATAAATAATGCCATGTGTGCAATTAAAAGAATTTTTTTTTATATCTCTAATAAATCAAATCACAATCTTCACATCAAAGGAAATATGTCTTGAATTAATCGAATCTGATCGATGTTAGGTTTTACTGATGATGATAATGATTGCTATGCAGAAAAGATAATCGACAGGTATTGAAATGTGTAATTATGTGATTTCATTAAGTATGGCATTTTTTAATTGGATCGTTGAGTTTTATTAGTAGTTGTTGTACTTGATCAGTTGTAATTGTATGAGATTGGAGTATGGAGAATTAATTTTTAGGTAGGGTAGGTTGTGGTACTGGTGGGATGCTAAAAAATTCAAATATTTACAGCATAAACTGAGTAGCTTCAAAATTCCCCAGCCTTAACCATCCAGCCTCAAAACTCAAACAAGCAAATCAAAACCCATAAAACATACTCAATTCCTCGTTAAATCTCAATTAAATCCATCCCATAAATTCTCAAACTTACCAAACCGAATCAAGAATTTAAAATGCATCCAATAAATCTCATTCATAAGGCCATTCATACATAATTTTAAATGCCCCAACATAATCGTACATCATCAGATAATTACGTGCTATATTTACGAAAAAAATTATTTATGATATCAGTTTCAATAAATTTTTATGAATATGATGTGTGTATGAGTGGAAAATAGAGATTTAAATAGGCTTGAAGTTGGCGGAAGTTGGAATGACTAATTGTTTATGTATTTTGTGACTACAGGGCAGGGGTGGGGTATTGTATGTTATTAGCTGCTTTAATGCTATTTTTGTGGGAATAGTCTTAATTTTTGATATTTCCTAAGACTTCCTAAGGATTTGAACTTAGATAGTGTTAGGTGCTACTGATAATATTACTGTGAAATCCATAAAAGTTCTCACATCCCTGCACTCAACAATTAAACAACAAACTACTATTAAAACTTCAAAAACTGACAATTAACCAATTAATATCAATCTCCCCTCCCTCACATCACTCTAGATTGTACTTTAAAATTTACAAACAATTTAATGTAATAAAAATATTTTTTTTCTCTCAATAAATTAAAACAAAAAACACACAAACAAATTTAAAGACAGAAATGAGAAAACAATCAATTATTAATTAAAGCCTCCCGTTTTTTAAATCTGCTACTACTCTCACTCGCCTAATAAAAGTAAACAATAAAACATCACGCGCACGTTAAAGTATAATTTATCATCATCATTTCATATAAATAATAATTAATCACAACACACAAGAAGTCGGGACTGAGAAAGAAGAAATGGAATGGAAGAAGGGAAAAAAGTAGTGAATTATGATGTTGCATAAAAAAAAATTTGTTATAATATAGTGATTGTAGTCGTACTGATGAGTTTCACATACATGAGCTAGTTAGACATGAATATGAGGGTGGATAATAAGAAGAAAGAAAAAAAAATGCTAACTAAATTAAGCAGAGCGTTAAAGATGCATGTGATATGACTATTTATTTCCAAACAGTCAGCATAAAAGTAAAAACTAAAAGCTCATTATGGATGGTTCCTTCTTCCATTACTTTTTTTTCTTTTTTTTCATCAAATCATTTACTTTTTTTGCACTGTTGCTGAATTGTTATTAGCCTCACGGATGGGTGGATGGATTTATTTATGGTATGGTAAAAATGACAAAAAATATATTTTTACACATGTTGAATTATTTGCAGTAAATTTAGTTAGAATTATGGCTTGATGGTGTTTAATGGGAGACAATTGGGAGGTATTCGAGTGAATTAGAGTAGAATTATGGGAAATTTTGAGGTTAGATTTTGAATTTGCTTTGAAAATGATCAATATTTAAGGTTATGTGATCTAATGCAATCAAATTTAAATTTCCAATCCAACCAACCTCCAAATAAAAAAAAACCACCATAGTTTCTATAAACCACACCCCAAACTCCCCAAAAAAAATCTTTCCACATACCTACTTTACTTGCAACCAATCTACAGTCAATTAAAACTGCATATAAAGTCAATTAAAAATAGCACAAAATAAAAATAAAGCAATCAGTGCAATGTACACTAATAAATATGTATTACGCTAATGAATTCCAAGAATTCGAAACCCTCCTTTAATTGAAAAAAAGCTAAAGAGTTGTAAACAAGTTCGAGGTCACCGAACGTCGACGTTAGTTTCATTTTTTTTTGTGCAAATATGTGTGTAATTCAAGAGCTTGTTTGTCCGCATTCACTTATAACGTCAATAAATTTTAAACGAGAATTTTCTTCATGATGCTGGTGTTATCCGATGAATATGAGTCATCGAAATGTGAATTGTGGGAAAATTTGAGTTGAAATTTGAGAATTGAAGGATGTTGGAATTTCATGTGAAATAATTTTAAAGAAAGAGTCTTCAAGAGAAGTATTGTAAAATTTACTAAGGAATTTTCTATCGAAAATTTCAATCAAGTGTGATATCTTATCCCAAATGACTTTCGACACTAATATCACTTGCGTGTAATTTTTCTCATTTCATAAGACGTTGAAAAAGAAAAACTCTACAAAGAATAATAAATTGATGTATATACACGAGATGATGATGCTTGAATGTGATACACGCCAACACAAAATCATCATCATCATCATCGATTGAAGAGAGTAAGAAAAATAGCTCAAATCGAGGATACAAGTTACTGTTGTTGCACTGTTACTTGAATAGATATTTATAGATTTATGCGAAAATCGGCATCCTCATTTTGAATTTTATAAGGATTGTTTATGTCCATTGAAGTAATAATCCTACACAACATGCCATTAATGCGATGAAAATTCAGTCTTGTTTAGCAAATAAATCATAAAAATTTCCTAGAAACTTTCAACTGGCGTCAATAAATAGAAAAATTAGTTCAACGCAAAATTACAAAGAAAACGATCAGCACATGGCTTGCTTTTAAATTTTTTTACATTCACAAACAACAAGGAAAACCTTCGACATTTTCCAGGAATAAATTTCTAAAATGACATAAAAAAATAAATATATTCAAACGAAGTTGAAAAAAATGTCGTCATAGACAAGCTGCAAATGTGAATAACAAACTAAAACCCACAGCTTGAAATTAATTCTGCAGAAAAGAAAAAATATAATTTTTTTTATTGATGGGAAAAACATGCCTCGCGTGGAAGCAAATTCTTTTAAAGACTTTATTTTCATTTTTTTTATGCAGCTATGAATAATAATTTCTATTTCAATGCAATTTATTAATGGTTAAATTCACAAGAAATATTAATGCTTGGAAATGTTCTTTTGTACAAATCAAAAACAGCTATTGATATTACATTTAATTCGATTATTGAGGCTTTTAAAGTCACGTTTGTTGAATTTTAAAAGAATTTATTTTCCATGGGATTTTATTATGTTTTTGATATTTTTGACTTGGAGGTCTTAGCTGCTTGCAGGACCCCACAAAATCTCAATTACACAAGTGAAAAATGCCGTCAAATTATCCCCTTCAGATTCATCTCAAAAATCAAAAATTGACCGTTAAATTTCAACAAAGAATTTCCTTCCAACTTAATCCACATATTACACGATATGATGAAGCAATGAAGGAAAAAATATATAATTTACAAAACAAAGCGCAATTTGGAATAAAAACAAAAGACTGAAATATAAAAAAGGAACAAGCATTATAACAACAACAATTACAATAAGTTATGCTCTCGTTATTCTTATATTACAGGGTGTAATATTATTATGTATATATAATTTTAATGGCGTCATTTATAGAGTTGAAATGAGAAATGTCCAGACATTAAAAGGCATATTACAACTTTTTTTTCCTCTTCTCTCCATTTCAATTCTTTTCTTATCTTGATCGCATCGATGTCGAGGCGGACTACAACAAATAATGGATAGAGAAAGAGAGAGATAGAAAAATGAACATGAAAAACTATAAATGCCAATTTATATGTTGTATAATTTTTTTTTTCGTATTGCAATTTTTCGCTTTGAACTGTGCTGTATGACTCGAGGGGAGATCACTCATTTGGTGTCATGAAAATGTTGACAAATGGCATGAAAATCTGATTTAAAGGTTGTGAAAAAAAATTGAAATTTGAGTAGTCATTTTTATTTGACCATTACCAACCAGTTCCCATCCCACAACACTCCCTCTAATTCATTCATTCATGTTTTCATGTCAAGTATGTAACAAATACTATGGGTTGTAGCTTTTTGGCTAATTGATTGCATTTAGAAGAGAAAAAAGCTCTCCGCTAATAAATTCACTACTTTATTCATTTTTACAATATTGTGACTTTGCGTTGACATGCACAATATTTGCAATTTCCGGGCTGCATAATATAAATCAGTAATTTCCGTCCTCAACTCAAACATACATTACATATACATGCTGTCGGGTCATTGTTGTAAAATTGTGAATGAAAAAAAAATAATACACACAATATGGTTTATAATTGATTTATAATGAGATTTTACAATACGTCGTGGTCAATTCTGTACCGGAAAATGAAGGTTGTAGAGTAAAAAGTTGCTTACTTTACGTAATTAAAATGCTCATCACGGGTGTGAAAGACTCGCGCCCGATAAAGTTTTTCTACGAAATAAAATGAAATTAAAAGTTTTTTTTTCTCATTCAAACTGTAAAATAATTTTAATATCATGCATAAAAAGTTCTATCTTGCATGCATCCACGTTATGTACGTGGATTATGTTTTTTATGAGCATTGGAGTTAATTATTTTTGAATTTTTTCAACCTTAAAGGATGAGATGGAATTATTTAATTTTTTTAACGATTGTTTGGTATGAAACAGGGTAGTAGCTTTGGGGTTTGGGGATCAAACACTACTCCACCCCCTTTTTTGCGGAGTTTACATTAGATATTATTGTTTATTGATTTTTGAACCAAAAAAATCGTCGAAAAGTAGCAAAAACCACCCTCAAAAAAATTTCTTGGCTACACTCTTGGATAATGGATAAGTTTTTAGAAAATCTTGAAGCTTTGAATCTTTGAATTGAGACATTCTTCTTGATTTAATTGACTAATTTTGCATGTTTTCAAGAAAAAGCAAGTTAAGCTATACTAAAAACTCCTAAAAGTCATCCATTTTTCCCCTAAAAAGCGCCATTAAATCCTCCCAACTCAAACACCTTCACAACTTTTTTCACAGTAAATCTTTTAATTCCATGCATACATGTCTGCATTTAACCAGGCGAAAATTAAAAGCATTAAAATTATTTTATTCTCCAACAAAAAAAAAAGTTAACAGACACGAATAATGAAACACAATCAAGAACCGCGCGATGTAATTAAAAACGATGCTGTTATCTGTTATGTTTTAAAATGTTTCCTTTTTTTTCACTCTTGCATTTAGTACTCTGTCTGATTGCGGTGTATGAAGCGAGCGTGTAAATTGTCAATAAAAATTATCACTGCTTAAACTTTTTTTTTATATTATTATATTCATTCACTCCCTCCTGCTGTATGCACTTGATTGTGTGCCTTTACATCGTAGAATGTGCAAAGTGTGAAAGATTTTTTTTTTGTTGGTAAATGTTTTTTTAATTGATGTGATATGATAAGTATGTACAAAGTATAACAAAGTGTCTGGTATAATCGTATAATATGATAATTTCATGATTAGAATTTGCAATGAAATTACAGTCTGTATATGCAGTGTTGGTTTTGGATGTGGAGGCTTCTAATTGATAATTAATTTACTGTGTTGAATTTTTTTTTGTTTTTCTTTTACATCTTTATATGATTTTATGTTCATTTAAATTTGAGTACCTAATGTCATTTCAATCCTGTACTCATCTACTTATATAAACTCAGCTTTTATAATTTTCACAATTTTTTCACAAAACATTACAAAAAAAATAAATAAATAAATCAAAAGTCAGCTTGCATCCCTTTCATCCCCTAAAAAAGTTCAACAACAAAAAAAAAATCAATCAACCATTCAAATCATAATTGAGCTCCAATTATTCAATAAATCCTTCAATTTCCTCACTTTTCCTTTCAACATTGTTATTTGTAATCACAAAAAAATGTTTCTGACTGAAAAATTGAGCCACAGAAAACTAAATGCAGACACAACAAAATAATCAGCATAAAAATACATAATTTTAGTTCCTCTCCTTCCTCGAAATAACAAAAAAAAAGAGAAATATAATTTTTGCTTCTTTTTATCCAATTTGACAGCTTCATTTTAAATAAATTATTTGTGTAATTGAATTCAACAAGTGTTGTGTGCGCCTCACTCAAAAAAGTGTGTTTTTCTCTTTTTTTTATTCACTAAAAGTGATTAAAAGTGACATTTTAAATTTCCGTGTGTATTTTTTTGATGCCAGCTTTTTTTTGTTGCTTCTTTTTTTCGGGATTAAGTGGCATTGAAAATAATTGAAAAGGAAGAATTAATTTTTTTTCTCTTCTGTGAAGAAATTTACCTTTTTTGGTGGCAGTTTTTGCATTCATTTAAGATGAATTTGGAAAAAAAATCTAATTTTGTAAAATATCCAAAAAATGAAGAATTGTTTTTAAAGCTAATTATAAAACTCTCAGGTTATACTTAATATTTCATCAGTGACAATAACAGCTACAAAAATCACAAAATTCCCACCTTCACTAAAATTCACAAACAAATTAAATAAATTTCTTTATTTGTCAAGCAAATCAAATTTATTACGACTGCAGCACGAGCAAATCCAACTCACTCTTTTCCTCCTGTTGCTTCACAATTTCTTCCTCTTCCTTCTCATTCAACCTAGACAAAATAATAAACCCACAACATTGAAATATTTATTTCACTTTAATGACATTTAGAGTCGTCTCATTTTCCTGCAGCAAAAATACAAAAATATCCAGGCAAAAAGTAAAATTATATTCAGCGACGATGTCAAGATACCAAAAAATATAATTTTTTTTATTTCGGCGACAATTCTTTGACCTTGAATTCGACTAACGATCACGTGTCAATGCTCGCAATGTTGACTGTATGCTTTATGAATATTTTTTTACTTTTCTTCTGTATTATTTTGACTCGTTTTAAGTTCTGCTGTTTCTTGTGAATAATTTTTTCTTTCTGCTTCAGACGTTGCTGAGAGAAGAAATTTGAGATCGTCTGGGGATCGACTAGATTGTGTATTGTGAGCAGTGTATGCAACAAAATATTTTATTTTTTTATATGCCATCATCTTATTATTTTTTCTTTTTGCATTATGAATGTAAGAGTAATGTTGGAGTGTCGGTGAGAGTTATGGGATGTCAAGTTGTAGATTTTAATTTTTGATGAGTTTTGAAGAGGATTTTGGTAGAAATTGCCATCATCCAACCTTTATTGTTTCTTAAAGCACCATTAAAATAAAATTCATGAAAATTAACTGAAAATTATCCCAAAATTTATTATAATTCCGTCTGGAGACTAATAAAAAGCAATAATTTCTCCACAAAACTCTTTAAATATTAGTAATGCAAAAAATAAAACTTCCAACTCACCCTTCCCATCTGTCACCAATCTTCATTAATATTTTAATGCACTCTTTCCCCTCAAAACTCCGGTCATTCCTTCCTGTCTCACGACAACAACAACAACAACAACAAAATTTGTTTACATTAAAATTCCATTGACCTGTGATGATTTTTTTTTGTTAAGCTATGAAGATGATTTCATTTTATTATGATTGAATTTCGATAATATTTTTTCTTTATAAAGTCTTTGAGCTGTACATAGCAAAGTCATTGACGATTTTATTTTCTCACTCAATCAAAATAAAAAAATAAAATAAAAAAATTATTCAACTTTAATCAATCAACACAAAACAAAAAGCTGTCGTATGTGTGATTTAATCAACTTAATACTTTTTTACTTCAAGCATAAATTTTAATAAATCTGATTGTCAATCACACAGGAGAGGAGACAGACTTCAAGCGAAATGAGAAGCTCTGAAATTTTTGTTTTATTTTATTTTTATTTTTTTTTTGTGAAAACGAGAAATTTCTTAACAGTTTCTTGATGTGAATGAAAAAAGAAGTAGTGACATGATGCATAAGCAAACATACAAACGGAACCGTAATTGAAAGAATAAATGCTGGGTTTTATATTGCATGATAAAAAATTAAGCAAAACTATTTTTTCGGTATTTCATTTTGCTCATATGGTATTGGGGGTTGAGTGGATGTGATGTTTGAGTTTTTTGGGGTATTGACCAATTTTTCTAGATTAGAAAAAAGAATATTCCAGGAAATAATGATGTTTGCACCTAAATAAGAGTAAATAAATTACAAAGAACTTGATTTTTTGATGTAACTTGTTAATAATCCCTAAGGATGATGATGATGAAAAGAAGCAGAAAGTTTATGTATCACACTAGTTTATTCAATCTTAACAGATGGCTTCCTTTCTTGAGGATAAATGGAAAAGGAAATTTTTTTGGATTTGAAATGGATAAGTGGGGTTAGAGGTGAACTTTTGGAAGGATTTATTTGTTTTTTTTTTTTAGTGTTTTGATTCACATTTGGAATTTTTATCGACTTTTAATGATAAATTTTTATTTTTAGCTAAGTTTAAGTTGTAAATAAATTTATATATATGCATATTTAATTTTGTTCCCTAATAACCCCCAATCCCAATAAACCTTGCAATATCCCATCCGGAAATCGACTAAAAAAGAAGCATGCAAAATCACAAAAATGAGAAAACATTTAGACAAATATTTAGTTTTTTCAAGCTACTTATACATTTCAATTTTCTTCTTGCATTTATGTCTATATCTATATCCAAAATACTTTTCTCGTTTTTTGTCGAATTGAAAACTTCTTCCTTTATCTTTAAAAATGAAAAAGCACAGAAAAGTTTTATTGCTTTTCAAATATTTCTTTTTTCAACTCGAGTTCAGGCAAGAAAAAAAGAGAAAAGAAACGGAACTTTATTATGCACAATGCATTTTTTTTCAATTTCACAGAAAGCTTTTTCATGAAAAAAAAAATTGTTTAAAAACTTAAAACAGGATAGAAATGAATGAGAAGAGAATAAAGAAAAAAATCTAAACACAACAAAATAAATTATGCAAAAATTCTTTTCATTTGGTTTGGTTTGAAGCAGTGAGAGATGAAGTCTTTGTGAATAATTGAAATTATTCAACTTTGATGGTTCTTTTTGAGGTAATGAGATTGAATTTTTCTGTTGAGTAGAGTCGATTTTTAATTCTCTCAAAACAATTTCCATACCACCCCCCCACCCCCAAAAAAAACCAACATTCAATCTCACAACCATCAATGGACATCATCTAGGGTTTTCCAAACCAAATAATCACCAAATACAAATTAATCAACCTAAAATTAAAAACTTTCCAAAAAAATCTTCAAAACAAGAGAAAGGAAGAGAGAAGTGTCAACATGATGTCGTAAATCACACGGACAAATGCGGCCTTCATTCAATTTTCACATCATAAAAGTAAATAAGTAACAATCTCAGGCTGTACGGGAAAAAAATTAAAGATAAGAAGAAGTCAAAAATGAGTGAGGGAGATGTGAATGGAGATGAGAAGAATGAAGAAGACACAAGAGTCGACTCGTAAAGATGTTAAAATTTATCGAATATGACATTTAAATGTCTCGATGATTTATGAGTTTATCATTTTGTGCTGTGATTTTGTGCTTAATTTTTGTATGTTTTGAGTTTTTTTGGTGTTAATTGTGATGTTGGTGATTTTTTGGAGGGAATGATGAAATTTTTTTGATCTTAAGATTTTAATTTTAAAATTCTAAAACCTTTAAAAATCTAAATTATAAAGTTAATTAACAATAGCATGAACCAAACTTCAACTTCCCTCAAATTTTGAAAATCCCCAATTTAATGCCTCTAGCCAACCTTTCTCTATATAGCCTCATCATTTTCCATCCCAATTGCATAATTTTTCCATATTTTCTCAATCATAATTATACAACCGCATCACCTAACAAATTCTGATTTTTTTTCCTTACCCAACAAACACACAAAAAAATTCATTGACATTATATCCAACATGAAAATGTAAATGACTTTTGTGGTGTTTCGTGTTTATTCTATCCACAATTTTTGAGGGTGGATGAATCCCGAAGAAAAGTGACATTATCATAAAAATTACGAGAGATTGCATTAACACAAATGTAAATGAAAAAAGGACACCGAGATGAGCTCTTGTTGAAATTAAAAATCATCGTTGCATAAATTTTTCTGCTTGCTTCTGTCTCACATTATGTATTTGTGTATCGAAATAAGCAGCAACAGAAAGTAGAAACCAAAAAAAAAAACAAAAATTAAATTACATTCACATCATTGAGGTTGGGCATCAAAATTTGTGAACATTAAACTAATCCAAAAAAAAGAGAGAAAGAGGAAAAGTTTTGTAGTCTATGACTGAAACTCTCTGTTGCTATGTTGTATATGGATAATATAACAGTGAAGGAAGCACCAGAAGTAGCACTTTGTTTTTATTATAATTGGCTATTTATTCATGGATTATAAACCCTCCGATATCGTTAATTTTTTCCGATTTTCTTCTTTTTTTTACTCTGCTATCTCTTCTCGTCGCTCTAGCTTTTATTACTCAACGGGCGCTAAACTTCCTCGATTTTTTTTTCGTGCTTCATACTTACTGTTAATTCTACTTTAATTTAATCAAAATTATGCTTAATGTTCTTGGGCAATTTAAGGAAGGAATATGATTGTGATAATTATTTGGGATTGTGTACTTGATAAAGCTTTAGTAAGGATGAAGATTAGAATTAAAAATTATTATTGGTTGGAGGAGGGGGCGGTGAAAAGTGTTCAAACAAGATTTAGAGAAAAATAATCAAATTTTTCTTATAAAAAAGAACACAATTTTCTTTTCAGATACTGTGACATCTTTAGATTCATGCCAGAAATCAAGAACTTATCAGAATAAAATTAAAAGTAAAGCAAATAAATTTTCAAAGTCACAATAATGCTTTATCAGTTCACTCACCATAAAGAATCATAAAATAACTCATTCTCATGTTCACTTAATTAAACAACTATCTATGCTCGACAATATGCGTGTCTGTGACCAAAACAGCAAAAAAAGATAAAAACTAGCATAGAAAGAAATATGAGAAATTAAAAGTAAATTTTCCGGTAAATAATTTTCCACAACTTTTTCCTTTACCTCCCCTCAAGTCAAATAATAGAATATTCACAAACAACAACAAAAAAAAGTAAAGACGATGGCAATAATGGCAAACTGCAATAAAAAAGGCATCAAGAGTAATAATTCATTGTAAAAGAAGCAAAAAAAAGAGCAGGCAAGAAAAATTACTAAAGCATTGTGTTATTGTAACTATTGTACGTGTATATATGTGTGTTATGACACTTTACGATAAGAAAGAGCCGCAGGCAATGTCTTGCCTCATCTTTTTATTTATGTCTATTAATGACTACCACTCATTTTTCACTTCATTTTCTATCTCGACTTGCTAATGTAATTTATTCATAGGTAATTGCAGTTCGGTGTAAGATGAAGGAATGTTTTTTTTTTCTTTCCTTTTTTGTGTGATGTTTTGTGTCTTTGATTGTAATGGGCATCATTTGTTAGGATGGGATGGTGAGGTGAAGATTGATGGGTTGATGGGAGTAGGTATTGGGTTTGGCTGAAGGAATTTTTGTATTTTGGGAAAATTAGGTTAGAATTGTATTAAAATCGATTTAAATGGTTCGTCGGGTACGCTTTGATGGATCTTAGGTTCTGTGAAAATTTTCAAAAATTAAAAAGTGAAACAATTAATCCACAAATTCAATAATCCACACACGAATCCCCAAAAAACCATCAATACAACTTTCATAAATCTTCCATACCTCAAAAAAAACATACAAAAACAAAACTTTTACCTCGATTTGATTTCAAAATCAAGAAAAGAAAAAACGTGAAAATTTATGCGGCAATTTTTCTTAATCGTTGAAACAATTAACACAATTTTCTTCATTCTGTCTAAGAATCAACCTGAATATACAAAAAAAACTAAAAAGAATGAGAAATAAATAACTACAAATGTGTAGAAAAAATAACAACATATAAATTTGGAAGCGACTTGCAACGAGCAGTCGAGAAAGGAAATAACACACAAATTATGCGGCGCGTACACATCAATTTGGAAGTAGCTATGAAAATGTAAAAGATAGACATTTTTTGGGGGGAAGAAAATAGCATCATGTGTTATAATGTAAAGCTTTAATGTGTTTTCCTCCATCTTTTCTATTTATTTATGATGTGCTTTCGCCTCTACTAGTTGCCTTAAACATATGTTTGAATGTAGGACCCTTTTTTTGTTGCTCTTAATGCGATACAGTAATAGACTTTAATGAAGTTTTTTTTTTCGTTGTTGGATGCTGGATGTGTGGAGTCATTCTATTGAGATTTATTTGGCATCTTTAGTTTGATAATTTTGGTCGTTTATCTAGGTTTGGAATTTGGATTTCTTTTTTCTCTGTGGGAGGAATTTTAGGTTGGAATTTTGGCATGACTAGCTACTTTAATATGCTTGGTAACGTAAAGTTTAGAAGACTTCATGGTTCTTTCATTTAAAGTTAAATAAATAATAGAAACTTAATAATTATTTATGAATAATTCAAATTCTCATCAACCAACCAACCACCACATCCACTCTAGTACACACCCCTATCCAAAAAATAGCTCTTCAAATAAATACTAATTTTGCAAGAATTTTCTTGACAAATTCAGCTCGACCAAATTTAGCTTGAAAGAAAGAAAAAACCAAAAATGCAAAGAAAATATGAAAATACCATAAATTCCATTTAATGTCTTTAACGTCAGCACAAGAAGAACCTTCTCGTGTGTGTATATATATTTTGCCTTAAGGCAAATATGTGAGTATATGTTTACATTATTTCCATAAAAGTACAACAACTAAGCGTTGAAATTGATTCGCAGTTATAAAAAGTAATGAAAAATGTTCCATTTTTAGCATAAAAATGTGTGGGCATATTGTTTATGTCAGAGTAATTTGCCTATATGAAAGAAAAAAAAATATAAGAAAACTTTTTCTATGTTAGACGAAAGAAAAATGGCATGTGATGTGTTTTTGACAATATGTCCTTTAACTTTGCCTACTTATTTTCAATAATTTTTTTGTAGACAAAACAATTCTTTTTCTCTTTTAACTGTCTTCTTGTTCATTTTAATGCACACAACATTCTTCTATTTTGTTGGATAATATAGTGAAATATTGTTGATAAATTGATCATTAAATATGACAGAAATCGTCTAGCCGCAGAATAAACACTCATATGTTTCATATATTTAATGCTTACATTTCGTATTCTCTCTTGAATATTTTTTCTTTCTTTCGGTACTTGTGTTGAGGGTGCCTGTGTGAAGTACGGCGGTCCAACTTTGAATTTCGAGCTGAAACTTGGCATGTTTAAAGACACTTTTGCGACACTTTTCGACAGCAATTTAGTTTTTTTCGACACCCCTTAGTTTTCGAGATATCGATGGGTCAATTTTTGGGGAAAAGCCCGCCGTACTTCACGTTTTCTGGCGGTCTTTTTTCTAAATCACAATTTTATTGGCAATGTTACACATCATTTTTACAGTATTTTTTGCGACACTTTTCGACACAAAAACCGTTTTTGGATCCAACTATCTGTTGCTGAGTTATGGCTTGTCAAAGTTTCGTATACTTGAGTAATTACCCACAAAACCCAACTTTCGCTATTTCTGAATATATACTACAAAATTTATATCAAAACACATCGCCTTTTCGTGAGTAATTCAAATCTGCAAAAATCTTTTCAATCCGACAAGTTGTCGTTGAGTTATGGTCATTCAAGAGACCAGCCAGGTACACAAAGTTCATTTAGAAGAATTTTTAACGACACTTTACGACAAAAATTTATTTTAAATCTTAATATGACTTTTCTATAGTAATTTTGTCCGACTAATCCAAATCTGCAAAGATATTTTCAATCCGACTAATCCAAATTGTCTGACTAATCCAAATCTGCAAAGATATTTTCAATCCGACAAGTTGTCGTTGAGTTATGGCCATTCAAGAGGCACTAGGTTCACAAAAATTGAAGTATTACAAAAAGTGAGAATTTTGAATATCTGACATTTTTAAGAATTTTTGTCAACGATGAATTTTTACTTACTTGTACCTAAATTGCTCAAATTTAAAATCACTACTATTTTAATTTCAACTTTTAAAATTATGATTTTTAAAAATTTTGAAAAAACCGAAACTGAGATTGTTTATTTTCTACTTGCTTCTTTAATTTTGGGATTAAATTTGTTTTTTTTTTCTATGGTTGATTACATTTTACCTAGTTTTATCTTTTCTAAATTTTTTTTTTTTATTTTAAAAATTCTAACTACCTAAATGACAAAATTTTAAATTTGTAGATAACTTTAGAGAAAAGCTTAAAAATTAAAAACGTTTTAATTTTAAAAAAATTTAAATAAGCAGGTAGAAAATAAACAATCTCAGTTTAGGTTTTTTTAAAAATTTTAAAAATTATAATTTTAAAAATTGAAATTAAAATAATAATGATTTTAAATTTGAGCAATTTAGGTACAAGTAAATAAAAATTCATCGTTGACAAA
Organism: Chironomus striatipennis; assembly: GCA_026123125.1. NCBI lineage: Eukaryota > Metazoa > Arthropoda > Insecta > Diptera > Chironomidae > Chironomus > Chironomus striatipennis. The sequence goes on along the minus strand of CM047392.1, from coordinate 14,238,084 downwards.
AATTCTTAAAAATGTCAGATATTCAAAATTCTTACTTTTTGTAATACTTCAATTTTTGTGAACCTAGTGCCTCTTGAATGGCCATAACTCAACGACAACTTGTCGGATTGAAAATATCTTTGCAGATTTGGATTAGTCAGACAAAATTACTATAGAAAAGTCATATTAAGATTTAAAATAAATTTTTGTCGAAAAGTGTCGTTAAAAATTCTTTTAAATGAACTTTGTGTACCTGGCTGGTCACTTAAATGGATATAATTCAACGACAGTTTGTCGGAATGAAAAGATTTTTGTAGATTTGAATTACTCACGAAAAGGCGATGTGTTTTGATATAAATTTTGTAGTATATATTCAGAAATAGCGAAAGTTGGGTTTTGTGGGTAATTACTCAAGTATACGAAACTTTGACAAGCCATAACTCAGCAACAGATAGTCGGATCCAAAAACGGTTTTTGTATCGAAAAGTGTCGCAAAAAATACTGTAAAAATGATGTGTAACATTGCCAATAAAATTGTGATTTAGAAAAAAGACCGCCAGAAAACGTGAAGTACGGCGGGCTTTTCCCCAAAAATTGACCCATCGATATCTCGAAAACTAAGGGGTGTCGAAAAAAACTAAATTGCTGTCGAAAAGTGTCGCAAAAGTGTCTTTAAACATGCCAAGTTTCAGCTCGAAATTCAAAGTTGGACCGCCGTACTTCACACAGGCGTTGAGGGTGTGGATGTATGAAGGAAGTGGTGAATTCTCCACGAATTTTATTATAGGTTCTTCTTTGTAGGTGGTGTGTTTGTTTCTAAATATGGGGTAGGGTTAAAAAAAAATTTATAATGACTAAAAAAAATTTTTTTCAATTATTTATTAAATTAAATTTCATGTTAATTCATAGTAAGATTTGAACTTATGCCTTTAAGAAATTTAATTCTTCAAATTTTTCCATTTTGATTTCATATTGTTAAGTTTAATGACAAATCATCATTAAGTTGCTTCAATTCTCAAAATAACAACCTCTTTCATGCCACGAAACTCAAAAAAATTTTAATATTACTTCATTTGACCCTCACATCATCCAAATATCCCCAGACAAGGGAAGCCATCCTCTTACAAATTGAAATAAAAAGAAGAAGAAAATTTTTCTCAGAAAAACAAATAAGATGAATGGCGGTAGACATTCGAATAAGAAGAATAGCTGAAAAAGAAGCGGAATTCAATTTGCCATGAAAAATATTGAGGGAAGGAAAAAAATGTCGTCTTCAAATATCGCCAATTGTGAAAGAATTTTATTGTTTGCACCTTATTTTTTTGTGTATATCAATGGCATTGTTGTTGATGTTTTGTTGTTTAAGGATGGAAAAATGCAGTTTATTGTGAAATCGGTTGATGACTTTTTGAGCTTTTATTCCAGATATTTCAAATTTTTGTATGGAAACTAATCGAAAATTCATCATAGTTGACCTAGAAAAAAAATCATTTAGTCATCAAATGAAATTTCGAAAACTTTTCAAATGCAGAAGAAATTTTCAATAAAACCAAAAACAAAGCTGCAAAATCAAATTGAATTTCACTTGAACGAGTCGCAATTTCTTCATCATCAGTACATTCTCATAGCAACAAATTCAAGACAAAGAAGCAACAAAAAAAAGTAAAAAATAAAAGTTTGAAGAGAGAAATTTGCAAAACAGCATTAAATTGGAATCAAAGTCGTATCAATTTGCCACACGAAAGAAAAGTCTCGAATAAAAGAAAAAAAAAATAAAAGGAGGAAAAGAAAAGTGAAAATGAATAAAAAGCAGCAGCATTTCAATTGATATCATCGCAATTGAAGAAGAAATGAGAGGAAAAATTTTTATTTTACTAAAAGAATGAAAGAAAGATGCAATAGACGTTGAGGTAAAATTAAATAAGAATAGAAACAATGCGAGACGATTGTGTGTTGTTGAATTGAAATGATATTATTAAGGTAACGAAGAATCGAGTTGAAAATGGTGGGAAAGATTGGAGATTGATTGTGGATGTGGCGCATGTTTGTAATAATAAAATTCTTATTTTCTTGAAAATACTCTAAACTTTAAAAATTTATCAACATAAAAATTTTAAAAACTAAAAATTCGCATGTTAGCATGATTTTGTGAGATAGACGGCATGTTTTAAAATAATTCAAATTGCGATATTAGCTTCTAGTGAAAAATGGTGAATGAATTTTTTCATCTGTTAAAGGTTCGAAACCTTACCATAAACTTTTATATACATTCACTTCATAATTCTTTTTATGCTCCTTTAATATTTTTTTTACATTATTTTAAGTCAAATTAAATACAAAACAGCAGACAATGCATTCATCCAGACGCACCATCATCAACACCCTGACACACATCAACTCTTTTCGAAAACAAAAAATTCTCAGACTGCTCTAAAAACGTCTCATCAAGAAGAGCACAAAGAGGCAATTGAATTGCCTATGCCTTTTAGAAGTAAAACAAAAAAGAAAATTAAAAAAAAAATCACTAAAGGCGCTTAGCAATTTCCTTTGTCTCTCTCCTTCGTTCATTTACTGCCTATGGTTGAAGTACTCGTTGAAACAATATTAGACATACTGTTGCGTTAATGTCTTCGCGACGAAAAGCAATTTAAATGAGGGGGTTATTTATGGAAAAAGACGCATCAAAATAAAATATAAAAATGTATCGTCGACGGTCTATATTTAGAATTTGAGAAAAAAGTCGTGTGAGAAATATACAACAACACCCGATGGCGACGAATGTGAGACACTTAAAACGCGCTCGCGCCTTCTTTATGCTTTCTATTCAGACGAATAAAGATTTCTTTAATTTTCCTTGCGATATCTATAATTACAATATTGCACAAAATATCAAGACTCGGTGTCTTTTTCTGGCACAAAACAAAATTAATGCTGCAAATAAGATGAAAGTGAAAGACGACGTGTGAAACTCTTTGAAATTCTTTTTTTTGTTCGATTCCCGTTCATTGGCTTTTTCAATTCTATTCCTTCTTATTCTTCTCCGTCAATTGCTTGTGTTTTTGTTTTGGGCTAAAAGCGCATAATAACAAAAAAAAAAAAAAATACATTAGCGTGTCGAATTGTAATTAGACTTATTTTTCTCGAGATTTCTTTAACCTCACTTATTGACAGTTAGAATTATGAGTTGAAATTCTGAAATAGTGTTTGTATAAATTATCAATTAATTTAACGACAGAGACATAAATTCTCCATAATCAATTAGTTTTTATTGAATTGATAATGAAACGCGGGTTTCTTTTGAACTCTTTTTACTCTTTTTTGTTTTGTACAAATGCCGATGACTTTTTGGGAATATTTGATATTTTTTATTTTGTTCAACTAAGCAACGACTATGTGCAATTATAGATCAGTTGAGTTGCTCAGTTTTTTGTACTGAAAATTTGATAATTTTATTGAATTTTTTCAAAAATTTGAAAAAATAACGGTCACTTTTCTCATATATGAGAAGGCATATGTATAAATATTATTTTTATTTTGAGAACTTTTTGAGTCACAAACAATTTTTCAAAAAAAAAAAAAAAAAATGTTTTAATTTTTTTAAATTTTAATGAAACTTGAATTTTTATTCTGGATTAGAATCTTCTTCAAATCTTCGCAAATAATCACAAACAATTCTAACCTTAAAATTATCAAGTTAAAAATGAAAATTTTCCAACTTATTGCAGATTCAATTTTAAAATTGTTCCTACAATCATTTCGATGGTTTCTTCACCTCCATTCTGATTTCCACAATTCAATTCAATCCCGACTTTCTCATCGAATTTGAAAGAAAGAAAAAAAGATTTCATTAAAAATTTAATAAGATTCCTCATTTTGCTCTTGCACACAAAAAAAAAATGTTAAATAAAAACTTTCTCAAATTGCTTAATCACATTCCTTTCATCTTATCGTCATCTTTAACTCGATTTCTCGACTCATTCACTTCACACATTTCAATCTATATTTCCATTCTTCTTGATTCGCTCCTTATTTTTAAGAGCACGCGAGCAAGTGATGATGAGAGTGGAAAAATGGATCAAATTGCAAATGTTTTATTGAAATTTCTTGTCTGCTCCTCATATTTCCTGTGAGATAAAAATCATTTCGTTTCTTTTCTTTTTTGGTTGGAGTGCATGCAAATTTTTTTTTACATTGACTTTTACTTCTCAATCAATGGATTTTGTCTGTCTAGAGGTGATGATAAGGGGTTCTTTTAAAAGGTTTTAAAGCAAAATTAGAAAAAAAAATGTTGAAATTTTAATGTTAAAATCCAAATCCGACTCTCAAAAACCCTGCAAAAAAGCAAGCACAAAAAAGGCAGTGAACAAATGCCACATAAGGATGTGAATGCAATATGAATTCATTTCATTTTGAAGGAGAAAATGAAAACCTTTTCTTATTTTAAAAGATTTTTAATGTTAAGCTCTCATGTAGACAGACATCGGATATGATATTTTCTTTCATCTATATACGCTCTTAATAATAATATTTCTGATGTGAATGATATTTTTAAATTAAATCAGATAAAAAATATGGATGAGAGAAATTGCAGTTTTATTGTTCTTATAGCTTTAATTTTAAAGGAGATTTTCATGAAATTTTAGAATTAAAGAGTTTGAAAAATTGCAAAAACTTCAAAAAAGATTTTTTTTGCATAAATTCAAAAAAATTATTTTTTACAAAAATCCAAAAAATTTATTTTTTTCTGCAAAAATTCAAAAAGTTTATTTTGCTGAAAAAAAATTAATTTATAGGTATTTAGAAAAATTGAAGAATTTAAAATTTTTAAATGAAAACTTTAAGAAATGAATACTAACAATTTATTTTATTTTACTTCTCATTTTAGGTAAGCATATCAAAATTTTCCCTAACCATCCATTGTGCACAGCAAATTAAAAAGAGTCTACAACAGCATTATGACACAATACGATAAGTATTACTCAACTTCCTCAATTCATTAAACTCATTTCTCTAGCAGAACAAACAAAAAAAAAAAAAAAAACAAGAAAACTGTGTCTAGCATCATGTGCAATTAAGCCAGTTTTTCACTTAATTCTTTTTAAAAAAGAAAGCATTCTAATGTGAGAAAGAAGAAATTTTTCATCTTTTAATAGACGACTTGACACACAAAAGTGTTATGTATCTGACACTTACTTTTAGTTTCAATTATACACTTATAAATGTGAATCTTTACGCGGTTACTTCTTCATACACCCCACCAAAATATATATATTGTGAAATATATACACATGCACGACACATAAAGATCATGAAACAGAACAAAAAGAAAAAAAAGTGAAAAACGAGACATCGTTTGGGTTTTAAAATAATTAGTTGCAGACGGTCATGAAGAAGATCTCAATTCCTTCTTACATGTCGCTTATTCTTACTTGAAATAATTATAATAAAAAAAAGTCGTATCATACAATGTTAAAGATTAAATAAGAAGTAAATGCGAATATAAAAGACATTTATGAGGAGATGATTTTTAATGTTTTAATTACTTGAGAAATAAAGAAAATTGTTGTAAGATGTGAATGAGAGGGAATTTTTTGACTTTAACTTGAAACTTAACATTTTTCCACTCCTGAAAAAATTCTCATAAAAATCTCGTCCAGACCATCTCAAAAATTTGTAAATTCTTCATGAAAAAAAATCACAGTTCACTCAATTCTTATCATTCTAGTATTTCGTCCGTCCACAAAAAATGAAACATTTCATCTCTTCCTCATCCACTCTAATTTAATTCCCTCAAGTATCTACATTATTTTGCTATGTGTGCAACAGACTGCAGACAACAAAAGCATTTCGAATCAGATCTCCGTTCCGTCTATTTTTGCAACAGACTTTTTGATTTATTTCTTTAAATAGTTTATGCTTTTTTTATAAGAAAAAAAGAGAGAAAGAAAATAAATAAAAGAATGAAAATAAAGTAAAGAAAGAAAGACGATTCAAGCGCTTGTCACATGTCTAAATCGTAATAGTTCCTTTAAATAAATACACATGTATATAAACATTCGTTTAGTATTTTTATTTTATTTTTTTTTCGTGTGCTATAAAGTCGGGCAGCCGTAGTTGTATTATAAAAATAGAAGTGTCTAATAAACGATTTTTGTGTTTATTTTCTTGTAAGTAATTTGAAATAAAATACTCGTTGCCAATTTGTATCATGAAGATTGGAGATAAATAACCCGAGTGACATATGATGATGATGTTGGTGTTTTTTGGGATTGGAAATCATTTTTTTTTTATTTTAAAAAATGTGGTTTAGCAACTGAGCAAATGAATATTTTATGATTTTTAAATTTTCAAAATTATCTTTGCAATCTCTATATTTGTTAGGGGTCGTTCGTAAAATACGAAACGTTGAAAATAACAATTTTTGACACCCCCCTCCCTGGCCGTAACAAAATTTGTGTAAGACTTTAAAAAAATTTTATATGGAGTGTAACAAAATCTTAGACTCCTTCCCTCTCCTCTCCCTAAGCGTTAAGAATTTTACGAACGACCCCTAATTTATAAATTATGAAATTTTAATTTTTGAAGTTTGAAATGTTCAACAATTTTTTTTTTTAAAAAACATTAGAAATTTGAAAAAGTAAGAATTTTTGAAAATTTAAGATACAAGCATTTAAAAAAATGTCAATCTCAAGTCTCTACTGCTCGGTTAAAAAGAACTACAAAAACAACAAAATCCACAGCAGCATTTGAAAGTAACATCAAGCAACAGGAAAGAGGAGGAGATTTTATAATTGCCTGGATTAAAAGATAGGAAACATAGACTTTCATGTTCGAATATAAATAAAAATACAGCAATTCAGACAAGCTAAAAGATAAAAAAAACCTCAAGAAAGCAATTAACAAATGTGTTAAATGAGCTTTTAATAAAAATTTTTCTTCTGTCGTAATTCTTCATTTTATTACTGTATTGTATACAAAAGAAAAAGAACACAGACGAAAAAAAAAGAAATGTCGTAAAATATTGGATGACAAAATATCAACAAAGCATCAACATAATGCTTCCATTCACATTTTAACAAATAAACACAATAACCGTTGAAGATGAAGACATGAAAATAACAAATTCATTCTTATTGGATTTAAGGAAAAAGAGGCTTTAAAAGAAATTTTTCATGTGACAAATTAAAATGTGTCGTCAGTTTTCGAAAACATAAAAATTACTGAAAATTATGTAATTTTAAATTGAATGAATTAGAGATGTGATGATATTGATGATGAGTGCGCATTTGTGTTGAGGATTTTGGGGGATTTATTGGGACTTGATTAGGTTTGAAGTAGATTTGCTGCTTATATATTGACTTGACATGGGTTTTATCAAGAGTCAAAAGTTACAGATTAATTCTCAAAAAATTTATAGTAGAATTTTGAAATGCTCTTATAGTATGTAAAAAAGACAATCAGACACTCCACATGCATCCTCAAAAATAAAACAATTTGCTAACAAGACAAATACTTGAAATACCTAACATTAGTTGAAGAAGAGGAAAAAAAAAACATTTTCATGTCGATAATTTGTCGTCAATTTTTCAAAAATAATGTGTACAACAAAACTTGTTCAACTTAAGCTTTGCTACTTCAAACAAAACTAAAAGTAAAGTGATTGCAACACAAGTTTGTCTCACGATGAAAATGAAGATGCCTGAATTTTTTATGTGTCGTTGTAAAGTTGGACAAAAGAAGAGAAAGAGGAGAGCAAGAAAAAAAACTATAAGTGTATATAAATTTGTTATCTAAATTCCAACAAATAAATTACGATAAATATGTTTTTGAACGATAAAACAACCGAAGAAGTCATAAATAATCAATATAACACCATAAATATTTCAAATTGATATCTCAGCTTGGATTGTTGTTGATGTTGGAGAGTGTGAAGAGGTTTGAAGCAGTTTATATTGATTTGAAGTTTTAGAGACACTTTGGGGTGGGTTAGAGGATCTTTATTAAAGTCTAGGTTCGAATCTTATTGACATATAAATTAAATTTTAGAAAATTGACAATGTATTTACATTGTTGTACATTCAGAACAGCAACTGCAACATTGTAAAAGCCAACCGAAAAATGCGCCACATAAACCACAAAATCCCGCCAAAATCTCATCAACTACTTACTGTTTGTCCTCATAAAAAAGTCGCATTTCTTCTTCAATCATAACAACAATAATGATGATGATATTAAGAAATGAAGATACTAACTTTATGGCCCACTAATGCTTCCTTCTAAATAAAAAAAAAACTTTAATGACATTATGACAAATCGTCTTACAAACTTATTTTTTAGTTGTCATTAATTTTTCGCTGCTTAAGATCTTCTTGTTGTTATTATTATTACTACATAATTTCTTCTTTTATTTGCATTTAAAATATTTCTTTTTTATTTTATTTTAAATTTTTTTATTGAGACATTGGTGGTTTTGAAAATTTTTTTTATGATTAATTTAAAATGTTGAGAAGAAATTCCAATGAAAAAGGGAAAATTAAAAGCAAATAAAAATTCTTTCAGCGTGAAATTGAATTTTATCTAAATTTTTTTTGAATGATGGACGGTAAAATGGTGTCATAAATGATCAAGGGGGAATTTTATAGTCATCAAAAATGTTTTATTCTATTTTTTAGTGTATGAAATTATTTTTTATTGGCTAAGTTTGTGGATGAAGATTTGGAATTTAGAAGAACATGCGAGGTTTTACAGACATGAAAGTTTTTATAAAATTTAAATTCTAAATAAACCCTTTAAATAAAGTTCTTAAAGCTTTTAATTAGTTCCCAAAATTTAAACAATTTAAACTTTACACAACATTTTCATTTGCTCGTCTTATTCAAAACTTTAAACCCGTATCCTTTCTTTTATTTATAATTTTCAAAAAATAGAAAATTATCCTCGCTTAAAAAATGTACCCCGATTTAATTTTCCCAACAAAAGCAACAACAACATTAAAATTCGTAACACCCAATAGAGTGCTAATTTTCAATCTTGTGTTTTTTTTATTTTTTATTTTCCCACTCTACTCCACAACTTTTAATTCTCATTCATAAGAACATGAATAAAGTGAGAAAAAAAACTCAAGGAAGAGAAATTTCACATCATTTCGCCCCCAAGATAGACATTGAAATTTATTTTCACTCTAATTAAATGGTTTTTGCCTTTATTTTATGAAAAAAAAGAAAAATAATTTTTTTAAATCCAATTTTCATTTCACCACGCGGCGTCGATGTCGGCATTAGTTATATGTACGTACAATATTCTTACCAGTGAGACACATCAGTATAGTCTAGGGATTTCAATCCCGGACGGTTTTTTCAATCCCGGGATTACGGTATTGAAAAATCTCGAACCCGGGATCCCGGGTTTAAACCCGGGATTGAAATTAAACATGAATCAGATTTAAAACCACTTTTTTGATGTCCAAAAATGCAAAAAATAAGTTATTTTCATTAAATTTGTGTATGTAAATTGTTCTAACTAATTACTCAATCAAATATTTGCTTAAAATTTAATAATTTAATTTCTTGAAATTGCCTGAATTTAAAATCTCCTAATTTCTTTTAAGCTACATAGCACTTTTTTATTAAAGAATTGAAAATTAATATTATAAATTGATATTGTGGTTTGAAAAAGTTGAATAATACCTAATTCGAAAATGGAAACAACAAATTTATAAAATTTTAACTAATATTCGACAAGCATTGAGAATTGAGTTGAAAATTGTTCTACAAAAAAGATTCATAATTAAATAGAAATGTTTTAAGTAAATTACCTCGCCCCTAAATTAAAATCAACGATTTACCCGACTACCGACACTTCGAAATTTGTCAGTTAAATAGTAAATGTGTTTGTAATTTTTTTCACCATTTTTAATTTTCAAAATGATTTGTCAATTAAAGTTTGTTTATATACGCTTTCTTGATTAAATGATAAAAAAATCGCTAAAGAATGCAATTAATTTTGATGAATCAAGATCCAGAATCAAAAATAGGGATAAATATTTTGATTTCAACATATTTTTCATCATATTTTGATATTTGTGGTCATTTAATTTCGAAAAACTTCAAAAAGAAGTGACGGTAGTCAGCGATTTACATTTTAAAAGAAAATTTTAGTAATTTCAGATGTTTTTTGATACACTTTTACGAAAATATGCCGAAAATATAGAAAAATAAACATTTTTTGACTTCAAAATTTTAATTTTTTTTTAAATCTAGGAAAAATTTTCAAAATGAATGAATACCGTAAACCCGGGATTGACAATTTTTCAATCCCGGGATTACGGTATTGGAAAATTCGGTCCGGACCCCGGGATCCCGGTTTTCGGGATCCCGGGTTTGAAATCCCTAGTATAGTCTGGATTTAACGGATCGTTACCATTTAAAGCTAAATTGCTTCCATTATAAAATATTGCAAACACAAGAAAGAAATTTTTCACTTTTTTTCTGGTTCTACTCACACTCTTGTATCCGTGCCTGCTGCTGATTAATAATAATAACAATACAATTTTATTATTTTGCATGTTGCGACTAACGACTTTGAGGAGTTATTCTTGTATAGCACATCTTGTTCCATTCTGGATTCATATTAGATTGAAAATGAGGGAGTGTGTTAGGGAGGAGGTTCAGGATGTATTTATCGACAATATTGCGTCAGTTTATATGAGAGATTTTTTTAATGTCATACATAATGCTTTATTATGATTTTATCCAGAATATATTCTCTAAGATTTTCTATTAAATTTCTTGTTTATTATGGATTTGAATGTGTGTACAATAATGAGATTTTCTATGGAACATTAGAGCACATAGTTGACTCCTTTCAAAAATAATTAACAATTTCCCCAACTTCAAAAATAAAATTTCCATAGAATTAATTCAAAAATTTTCCAAAACTTCATCTACTAAAGTTCCACTTCACTTCAACCCCATCATCAATGTGGTTTCTATTCCACAAAACAAGAAATAACTGAATGGATATCATGGAGAGCATAAATGCTTCAATTTCCGTGTATCATCAGCTTTTCTCTCTTGGGACACAAGAATAGCAAAAAAAAGGAAGAAAAAATCTGGTTTCGACGTTTCTTAACAAGTTTCATTTATTCGCCATTTTCAGAACGGTTCATTCATGCGGCAATGAAATATTTAATGGCAAAAAAAAATAAAAAATAAAATGAAGGAGTGAATTTGAGATTGCAAACAATAACCAATTTCGTGCTTCATTCGTTTTTAAAGCGCCAGACCACTTAAACAGAAAAAAAAATAAAAAATATTTTGATTTAGATTAAATCCAGCTTATCGCAAGAAGTAAAAAAAAATGTGTTTTTGATATGGCCAACAACAAACATAAGCAGCCAAAAAAAAAATAAAAATAAAATAAATTGTAATCAAATTGGATGGATTAAAAAGTTGAAAATTCCTTAGATTAAAGTCGTCCAATAAATTCATTTCATGTGATAATTGATGACGATGATAGCTTTTCGTGGCTTTCAAAACAATTTCATAAAAATAAATCAAGTAATTATTTTTTTTTGGGCCTGTTGCTGCTGCCGATCTCACACAGTCACTATAAATGATTTTTCATCACTCGATTGAATTGGAGATTTACGACAAAGCAAAAAAAAGAGGCATAGGCTGCTCACATATATGAGAATAAAAAAAAATTATTGTCACCACTGACGTAAATCACAATCACATCATAAGCGAGACAATATGTATTTATGCGACCGACTGTGAAAAAAGGTATATCAAAAAAAATGTTTGTAACCACACACAGTTGTGAATGGAAGTAAGCTCTTTTTTTGTTCAAATATTGTGATGGATATAGAGCAGTGGAAGAGGAAGGAATGAGATTTTTTTATGCGTGTGGATGTAATCTCGAGATGAAGCTGATAAACATCATTGAATGATTGATATTCAGTCGCAATTGAACTCACACGAAAAGGAATGTCATTTGATATGTATTAAGTATTGTTTACGTCTTTTTCTTAGACTGAGTGGGAATTTTTGTGGGATCAGAATTTAATTAAACTTAAATTTTGATTTGATTTGGAATCAAAATTTGTTAGTATCGCGATTCTTATCATTGACTTCTATTTCACCAAACTGATGACTTTTTAAAATAATTTTTCAATAAACTTGAATAACTTTCTATGTTTTAATACAAATCCAATTCTATGTTGTTTAGTTTAAAAAAAAAAAATATTTTATAGCACGTGTAGCGAATTTTCATGTAAAAACGAGGAATAACAATACGCATACAAGTGTAGGCGCTCATAAAGTATTCATTGACGTAATTTTTTTATTTTTTCAAAAACTGATGATTATCTCTCACGTACGTAAAGCTTAGATTGAATGAAAATCGGAAGTGATATGATGACTTTTTTTTTTTTGTGAATGAATATTTATTTTTTTGAGACTTTGTATTTGTTGTTCATTCTTTAAATTTTTGATTCATTAATGAAGAGGTCTGCGTATTATTGTTAATTGATTGACAAATAAGGTTTTAAATGCTTGCGGAATTTGTTGATTTTTCTCACAGGTTTGCGCATTTTGGATGATGACTTGATGATAAATTTAGTTGATTAGATTTACGATTAAGAATGATGTATTAAAAAACTAAATTTTTTGTGTACCAATAAGAACTCATTGAATTTTTGAAAAACAATTTCCAATAACTGGACAAATATTGATTAACTTCTCGTTAATACGTATTTCGACGCAGTCTAGCGTCATCTTCAGAACTGTTGTGAAAAATTTTTCTTCAATTTGAATTCAATGCTCGCTGAGATTTTGTTTTTGGTTAAAATGTAAGAAAATTTTCTTAACAATTTTAACCAAAAACAAAATCTCAGCGAGCATTGAATTCAAATTGAAGAAAAATTTTTCACAACAGTTCTGAAGATGACGCTAGACTGCGTCGAAATACGTATTAACGAGAAGTTAATCAATATTTGTCCAGTTATTGGAAATTGTTTTTCAAAAATTCAATAAATATATAAAACTGGATAGAAAATGAACAAAATTTGATTTTAATAAGAACTCAATTTCTTGTAACCCTAAATTCCTCAAAATGTCACAAAAACCAGGCAATTTAAAATGCAGTCATAAAAATATCATATTCAAAACCAACGTCAGCAAAGGCACATCAAGTGAGAATAAAAATGAAGATTTAGTTACGGTGACTGCAACATACAGCCATTTAGCAAATAATCCAAGCAACATTTAATAGATTTCTTTTTCATGCTCTCCTCTATTCTTTAAAGTAATAAGAAAAACAATTTAATGTATCATAAAATAGACTGAGACGACGGCAGTTGAGGAATTATTTATAAAAAAAAATTTCATTTCATTTTATTTCTTTTTATTTTGCAACTAGAGGGACTATGGATGCACATATATACATTTTATATCAAGTTATGTTTGATATGCAGTTAATCCAACACCATAAGCATTAGTGGCTATAAAAATTGAATCTACTGCGACACAGTCTCCTGCACTTAAAATCTATTTTATAGATTCCTTCTCGCCCTCATTTTTTACACTTTTTTTCTTCTTCATTTTAACTTACTTTTTAGCCATTTGTCTTCCATCCTTCAATACATTCCAATATATTTCTTCCGTGCAATTTAATATATATTACATAGTGTAGGACATAAAATAATGGTGATAGTGTAAAAAAGGGAAATATTTTATTTTTCTGTTTTTATTTAATATTAAACATACATTGATGTCTTTCATCGGATCCGAAATACATAAAACTGTCCTTTGAATCAGTATTAAAACTTATTCTAGCAAGCACTAGCAAGAATCTGAAAAACATTTTTTAAGAAGTTAGAATCTTCAAAAAAGATAAATATTGTGTGAAATAATCCCCTAAAATCAACAATAATTGAAATTTATGTCAAACGGGATCAAAAAACTATTAATATCATCATCACATGTCAACCATACAGATCTAATGGACCAGAATATTGTAATCGAATTTGAAAACCAATATTAAAAGTGGGGGTGATAAAAAAATTCATTATAAAAAGTTGCCAATAAATAAAATAAATCACGAGATGATACATCAATGGATATAGGTAGCATCTCACATGATTCAAGATTAATGTATGCAACTGTCACATTATTTTTGTTTAATATCTTCAAAATGAATAAATTTTTGTGGATATTTGAATGTGTGATTTGATATTCGTCAATGACAAAAACAATCAAATGGACCACAAACATGAAAATCAACTTTCAAACTGAATGAAAAATACTTCACTTTAAGAGATAAACAAATAAACAAATAAAGTAGAGAAAGAAAAACTAAGAATAGAGTGGAAAAAATTGAAATTTGAAACCATATCGAGGTCACAAATCGCTAAAAGTGTTGAAATGATATTTAAACGGTATAACTACGCAGTTTTTCAGTTCTTTGGGCGTGTTTTACATTCTTTTCTCTCTTCTTTGCAATCAGTCATAGTAAACATTTTAATAAAGCGAGTTTTTAAGAAAAAAACACGTGGCTTTGTTTACATTTTGATGTTTTGCTTAAAATCTGGACTTTGAATTGTTTATTAAGTTTAATTTTTATTCATATTAACTTTGCCATTTTCTAGATTTGATTTATCATGAGATATTCGCATTAAACGACTTAGTTTAGCTAAATTTATCAAAATAAATTTGAATATGGGAAACAAATTACCTTGAAATTTTCAAATAAATTTTGACCGTTATTTTTGTATGCAAAAAATTATAAATGCGCCATATTTTCATTAGCTCTTTATTATTCACAAATTTCCTCAAAAATAACTATGTCATTTATTTTTGCGTGTCATAAAATGTATTTGGCGAATTGTGGCATATCTAACTGTCAAATGACAATTCTCTAAGTGCCCTACTATGAATATTCATGAGAAAATGTGGTGACTGATGTTCTTAATATTCTTGTTTGATTTACAGTTATTTTTAGTCACCGAAAAGCAAGAATAAAAATTAAGAAGTAAAAAACTAGTTGTCTACGCAATATCTTTAAAAATGATTGATGGATAAGTTGCGTAGAATAGGAAGTAAGAAGAAAAGTTTGAAATATTTTTGACAATTCAGTGCTAAATAAGTTTTCGTCGTATTTGAAGGTTTCGTGACCGTTAAGTGGAACTTTGATGGTGGGTGATTTTCAGGTTAAAGCTTAAATAGCTTAGCAGTTAATAATTTGCGAATTAAAAAAAGTAGCACAAAGTGTCTTATTGAGGTCAGAATTAGAAGAGTTTTAAAATTTGGCGAAAAAGCCTGACACAATTTTCTTTAAGCTTGCAAAATGCTCAATCATTTCCGTTCATCCAAATCCACGTTAATCACCCTTAAAAATTTCCCAAGACTTAATAACAACAAGTCAATAAATCACTCACAAAGCAAGCAAAGCTTAATGTTTTCCAATTATTTTTCAATTGATTTCAATCAACAAAATCTCACGTTTAATATTTTTTTTTCTTTATCAACACACAAATTCCCCATTTACTTGTTCCTTATAAGGCGCCTGCAATAACTCATTTCTGATTAGATAAAAAAAAATGACATAAAAATGTTGCATGCAAAGAGCTTTCCGCGCCATATATTGTCGTGGCGTTTAAGTGCTTCCTAGAATTTCAATCAAAGAACAAACTATACAAATACAAATTGTGCATGTAATGGCATCGACGGCGTCACAATTTTCATTTTCTATATTATTTCCAAACACAGCCAACAACTTTGCCTTTTTTATTCATTTCGGATTGAATTTTTGTTAATGAAGTTGTAAACAATTTAGTCAGATGTTTCTGTACTGTTTGTATTGTGAAGTGCTCAAAATGGCATGACTCGTAAAAAATTATAGCGCGCTCTGCAATTAATTTATTACGTCTGCATATTCATTGACTCAATTGGCATTTTCTTTCTCGCTCTGTGTGCTGTAAGCACACGTTTGTGTAGTCAATAACGGCAGTGGTCGCATCGTATACAAATTGAATATATGAGATAGTATTTGCAAAGTAATTTTTAGTTTACGAGATTTTTTTTATTTTTGCTCTCTTGCATGCAAAATGCATTTGTAAATAATTGGCAGACTATGTCTGTCTAGAGCTTTACTAATTTGTAGAATGTGGAAAGGAATTTGTTTGTTGATGGTTTGTAAACATTTGGTAATATAGAGATTAATCTTTTGTGTTGGTTTTGTAGATTCAGTGTTAACGAATTTTTAAAATTCAAAACAAATCTAATTTCTCAAATCTTCTACCCTAAAACTTCAATTCACTTAGGGACGATTCATTCATGGTGTCCATCTCAGTTATTAACCTATCTCCCTTCATCTGTCACAAAATCTTTAAACAAAATAATTCTTTTGGCTCAAAACTGTCACACAGCGTCAGATACCTCTCCTCCTAAAAATTGGACATAATAAGTGAACGACCCCTTACTCTTAAATTGCATCTGCAAAAAAAATAATCAATTAAATAAAAAAAACTTCTCAAATAACAAAAACCCACACGTGAAAGCACCAAAAATTATTCACTTTTTAGCATCAGCAAAACAAAAACAGCAACTGACGTAGATCTTATCGTATGAGTCAGTAATTGTACATATTTATCCGCACACGCTTGTGTACCAAACAATTTTCATCATTTGGAAATGACTTGTTTGCGTTACGTGATAGTTTTCACATAAAATTCATTTAATCAAATGTAAATAGAAATAAAAGAAATAGAGAAAAGTCTCTGTAGAATCGGCTGTTGTTCATGTGCTACACATCAATCTTCATGAACTGTGTTGTTTGTTGTGGTTTTTTTAGTACTGGAAATGGGAAGATTGAATGAAATATTTAGTTGAATTGTGAAATCTATGATATACGTTTAGATTTTTTGTAGAATTTCAATTTTATGGATAACATCATCAAAAAATTCCTAAATCTTAAAGTTTTTTTCTTCAAAATACTTTAAAAATAGTAAAAAAAAAAATTTTACTAAACGAAACTCAGATGGAAGTTATGAATTTGATGACTTTGCAGTATTAAATCAAAATCCTTGTGTTGTAAATAAAAAAAAAGCTAATAATAATACAAATAATAATACATTTTTGAAATAACAAAACAAAACTATAAAAATAGGCACAATTTTAGATAACAAAAAGAAAACGTTGAATATGTATGACAATTTTTCCATAACAAAATGTATTAAATTTTTAATCGATGGTGAAATTCTACCTATAAAGAAGTTGAAAGCATTCAAATTATTTTCAGTAGTTTAGCTGTCGTTGAAAGTTACACATCAGAAGAATTCACTTGTTTATCTATTGTGACTTAATTAATATAGTTTTTTTTTTTATAAAATTTAAAAATCTGGTGGCTCGTGCACAAGTATTTTCATTTCCTATTTCACTGATAGAAGAGTTTTTAATTGAGTTGTTTATATCAAAAACTCAAACGAGAATGAGAAGAATTGGTAAAATTTTAAATTCTTTAAATTTGAAAAATTAAAATGTACCTAATTTAATTTAAAAAAATTAAAATATAATTTAATTTAAAAAAAATTTAATTTAAAAAAAAATCAATTAAAATAAAATTTAATTTTTTAATGATTTTCTAAAAATTTGTCTTTATCAAAAACTCAAAGTAATGCTTTAAAATTCAAAGTTTCTTTAATAAAACAATAAATCTTTTTAAAAATTCAAAATATCAAAACAGTAAATTGCTTAATTTGATTGATATTAACTCGAATGATTCAGCAAAAACTGAATGCAGCTATCATTACTGCCAAATTAGCTTTAAAGTTGTTTTGTTTTTATAATTCACTCTAAATAAAGTAATTTTCTCACAATAATTTTCAAATTGTATTAAATCAAAAAAAAAAAAAAATTCGATATGACTCATTCACTCACATAAGGAAATGTCAAACGACAAACATAATTGAGCATAATTGAATTATTGAAACATGTAATAAAGACATCATTAGATGTAATTGAGATTGGTTATTTAAAATGGCCCGCTAGTTATCCCCATGAATATGAATCGTATGTGAAATCTACACACAATTGTATGTATAAAATAACACAACATATCAACCAAATTGATCATGATAACATTTTTTTATGTATGCTTTATTTCCAACAACATTCTTCCATGTATATTTCAATCTGTGGTGAAATAATTGTAATGACATACAAATTAGAATGAAATTAACCATCATATCGTTCATATTAATCATTCTTACTGGGAAAAAAATGAGAGCTATTTACTATGTTTTACATTTGTTGTTGATGGCAGAGTTGTTGACTTTTTGTTTTGGATGATTGATGAGAAAAAAATTGATGTAAATTTGAATATTTTGATTTAGAGTTGATTGAAATAAATTTTTTGGAATTTGATTCAACTAACTGATTTTTTGGGTTTTTAAATTTCCACCATTTTGCTTTTTTAAATAAAATTTTATCCACCTCAAAAAGTTTTTAGTGAATAATTTTAGTTTAATAGCTTCAAAAATTTAAATATTAAGCAATTGATGGAATTTTAGATTGCAAAATTTCAAAAAACAAAATATAAAAGAATTAAAATCCAATTAAAGCTAAGCATTTGATAATTTGTTTTTATATCCGCCATTTTGAATTTTAAACTTATTGAAAAAATCTCCATTTTATTTAACAAATCTAGGACATTCCAAAATCTATTAAAAATTAATACCCAGCCTTTGCCTTTACCTCAAAATTTCAATGAAAATTGAGGCCAAGTGTCTCTATTTTAAAGTTCAATGGAAATTCCATCATGACTTGTCATTATCTCAAATGAAAAACTGACCAACAAAAAAAAAACTCCAATAAAGCAACAACACTAGTGTCAATATAGCAATCGATATTACATAAAAGACCAATAACAGTGACTCAATAAATGAATAATGTAATGCTTTTTATTCATAATTTCTCTTCCTTACCCGTTCACTGTTGTGTGTGCCTATTCACATGTACAGAAGAAAAAATATTTTCTTGAATGAAATTCAATATGCAGTACGTAATAGTTACTTAGTTAATGTTATGTTACAGAAAAAAAATCAATGAATTGTAATACGAACTTCCATGGCGCTTAAAAAATGTTTTTATTTTTTTTTCGAACTTTATTGGATTATATTCTCTATGAACATTAAAATAATTCCAATAATAAGTAAGTGGCGTCAATTGGAATGCTTCTTATACTCAATATCCATCCATCTCACTCACATCAACTACAATTTTCTGCGGGTTTATGTTTTTTTTTTTGCGCGACATTATGTGAATTATTTACAGTCGAATGGCAGCATAAAAATGACTGCAAAAAACTGAGAACAAAAATAAAGAGAAAAAAAAAAAAACACAAAAATTATGTAAAAAAAAGTGCAAATGAAAAGTAGGTCGACACATCGGTACATGTCGAGTAGAATGTATGAAAAGTAGGTTAGTATACTAACTGAAACACTACAGAAAATTTTATTTTATTTTTTATTTTTTTCATTTTTCGTGTCTGTGTATTGAGAGTCTCTGTGCAAAAACAAAAAATAACAATCACCTTCATGTAAATGAAATAAAAGCTTATCAAATGAATTGTCATATCCAACAGCTTGTAACCTTCTCAATTCACAATTGTTTGCATTTACTTTCTGCATCATTTTCTTCTGTCTATTGAATGACTCGCCATTGTATCAATTGAACTTGCACTGACAATTTAAATATGACTAAATGACGGAGAATGTGCAATTTTTACTTACTCAATTCCACCTACTGGATCATGTGTGTCTGCTGGCGTACGTACCGTCTGGAAGGAAAAAAAAAAATAAAAATTATTGTTTGCAAATCGTGCTTACTTTATAATGGCATCAATTTAAATTGCTGTTGCTGCTGTTCAGTTATATGACTTTTTTGTAAATTCGAGAAATTTTATTTAAATTTTAGCGTTTTCGTGTGATGAAGGAATAAGCAGTAATGATGATGAATAGTAAGAAAGTGATTTACATTTTGAGTTGAAGTTTGGTTATTTGAACTGATGGGATTTTAAGTTTATCGAGGACTTTTTTTTTTTTGGAAACTAGTAGAATTTTTCAAACCTTACTGCCATCAAAAACCAAAGACAAAGAACTCATTTGCAATAAAAATTGCAATCAACAACAATGACTTGATATTTTTCGAGCATCCCAAACAACACACTTTTTTCACTCACATCAAATATTATTATTTGATTCATGTATATTTGCAAGTCTGATAAATTTAACTTGTTCTTGTTTTCTTTGTTCTTTGGCTCCATCTGTTGTTTGCTTGTTGTTTTATTCGCGAATGATAATTTTTCATTTTTTTTATCATCATTTTTTTACGTGTTGTTTTGTTGACAGACCGTGAAAGAGTAAAAGTAAGGTCAAGAAACTTATTCGAATGAGTTTATATTTGTGTGGAATGATAAAGAATTGGGATATATTTTTGAGGGTGATGGCTTGTTGGGGTTACGTACACACACTTACCTCATCCCAAAACTTTCACAAAGTCATCTTTAACTCAATTGACTCAACTGAAAGGCGATATCGCAAGCCTTGAATCGAAATTAAATTAACTCTTCTTCATGCTGTGCACATTTAATTGACTGTAGACTAATTAAGGATCCACTTCTTATAATGTCTCAATATATATCCTTTCTCATATTTCTAATGTATTTTATCTTCTTTTTATTTTACAGAACATGTCTGGGAGGTTGACATTATCAGACGAGGATTGGGTGACAGTTATGGAATTGTTGGACCATATCGTGTATGCATTACCGACACAACATTATCACTTGTCAGAATTGGACCCCCAACGACAAGTGCTGGCACAAATCGTCCCGATAAAGTTGATTTTGCATTAGCACATATGAGACGGTAAGTAGATGAAGATTATGATGGAGGAAGCGACTTGACACCCCCTATTGATTATCGAATGTTGACTTATTTTATTTTATTTATGTCAATTTATAGATGTGGTTCAACACAAAGTGTTTTCTACTTGGAAGTTGGTAGATTCACATCAACTGGAGCTGGTGAGATTTGGATGGAAACATATGATCCAATGATTGCTGAAAATATGAATACAATAATCCTCAAGTAAGTTATTTAATTATTTTTTTTTCTTCCTTCATTCCATTGTGAATATTTGTGAACAAAGTTAATTGAAGCGTCATTCCTTGCCATGCTATTTAAAATGTCACTGGCCTTTTGGATATTGTATTTTTTTGTATATACTTCGACAGAATGAACGAGAGTCATTAATTTAATTAGCTCTTATTTTTCAAAACATTTAACGTCATTAATAATTTTTTTTCTTACTCCAGAAAATGAAAAAAAATCCCTAACTTATGTGCCTGACCATCACATTTTTTATTACTCTCGTACGCGCTCCATGGCATAAAATTTAAATTTCTTGTTTCTTTCGATTTGTGTGGAATGTCATTAGATTATGGCCTGCTCATTTAAATTTTAAATTTATTAATTAGTCTACTCTGCTTCTTACTGTTTGCTTTATAATATTCGTGTATATGACAAAGGTATAAAGACGCGATGGCCCTCCGCATATTGATGGGAATAAATAAAAATTTATGAAATAAAATAAAATTTTCTTTAAATTATCCTGAGTGATGATAATTAAATTTAAGTAGGGTGTTTTAATGCGATAATCATGTTGTGAATTTAATAAATTGGAATAATTTTGAATTTGAACTTTAGTTGGAGGAAAGTAGGGATTCTTTTTATGAAAGAGAATAAAAAAAATTATAAATTCAGTAAAATTTTAGAATATCTATTAAAGACACAAAACTTTTATTTTATTTTATTATTATTGTCTACTTTAATTGTTATTGATTCATGCAAAATAATACAAAGAAAAAAATCTCTAATTGCTTAATTTATATGACCAAATCTAATGATTTCACTCGAAGCAATTAAATTATCATACTAAATGGTCTTCAGCCAATGAGTCAAGGAAACAATAACAATCAAGAAGACACACGAAATGAAGATTGTCTTGTGTAAATTTTGCCGCAAAATTTCTAAGAAAAAATAAGTCTAAACAACACAAGAGATATGTGATGATAATTCTGAATAATATTTTATTGGAATTTGAATACCAATAGCCACCGTCTATAATAATAATAATAATAATAATCCCTAACAGGCAATGATGACGATATTCCGACGCGATCACGATAGTGATTGTAATCACTATCGACCTTTTTTTCATATTTTCGTGATCGCATCGTTAGATTACAATCAGTGATTACAATCAGAACATGCCAACTTGCATAAGTTTGATTGTAATCACCTGATCACGATCAATGATTGTAATCAAGTATGAATTTTCGTAATCAAACAAATAAGAAAAAAATTATGATTTACTCGATTGTAATCACTGATTATAATCATTGATCGTGATCAGTTGTGATCACAATCACTGATCGTAATCAATGAACATAATCAGTATGAACGCAATCAATGATTATAATCAATGATTGTAATCGTTGATCACGCTCAATCATGAGCATAATCATTGATTATGGTCACTGATTGTAATCAAATAATACTATCGTAATCATTTAAAAAAATTACTTGCACGATCAATGATTGTAATCACTGATTGTAATCATTGAACATAATCAATTGCGATCGTGATCACTCGATTATAATCACTGGACATAATCATTGATCACGATCAGTTGTGAATATAATCGTTGATTGTAATCACTGATTGTAATCAAATATTTTTTAAAATCATCTAAAAAAATAACTTGACAAAAACTTGCATGATCGTTGATTGTAATCACCGATTGTAATCAGTGAGCGTAATCAATCATGAACGTAATCATTGATTACAATCACTGAACATAATCAATGAGCGCGATCAGTTATGAGCGTGATCAATGATTGTGGTCACTGATTGTAATCACATAAAGTTTTCAGAAACATTAAAAAACTTACTTGCACGATCAACGATTGTAATCAATGAGCGTGATCAATTGTGAATGTAATCAAGGATTATAATCACTGAACATAATCATTGATCATGCTCATAGCTGATTGTGATCAATGATTGTGGTCACTGAACATAATCAAAGATCATGTTCATTGATTGTAATCACTGATTGTAATCAAAGAAAACTTTTCGTAATCATTAAAAAAATTTCCTTTCACGATCAACGATTGTAATCACTGATTGTAATCAATGAGCGTAATCATTTGTGAATGTGATCAATGATTATAATCACTGAACATAATCATTGAGCGCGATCAGTTATGAGCGTGATCAATGATTGTGGTCACTGATTGTAATCACATAAAGTTTTCAGAAACATTAAAAAACTTACTTGCACGATCAACGATTGTAATCAATGAGCGTGATCAATTGTGAATGTAATCAAGGATTATAATCACTGAACATAATCATTGATCATGCTCATAGCTGATTGTGATCAATGATTGTGGTCACTGAACATAATCAAAGATCATGTTCATTGATTGTAATCACTGATTGTAATCAAAGAAAACTTTTCGTAATCATTAAAAAAATTTCCTTTCACGATCAACGATTGTAATCACTGATTGTAATCAATGAGCGTAATCATTTGTGAATGTGATCAATGATTATAATCACTGAACATAATCATTGAGCGCGATCAGTTATGAGCGTGATCAATGATTGTAGTCACTGATTGTAATCAAATAAATTTTTCAGAAACTTTAAAAAAGTTACTTGCACGATCAGAGATTGTAATCACTGATTGTAATCAATGAGCGTAATCAATCATGAACGTAATCATTGATTACAATCACTGAACATAATCAATGATCACAATCAGCTATGAGCATGATCAATGATTGTGGTCACTGAACATAATCAAAGATCATGTTCATTGATTGTAATCATTGATTGTAATCAAAGAAAACTTTTCGTAATCATTAAAAAAATTCGAAATTCAAGAATTTTTTTTTGATCACGCTCACAACTGATTGTAATCACTGATCATGATCATTGATCACACTCACAACTGATTGTAATCACTGATCGCGATCACTGATTACAATCACGATCGTAATCACGAGAAAAATTGATTAAACTCGGATTAAACTAATTATTAAACAATGTAAAACTTCTCTAACAGTTGAAAATCAACCCCCGTACACTAATCGAGCGTTAAAACTGTAAAAAAGTACATCAAAAATATATAGTAACTTAAATATGTCTTTTGCCATATTTAAATCATTATATAATTACAGATGGTGACTTCAAGGAAAAACGCGAGATCTCGAAAGTTAAGCAACGCAACGACAAAGGATGGGTGACCGAAAAATTTCTAAGTATAAAAATTTCTAATACAAAATATCTAATACTAACATTAATACTAATAACACTAATACTAATAAAAAAAAATGCTTAGAAAATTTCGGCCCCACCGAAAAAAATAATTTTTTAATTTTTTTCGTAATCATTCCCCCCCGAAGTGATTGTAATCACTGATTACAATCAATGATCATAATCAGTGATTACAATCATTGATCGTGATCATTGTGATTACGATCAGTGATTACAATCAGTGATTATGAAATTTAAAAAATTGCATGCAAGTTTCCACTTGCATGCAAGTTAGTGATTGTAATCAGATACGATAATGATCGCGATCAGTGATTGTAATCAAATTAGCGCGATCGTGTCGGTACCGTACTGTAATCAAATGAATGTATGGAGTGATGACGAAAATTTTCGTCATCACAAAACCGTTTCGTAATCACAAATATCGTATCTGATTGTAATCATTGCCTGTTAGGGAATAATAAGAAGAAGAAGGTCTGGAAGATGTGAACGGATAGATACGTGAGAAATATTCTTATTTATCAACTGAAATGTGTCCGAAGCATATCAACGGGGTTCACCATCTTCTTCCTTTCTCATTTTTTCTCTCTCTCTTTTTTTTTCTTGCTTTTCATATCAATTCACTCGTCGTCTGCGTGACTCTCTGTTGTTGAATAAATATTAAGTCTCAACAACTATCTTTTGTGTGATATTTTGAAGGTCATAAATTAAGCTTTGAGATGGAATTTTTTTTCCTCTCTTTTCTGTGGACGAAAAAGAGCTTCTTTAGTGATTTAAGAGGATGGAAAATTGGATTGAAAGATTAAAGCTTTATCTCGTTTACATCCATGTATGTCGTATGCATTTGGATAAATATGTGATTTGGGTAAAAAGATTCATTGACCAAAAATAAAGTTCGCAATCTTTTATGTTGAGCTCTTGTGGAAGTCCTTTGTGGTTATTTTGTGCAATTTTAGCCATGAATTTTTGTGAAGGGAATTTCCAATAAACTTCAAAAAAATCATTTCAACCTTCAAAATTCTACCCAAAAGTCATACTAAGGATCATGTTTATTCAGTCTACATTCAAATGAAAATCACTACTGCCCCAGAAAAAGAAATACATACAAATGAAAATGGAAATTCTAATTCAAAAAGCAAAATACAAAAAAAAAAAAAAATAAATAAAGATTGAAAACTTGTAAAATTCTAAAACTTTATTTCATTTTATGTCTTATCGTGTTTGTTTTATGGCCAAGACAATGATATGTTTTTTTTTTCTTATTTTACTGTTTCAAATCAAGAGCTAAAAAAACGAGTAAACACAATGCAAATAAGCTCAAGTCGACATTCAATCTATTTTTAACAATCATTTTATGGCTGACATTTATAATTAGTAGTCATGATGAAGTCGTAAAAAAGAGTTGATTTCATATGAATGCTCGTTGGATGGACTTGCACTTTTGAACTTTTAAGAGGGTTTTGTTGGGTTGTTGTGGAAAGAATTTGAAGACTTAGAAGCTTGTTGTAGCAATTAGATTATGTTGTGGACTTAAAATTATGCTGTTAAATTGAAAAATTAGTATTCATACATAAAATTCCAAAAGACCTAATTAAAAGCCATCCACTTCCACTAACTGTTTCCCCTCAATTAAATCTCAATTCATCAAAGAAAAACTCTTCAAAAAAAACTGTTTGAATGCTCTTTTTAAAATATTCATATCTACAGCATGAGTTTAAACCTTTTCACATAAAAACCAGCTCATATTCAGTATTGTTTTTCATTCATAAAAAAATCACCGCACGATGTAAAAGTGGGATTCGAATACATAGAGCCAAAAAAAAAATACATCTACATTCAACTGATGTAGGGAATAAAGAGACACATTGAGCGAAATTGTGAATAACAGAAAAAATAAAAAAAAAGAAGAAGAAAAAAAAATCATGAATGAATTTCATACAAATGTGCTTATGTGCCTGCTTGTTCTCTCACAGTACATGTGAAATGCTCACTTAAAATGATTTTTAAAGTGTGCACTTTTGATGTGTCGTGTATAATCATCAAAATTATAACACGACAGCCTCTTTATTCCTTTCTTATGCTCTTAATTTTTTTGTTTCTTTTTTTTGCGGGTAAAGTTCATAGTCACTTGCTGTTTCTGTGTATATACAAAGTTATTAAACTGACAAAAGCACCAACAATAAAATTATTTGTGAACAGCACAAGCAGCAAACACGAATTATGCTAATGAGTTTAATGATATCAAAAGTGTTTCATCTTTTGCTAAATTTTGTTGGTTATTGTTCTTGGTAGCTTGTTAGTTTTGGGATTTTTTTTTTTTTTTCTTTCAAGTGGATTTTAAGTGAAAAAGGCTTGATAATTTTATGAGGAAATCATGCAAATTTTATGGCGTAATTTGAAGTAGTTTGTTGAGATTTATTTGAAAACAATTTGAGATTATAGAGAACCACGTGGTTTGAATGTATATTTGAGATATTTATTCAATTCAGACACGAATGCTGATTGAATGCATTTGAAATGATTTTTGCTACTTTGTTGAATGTTTTGCACTCAGAAATAAAGACAAGTAAGTTGCATTTAGCTTAGAAAATTAACAAAAACTTTATTAATTGGAGTACGTTCAGCAATTTTTTTGGAATTTGTTCAGTATTCAGAAAAAACTTCAAAAATAATCAAAATTTATGCAAAACTTCAAAACTTCTTATATTTCATAAGAACAGCACCTAAAAGACTTACACGAGAGATAAAACAGAGATAAACAATTTATATATGCACAAATAATAACGAGAATATAATTCAATTAATTATTTTTGCACTCAACCACAAATGCCATAATGAATAAGGTCAAATAAAAACACATTATGTGCTGCATGTGCTTGATAAAATGCGCGTTGATTCATTCGCTCTTCTTTTATTTTTGATTATAGTATACAAAAAAAATTCAAATGAAAACAGTCAGCTATTTTGTTGTTGTTGTTGTTAATTAATGACCTTTTTAGCTACGGCATATTGTTATGTAAATTCAATATGATTACGTTATAATTAAGAATTTAAAGTTATATTTTTTTTTTATAATAATGATGAAAAATATGAGCGGTGAAAGAAAAGAATTTAAAATTATGTGAAAAGGGGGGAGGAGATATGTTGCATTCATTTTATGTGCATACCCATCGTTTTGTTACGGATCGAGTGCTTCTCATTCAGAGATATGTAGATATGTATGTTAGATAAAATAGATAAAACTAAAAGTAGTTAATTTACTTCTTCTACGTTTTGTTATTATTGTAATTAATAATCGGGCGATAAAAAGGTATTTTCCATTCTTTTTTTAAACGCAGTTTGGATGCGTTGAGTGTAGATTTGACTGTTATAGTTGGATGAGTATGAAGGGGTACACACTTTTGAGTTTTAATCGTAAATGGTTAATGTTTTGAGATGTAATCACGAATTTTTAATATAGAATTACTTTTCACTTAGGTTTTTGAATATAATTATTGTTTAAGAGTATTTATAGTAGCGTTATTATTTGGATTGCATTCTTGCTACTTTTTGTATGATTTTGAGATAAAAATGAAGGGATTTGATGCTTAATGTAATGAGAAATTTAAGAAATACTTTTTGAAGTGAGAGTGCGTTCAGTGATAAAAAAATTATTAAAGTTTTCAAAATTTAAATTTACAAAAATCCGTTAAAAAGTAAAAGCTTACGAATGCTAAAGAAATAAGTTGGTATAAGTTTTTAAATTTCAAATAAATCATAAAACTGCATCAAGTTCAGTAAACGATGAAGAATGCGCTTCTCACAATCTACAAATGCTTGAAAAAATTCAACATTGTCTTCTTTGAATATCAAATCAGTATCTCTATTGTATTATTTGGTGGGTCCGAAAAAGAAACAAAAGGAAAAGATGGATAAAAAAAATTAAAAGCACATTCATAAAATAAACGATTATGTTCTCTGTCTCTATTTAACTGATTATCTTGAAAATTTATATGGTGAGCTAATTAACAGCAATCAATATTGTATACATGCCGAGTGTTGGTTGCTTGTGAAACAAGTGGCATTAATTTAAAGAATTTCGGTAGTCATGCAAGTTTTTTATTATCATTTTCAATGAAATTCCACACGAAACATTAAAAAAATTTACTCTAAATTAATTAAATTAATTATTTTGTTATTTTTTTTTATTTCACTTCACAGTACGGCACAAAAGAAGGCAAATTCCCACAGAACTGAAGAAAATTTGGGTCCGATGATGAGAATAAGATCACAGTCAGCGAATGAGACATCAAAGCCTGTAAATCATCGTCGTTCAACGTTGACTGGCAAACCAAACTTTTCGCCTTCCGGTGAGTTGAAATTTTTATCTTTTTTACTTTTTGTGTAAAAATTTTTTTCTTTTGATTTGATTTAAAAAACAATTTGTGAAAAAAAATGTTGTAAATATTTTTGCAGTATGAAAAAAAATGGTTACTTTAACTTACCATTATATTATGCTATTATTATTTCTTAAGGATATGGAAGAAGTTTTTAGATAGACTTTTTTATATAATTTTATTTTATTTTAAGTTTCTTTTGCAACTTTTCTTCTTTCAAATTTAATTTTCCTATTTTTATCCTGTGTAAAAAAGACTAAATGACAATGAAGGCTTCTCACTCTTTTCCTGCCTTTTATTCCTTGTTCCTTTTTTTCTTTCTTTGTAAATATTTGAGGAAAGAAAAGTTTTATTCCTGTTTTATCCCGAGTTCCTGTAAGGGGGGTGGATTGTGGTATTAGTTTAGAAAAAAATCCAAAATTCTTTTCCAAGATTTAATTTTGATATTTAAGCAAAAATTCACAAAGAAAAAAATTTTCAGTTTTTGTATTGATTTCCATTCTCTACCTTTTGTATCTTTTTTAACTTTACAATTTCCATTACATTCCTTAAAGACTTTAAAATATCTTTCCACAATCTATCCCACCTCTATCTCCATTTCTACCAACTTTTATTCCTTTCTTCCCATGTAACCAAATGGAATATCAATGTATTCCATAAGAACCTGTATCGTCCTAAGGAACATATTGTCGCATGACAATGGAACAAAATAGGGAAGATCGCGTTTTCCATCGATGTAATACATCAATGTAATACTTATGTACTACTGATGTAATACTTTGATGGAATACTTATGGAACATAAAAAATGAAAAAAAAAATCACATGTTCTTTTGTTCTATTTCTATTGTATTTTTTACGTAATTTATTATTAATGTATTAGTGTTCATATATTTAACAAACACTAATACTTAATAAAATATTCAAAAGCAACTTAATTTTACTAAGTTGCACACTGATGAAATCAAAAGACTTCATCACACATATTAAAAACATAATTAAATGTTTAAAGTCTCATACAAATTTAAATTCCAGATGTAAAAGTGATTTCTGCATACTCTTGTGAAGTATATAATCAAGATTTTTTGAGACTTGAACTTATTCGCGTTGAAGTATTTCCTTCAATGGAAAATTTTTGGTACTTTCATGTAAAACAATTTTTTGTATGAAAAATTTGACAGTACATTGAATCTTCCATTGAAGGAAAAGGAAAACGAATGGAACATTTTGGTTACATGGGTTTCCTCTTTTATTAAATCTCCATAAAAGAAACTTTATTTTTTTTTATTATTATTTTTAAAGTAGATTTTAATACAATTATAATTTTGTTATATGAGTACATATTACTATGATAATGCAAAATGTGTCGGTAGATTTTTCTAACAACTATTAATGCTTGAGGGTTAAAAAAATTTTGTAATTTAATTTGAAAGAATCTTACCGCTGCTGCAATATTGATATTATGAAAAAAGTTTATCTATATATATTGTTGGTTGTAGATTATTGCCAACTAGATTTTAATATTTTGTCATTTGACATCATGCATATGCATCTCTATTTGAAGACATTTCCTATTTTTGCCACACTTTTGGAAAAAATTGAAATTTTTGTTTTAAGAAAAAAATTGGGAACTTTAAAGATTGAAAATTGATGTCTAATTGACCATTTCTTGTCGGTTTACACATCGATTTCCCTACAGCATATTCTGCAAATATAAAAGTTTTATAATCAGCACTCCTTACAAACCAGAAAAGACTCATCTGTTAAATTCCATATAAACTTCATTAAACCATCGATTCCTTCTCGAAACAATTTTTCATTTAATTTTATCATTCAACTGCAATTCACAGTGGATATCTCATTGACTACTCTTAATTTTCTCTAATTTTTCATAGTCATACGGAATATCCCTCTCACAGTACATCTCGAGAGAAATAAAAGAAGAGAAAAAAATTCTCCATTAAATAGATTTAATTGGCTGTGATAAATGGTGGAAATTATATTAAATTGAAGATTGAATATAAATTGAATGGAAAGTTTCTCATATATTCCTATAATTTATATAATGCATGTGTACATACATGTGTAGTGGATGAGGATGATCTAAAATGAGAAAGTTCTGAGTGAAAAGTTTAAGAGGAAATCAATCAAAATTAAGCAATTGAGAGGTGTTCATTTGTGGGTATTCAAGTTTTTAATTTAGTTCAAATTAATTTTGAGATATTTATGTTGTTGGATGCATTTTTAATGAAAATTTCGCATTATTTTTGAGGTTAAGTAAATAATTTTCAAATTTATAAATTCAATAATTCTCAATCGATTATTTTTGCATTTAAAACACATCAATCTAACAGTTTTCTGCTCCATATTCTTCAATAAACAGAACACAGCATCTCATGCCTTTAATGGGGTGATAAATCAAATCCTCAAGCAACCCAAATGCATTTCCATAAAAAAGATCTTAATGCAATAAATATACATTAAAATCAACGAAATTAGTAATTCAATTTTCAATTCACAAATGACTTGATTGAGGCAAAAAAAGCATATCAGAATCAATAAATTTATCTGTATCACCACAAAAATTTACATATACACCCGATGTCCACAATATGATGTTTTTCAATATTAAAGTGATATTTAATCTATCATAAACATTTATGTACAACCATCATATGTTACTCATCCTCATCCAACCCCAATATTGTACATTCACATTCTTGTGGATTTTGAAATTATAATTCAATATCATATGAGTAAACAATTAATTGGTGATTGGATATTTTTTTTTATTGATTGAATTTTATGTATATTTATTCAGCTACGACACTATGCGTGTATGGATGTATTTAGCAAACTATGTACATGAGAATATTGAAAGGGGTTGTGAAGGAAGTATCAATTTTATTGAATTTTCAATTATTTTAAACAGTAGCAAAGCTATTTCCTTAAGTAGTTGGGAATTTATGGATTATTAATGAAAGTGTGCCATGTTGATGGTGGAAGGAAAAATTCATTTTTAGAACACAAACACGACTTTTTTCGTCATTTATGAACATTGAAGAAGAACAAAACAGTTACAAAATATTAATGAAACTTAAAGGGTGGGCATTATGTTGAAAGGTAAATGCATGTAGGTGCATGTGTTGAATTTTTCAGTAAGTTGATGACATTCATTTGGGTTATTACTGTCGTTTACATGGAATTTTGAATAATTTATATCCAGTTCTGTAAGCATAATTACATAATCATCATTTAAAGTCTGTATTGTCCTCTAAACTATCTATACGAAAATTTACAAGCAATCCACTGAAATTCCTAGCAATTCTCGTCATAATTAAATTAATTAACTCACAGCATATTTTCGTCCCTCATCCAGAACATTTATTGATGCTTAATAATTTTCCATTATGAGTGTAACATGATAAGCAATAATTGGAAGTATGCAGTGCGTATGTGGGAATCGACAAGAAAAGGTCAACGATCTCAAAACAAAACATCTTCTTATTGAACACGCAAAAATTCAATTTTCCTTTGTTTCCTATTCATTCTTACCTGAATGTGTACTTTGTGCACCACCCTATCACTAAAAATAACTATTTTCTCTCTCTCTATACTATCAAATTTTAACAGTCAATGAACTAAGCTGTGTGAAATCACTGAACAAATAAATATAATAAAAAAATAATTAAATTATTTTACAAAACACACATTTTGAACACAATCAGAAATGAATTTTAAAAAAATATTTTATTGGCAAAAATGATTGGCAAAAAATTTTTATATGATAAAAAAAAGTTTAAAAAAACTGCTTTTAGGCTGACAAAAATAATTGAATTTAAAAAAATTCAGGAATATGATGCATTTTCTTTGACATTAATTGGCTTTAATTATTTTAAAACTATTTTTATATATTTTTAAAATATGACATGAAACAAAATTTATGACCCAAAAAAAATATCAAAACTTGAATCCAAATTTACAGAATTGCCAGATTCGAGAGAATCATCAGCCACATCCACCGGTACAATTATATTGAATCAAAATGCACTCAAGCCAAAAAATAATCAGACACATTCTGTGAGTCAAATGTCATTACAATCAACAGGCATTGCAACTTCAGCTGCCTCACTCAATAAATGCCATAACACGTCAAATGTCGTTGTCGATAAGACGAACAACAAATGTAATGTAATTCAATGTTCATATCCAACAACGTGTATTAAGGAGCAACAACAACCATCATCACAACCTTCCACATCAAATTCAAGTATATCCATATCGACCATCACCGCCAATAATGGTACGAAATGGTTTATTTTTTTTTATTTTACTTACTTATTTTCTATGCATAAAAAATTATTTGTGTATTTAGTCATAAGTGTTGGTTGTCGAAGAAAAAAAAGAGAATATTTTTGTTGGCAGTGCTGATTTCAAATTGATATGCTTGACATTTATCCGCTGAATCTTCGTTGTTGAAGGATTTTTTTGTTTCTTGATGCTCGACAAATCTACAATGCATTTAAATACTGTGACTTTCTTCATTAGATTGAAATGAAGTCTAGTATGTCTTTTGCTGAATGTCAATTTATGACATTACTGTTCATTGTTTATTGGACTTTTCACTGTGCATTCAACTGTATAAGTACTTTAATGCGTACATAGCAACTTTAAAAAAGACAATATTCACATTTCCGGCTGATCTGAGTCCCCTTTTCAAAATTATCATCATCATATCAAGTACAAGAGATGTGTCTCTTTCTCCCCTAAATTCATCCATATCTAAAACAAGAACAGTATTATCATCATCATCAAAATTCCTTCTTCACTCAACTCCTTTATTTAACAATATAAACATAATATCTACTTATATTATGAAAGCATAATGCTGTGGAAACATATTGAGTTGATGTTGAAAAATGACAATATACTTCACATGGCTTAACTGCTCCTGCAAAAGGATTTTTTGAAAAAACAGAACGATACTCTCACAGATATGTCGAAGAAACTAGCTTGAGTGTGTGAAGATAAATTTTCTTAAGGGGATAGAATTTTCAACTAAAAGTTTTGGATGCTCATTTTGATGCAGTTTAAAGGAGAAAAATTGAATATTCAACTACCAATGAAAAATAAAATTCATAAAAAATTGAACCCCCTAAAAAGTATGAATCCACCAAAAACACGCAAATTAAATTATTTCAATTCAAATATTATTCATTTACCCAAAAAAAAAAATATTGTTCCAAAAGCTCCGTCTGTAAACATTTCACAAGCTGCAACTGCAGCAATAGTTTTTCAATTATAATTTAATTCATTTTTATTTTTAAATTGTTCATACACATAATTTTTTTGCTGGAGCTTCATTTCTAGAGCTCTGTTCTTCCATTATGTTCCATGATGTTTCTCATTCCAGTGTGTCATTATATTTTGTACAAAAATATAATATATAAAAATATTTTTTTAATTCAATGGAGAGATGGAATGAATGTATGTATATATACATAATAAAAAGAAAGGAGCATGAAAACATTTAATTATTAAATTTTTTTGTAGATGCAATTTGCGTGTTTTTCTGTGGAAGTTTAGCGAGCTTTTTGAGGGTTGAAATAATCTTTTTCTGATAGTTTAGCAAAAAAATCAGGCTTAATAAGTTTCTAACTTTCTTAAAGAAGATTTTCCTAATTTTCGGTCAGTTTAAAGTGTCAAAAAATTTACTGACCCATTTCAGTTTCGAAAAATTTAGTGAATTTAAAATTCATTAATTTTAAAAAATCTTATTCTCAAACCTACTTCCATCAAAACTACTCAGAGCTTCCAAAATCAAAAAAAAAAAAACAACAAATTTCATCCTCTAAGAAACCGCGTCAATTTGAGGATCCTCTCCCTTTACGAATATTCCCATACATTTTCCAGACGAATAATTAGATTTTTATCAGTTAGTGAACGCCAACGAGCGAGTTATATTATATAAAATATTTTATATGCGAAACGCTTAACATCCATTTGCATTCACATATATTCAGAACGATGAAAAAAAAATATTCATTAATTTTGTTCCACGAAATGAAAAGAGCTTGAAAATGGCCTCGAAGCAAGGATGAAAAGAAATTAAAATATTTTTTTTTATATAAATCTACACAGTACAATTGAAATGCATTGAAAGAAATAAGGCAGAGCATCAAGAGAGAGAAAAGGAAGATGAAAGTCTTATTATTTTTGATGAATTAGAATAGAATGGTGGTATGGCTTTCAATGCTGTATGTCTGAATGGCTGATCAACAATATTTCTTATTGAATAAATGATGATTTATACTTTTTTTTATTTCCTCCTCCTACTCCAGACGAAAGAAAATGCATGATTAAATTATGAAGGAAATTTTTTTTGATGAAAAAAAATAAAATTATAAAAAAAATTCAAAATTACTTTGCATGCATGCATAAATGCTACACAATAACTCACATATACACATTCATCTGGCATTTCATTATTATTCATGGAGATTGTGCATGATTTTAGCTATTAATTAAGGGAAATTTCTTGTTTTTTGGATGCACTTTAGTTCTACTAACCCTTCTAAAAAATCTAAGGTGCATCCAACTACCAGCCCCCTTATCCAACAATTTGCATGCTCAAAAATGTACAGAGCAATGGTCATGCACAGTGATCCAATCATTCACTCATTACTGCTATCCATGCTCATTAAATCATTTCATTTTCAACATTCACAATGTAAAAAAAATATCAAAAATAATTAATGTAATTTTAACTCTGAATGTCGCTCATGTTCACATATGTGCCTGAATAAATTTAAAATAAATAACTTTTTTTGTTAACTGCTAAAAACCCATAAAAATGTTGAGAAAATGGTCATTTAATCTGACTATTTATCTACTATGTGTTAATATTATGAAGTTAATTGAAATTCATTACTTCAATAATTATGTTTATGAAACTTTATTTTTATGTGACACAAAATATTGCAGTTAACAAGTTTTAATTATTGTTGCGATTTATTAAAATGAAAATTGAAGGTATGGTGACTTTTTGAGTGGGTTTTAAATGACTTCTGAAAATGGAAATTTATTTGGTTTTTTTTATTTGATATTTTTGTGAAAGTTTAAATATGTTTTTAGTTGAAATTTAAATTTCCACAAAAAATTGTGGTTTTATAAAATTGTCTGTAAATGACTCCAAAACAACCCCAACCTTCTTCTCTACAAATCAAAACTTTCCTCCCTAACAATCTCATTAGAACCAACCGAAAAAAAATTTATTTAATATCATCACAGCTGCATTTCCAGCACATCACAGATGCTACATAAATTAATTATCAACTATTCGGACAAACAACTAATGTCGTGTGATATGAACGAGAGAGAAAAAAAAATATTTCGCGACAATCCAAAACCATCACGAACATGTGGTGATGCTGAAAAAAATGAAGAAAAAGTTTTATTTTTGCACAAAAAAAAAATGAAAGAAACTTTGACTTTGTGGCCACAAGAAAGACGATGAGTGAAAAAAAATCTGTTGAAGTAGTTAAAATTCATTAAAGTGATCCAAACTATGTGTAATTCTCATAAACGTTTTAAATGAAGCAGCAAAATCATTTTGAGTCATTTCCAGTCATTGTGCCTCTTTTTCATCTTCTTTCAAGGCACATTTTGTTCATTTTCATGCGGTTTTG
This sequence comes from Chironomus striatipennis, assembly GCA_026123125.1. Taxonomy (NCBI): domain Eukaryota; kingdom Metazoa; phylum Arthropoda; class Insecta; order Diptera; family Chironomidae; genus Chironomus; species Chironomus striatipennis. The sequence continues at coordinate 14,201,638 of CM047392.1, read as the reverse complement.
TGGCATCATTTGCTTCTTATTCTAGACGAAAAAGAAAATTCGAGGAAATAGACAGAATAAGAAAATTAAGGACGGAAATCTTTAACAGTCTGCCGACTGCGTACATTTCTAATGAAATATTTAGGAGAATAGTATCAGTTCCTCTGTGTAGGGTGACCAATGAGTAGATTCTCAATATTCTAAGCACAATATATCCATAAGACACAGGAATATGTGACAATTATAATTGAAATTTTCCGGAGTATAAAAGGAGAAGAAAAAAAAAATTCTTCTCGACATTAATTTCAATCGAACTTCCGTTTCCAATTCGTTTTTATAGATATCTATCGTAATAAAAGATGGTTAGGGCAAATATCTACATCCATTTTCTGATACTAAATGTGTTGTATGCTATATCGTTGTTACTGAAAGAGAATTTTTATGTTCAATTTTGAGTAAGAAAATGGTCCTTGGTGGGAGATTTCGTGAGAGATTATTGGGGGGTATGAGATGGTGATTTGGATTGGATTTTGTAGGATTGGATGTTAGGCCGATTTCTGTGTTTTTTATGGGGGTTACTTAAAGATGGTTGATATTGACTAGTGCTGAATTTATTGACTTAATAGTAAAGTTTAAAAAAATGACAAAAAAATATTAAAATTCTGATCACTTTCCTTCCAAATCCATAACAAAAATCACTAACTATCCAACATACCAACTCAAAATTAATATACATAGTCTGAATTCAAGAAAGAAAGTATAAAAGAAGAAAATCAGCAAAAAAAGAAAACTAGCAAAAAAAAATCCAATTTCAAGTGGAAAACAACAACATCACATTGAGCAATAAGAAGCTCGTAGTCATGCTAATAAAATATATTTCATCTTCTCGGTTTAACTAAAAGAATAAAAAAAAAAATCTCCCAAGGGAGTAGGCGCCATTTCCATTCATTATCCCTTCTTACTTTAAGAACGTTCATTGCCTGAACTCTAATTAAAAATCAATGAATAATTATCGCTTTTTGCATGCTGAAGATGAATAAGAAGGAAGAAAGTGGAAGAAGAAAAGCAGTTTTGTGGAAGTAAATATTATTTACTGTTGCCGCAGCCATGACTGGGCTAATTATGTTTGGGTATAAGATAGAGAAACATAAATTGCTCTGAAAAATCATTATTAAATTACTGTCTGCACACTTTTTATGCTTTCTTTTTTTGGTGCTCATTTTTTTCATGTTAGGCTGATTTTTTTGGGAATTGAGCTGAGGATGCTTTGTGAGTGGGGCGAGTGCCATAGGACCGACAGAATTTCTGATAGATTTCGGACGAAATTTCTGACGGATTTAGGATGAAATTCTGATGGATTTCGGATGACTTCTGATGAATTTTATTATTCTGATTATTTAAAAATTATTTTTTCATTTTTTAAAAAATAATTCATATTCCTTCAGCATCTAGTCCATTGACCCGAAAAAATGCTCAATCGAGGAAATTTTCTACTTTTTAAAAACTCATTCACCTCAAAAAAAAAATCTCTCGTTAATTCCCAAAACACTTGAGTCAGCAAAAATAAATTGATAACCTTATTATGCTAGAAAAAATTTCTACGGAAAATGAGAATAAAAATCAAAATATTTGAAAAAATATTTGAAATAATTGCAAGTTCAGAATTTCTCGTGCAAATGCACTTGAAAATATTTACAACGTTAATTGTACATAGAGGAAGACGTCATCCCAATTTTCATTCAAATAAGTTACGCGTGACACTAAATCCTTGAATTTGAAAAAAAATATGTACAATATCAAGTTCAATAGCCACAAAGTATATAAAATTCTCTCATTGTATATATTCATCATAATGCACTCAGTAAAAGAATCACAATAAAGCGTTGACGAAAGCCCCCGTAAATGTGATAATAAATTGCAATTCATCGCAAAATAAAAATTTCATCACATTTATTCATAATTTCTTCAGTGTCTTGATAAATTACGCCACATAAACCTCTGCAGTAATGACATAATGAGAGCAATTTAATATTTTTTTTTCTTTTTTTTTCATTCATTCAATAAACACGAAAAAAAAATTATTAAATTCGAATTCAGTGAGTGCAAAACGTATTCATTCATTGAGTTGCACATTTTATTATTATTTATTTAATATTTATTTTTGTTCATATTTACGAAGCAATTTCTTTCCATTTCGTACTCCTCTCTCAACTCTCGACTCGCTGATTTTTTTTTTTCAATACAATCCTTGTCCAATCATTCAATTAGAGTCATAATTGAAAACGCTTGTATACAAGTGCATTGCAATGGAAGTTTTAAATGAGTATGAGAGATGAAATCAGCAAGAGTCGTGTAAACATTTATTTATAAATTTTTATTTCATGTTTTCATCATGTGTGCATAAATGAGAGGGAATGAGGATGGAAATAAAATCATGCTTTTGACCTGAGATTTTTTTTTTTCATGGGAATCGAGGCAGATTTTTTGTAGATTTTGATGGATTTTAAAAGTGGCAATATCAAGTGATTTCAATATGTTGGATTATTTTGGAGGATATTATGTTTCAGTTGGTTCTTCGAGAGTTTAAATTTTTTTTAGAAATGTGAAAAATTCGATTCTGATGAAAATTTTGAGAACTTAAAATTAATGCATTTTCTGTATTGTTCTGTAAAAAATGCACGAAATTCATAAACTATCAATTCTGAATTAAATTTTGAATATCAGAAAAGTTGAAAGGTAGTCGCTCGCCCCCCTTCCTGACTGTTACAAATTTTGAAACAAACAGTCTCAAAAATATATTTTAACTAAAAAAATGCACAAAATTCTACAACACCTCCAATTTATCTCAAAAATTCCATCAAACTACTAACAAGCCAATCCAAAATTTAACTTTCATCAAACTCCACTCCATACTCATCAAAAAGCAATCGAAGACGAAGAACAAGAAAACAAGTTGAAAATTGAGATAAAATGAAAATAAAATCATTTTCTAGTTTACCGACGTGTTCAACAAGTCGTTTTAGTAATTGTACCTAACAAAACACTTCAATGCCTCCCCATCCATATCTCATATGTGCGGTAATCAAATACACAAAAAAGAGAGAAATAAATAAAAACTAATCCATTATTTCTGTTGTCGTATTAAAGACGAAACATGTCTGAGAGGGGTTTGGTACGATTGCCCACTGACGATTGCCCACTCATTGTTTGCCCACTGACATTAGCCCACTGATTATTTGCCCACTGGTACTTTTGCCCACTAGTATTTTTGCCCATTCATTATTTCCCCATTGATTACTTGCCCACTGGTACGTTTGCCCACTGGTACATTTGCCCATCACTCATATCCCCATTCATTATTTTCCCACTCGTACGTTTGATCTTTGATAATTTTGCAAAAAAAAAAACTTACCTATCACAGGTATAGCTTTTTTGTAAAAAAGCAGATTTTGAACATTTAACTTTTAAGAAATTTTTGATATCTAGGAAAAATCCGTACAAATTAAGGATATTCAAATTCCAGTATCATTTTACTTAAGTAGCAGAACTTTTAAACTTTTATCACCTCGATGCAATTGTAGATGCAACTTCATCTGAAGTCCTCAAAATTTTGTTAATTTTGATATCTTGCTTTTTACTTTTCATTTGTATATGTAAAAATTAATATAGTTCCAGCTTTAAATATAGGGTAAATAATCTATTTTTTCGAAAATTTTATTTTTTCGAAAACTTTTCGAAAAATTAAATCCTCAATTTTACTCAAATGGTCTATTCTAAAAATAAAGTGTAGATCAAAAATTGTTAACAATGAAATAAAGAATGATTTTCTCTTATTTTCATGAAATTGGAACTGCCTAAATAGCCAAAATCCATGAATTATTGTTTTCCATACAAACCGTTTAAAATTTTTCGAAAGAAAAAATCATATATTAAAGCAAGTAGAGCTTTTGGTTCTTAACATGAAGCGTAGCTCATTCCTCCAACTATCAATTACTAAAAAGTTTGAGGCAAAACATTCAGCCGTTCTTGAGAAATTACAATTTTTCTGAAGTCCAAAATCAATTCTATTTTTTCGAAAGAATTTTTTGCGAAATTTTATTTTTCCGAAAGGTTTTAATCGCATTGTTCATTGAAATTTTACTGTTTTGTTTACATAATTTTTAATTAAAAGCATCATTCAAATGGCTCAAAATGCAACTTTTTAAGGAAATGGTATCAAAAACAGCAAAAGAACTTCCAACAAATATTCAAGCTTATCAAAAAACGGAAAAAAAAATCAAAAAATTTAATTTTATCGAAGTTTAGAAGAAAATACTGGAAATTTGTTGTTCTTTTTCGAATTGGCTGCCTTCTTGCTTAAAATATTTATTTTATGACATGAACGTTACATTATCAATAAAATTATGATTTTAAAATTGCATCATTTTGCTTTATATTGTTTTTCTTTCATTGAGCCTTCAAAATCTTTCAGTAATTGCTTTAAGTTCAAGCGGGTTCACGCTTCATATTTTTAAAATTTGTTTAGTTTTTTTCAAGGTTTTTTTTATTCTTTATGTAATAAGCACTGGAAGAACCTCAGAGTCATTAGATTTTTTTGTTAAGAAATTAATCAATATTAAAATTTGGGATCAAAAATGATAAACTGGACTCAATTCCTTCGTTATCTGAGGGAAAACATGCAAATTCATCATCAAAATAATTATTGTTTACATTTTTTTCATCAAAATTTTTCAATGCTTTCTGTTAAAAAATCTTTCGAAAAAATAAAAATTTTCTTTCGAAAAAATAAAATTTCTTTCGAATTAATAAAATTTGACTTTGAATCAAATTTTAAGGAACTTCCTTTATGAATGCATTAAAACAAATATTAGTTGCTAATAGTTCCTATGTTCCTTTATTAATTACTTTTTAGTTGAGGACCAGAAGGTGCATGGTTTAAAAGTTCTGTTCGTTTAAAGTTTTCAAGTGCAAAATTTTCGAAAAAATAGATTATTTACCCTACGAAAGAAAAAAATTAGATGAAACTAGTAAAGTTATATTTGCACAAATCCATAATGTTGATAAATCATAAACGCAAATAATAAAACTTCAATTCACAGTCATAAAAGTTATATGTTTATTATAATTATGTATTGAATATCGAAAAAAAACACTTCTCTTTTTATGCCCAAATTGTCTAAAAGTCAATAGACATATTTCTGCTGCAAATCTGCTCAATCAAGACAATACTAAATCTTTTACAATTTGCACCTTAAAGAAGACTGTATGATACCCCATGCATCCAATTAAAATATATTCCAAATTTTCCTATCCTTGTTTGGCCTTTCATGGACATACAAGGATGAAACTTTAGTCAAATTGAGCGTTCATAAGGTTAAAAGTATCCCATATATTTTAGATAATTGAACAAACTGTAAAACTTTAATGGAATTAAAAATTTTAAGTTTAAAATTAGCTGTCATAATTAACATTTTCTTAGCATAGATTATAAATTTTAACCTTAAAGCTGCAATAATAAGCATTAAAATTTTTAAAACCATCAAAAACTTGAATTAATTCATCTTTAACAATTGTTAAAAAAAGTTTGACGAAAAATAATTCTTGCAAAATTATCAAAGATCAAACGTACGAGTGGGAAAATAATGAATGGGGATATGAGTGATGGGCAAATGTACCAGTGGGCAAACGTACCAGTGGGCAAGTAATCAATGGGGAAATAATGAATGGGCAAAAATACTAGTGGGCAAAAGTACCAGTGGGCAAATAATCAGTGGGCTAATGTCAGTGGGCAAACAATGAGTGGGCAATCGTCAGTGGGCAATCGTCATACTCCCGTCTGAGAGGTATTTTTTTATTATTTTATTTTACTTAGTCCTTCAATTTCCACTCCATTTTCAATGACTGCTATTTACAGGTACAATGAATGCAGCATTTCAACAGATTTATTGTTGAAAAAAAATCTTCTTATTATCCGGAACGAAATAAATGTTTTATACAAAAAAATAAAATAAAAATTTAACATTTTTATGTTCTTGTGAGAGCCAAAAATAAAACGAAAATTTCTTTACGATACATTTGAGCAGATTTTTTTTTGCTGCTTCTATTGCAATTTGTGTCTCGTGTTTAAATAAATGAATTCTTTTTTATTCTGTCTAACATTTTGACTGCATTGCTACTCCTGCAATCAATTTAGATTATTGAATATTTAAGGAGGGATATTATAAATGTTTGTTAGAGTTTCATAGTGCTTGCTGATTTTGAGATGCTTTTTGAGGGGGGTAGGGAAGGTATTTAAGATATTTAGACAGTTATATTGGCTGCAAAAAGAGGATATTTGATTTAAATAAATAGAACATTACGTGCTGAATTTTACTCTGGCAATTCAGTTAGATTTCAATGATTTTCACATTAGATTAATTTATTCCTTTACAAAATGAAAACATCTTTCACAATTTCGATAATCTACCTCTAAACAAGTCCCCACAAAAAACTCTCATCCAATAAATTTTTCAATTTCAATTTCCTATTATGTATCAACTTTTATATCCTCCCATGTGTGTGAGAATTATTTATGGATCAATTGACACACGCACAACTAATGCCGGTGGTAAATAACATGCCATGACCATAAAAAAAGCCGGGTCACATGCAAACACACATATTCCTTCACACTCGATCTCTGAGGAAATTTTATTTAATGGATGCATGGGCAACACACCTGGTTGACTTTCTCGGTCATCATAGAAATGAAAAAAAAAATATTTGTAAAATAAAAATTCAATTTTCAGTTTGGCTTCAGAACAAAAGTGTCCTTAATTAATGCATGACAGAATTTTTTCTTCTTCTTTTTCATCACTTCCGATTAATTTTATATTTTTGTAAAAAAACAATATACATTAATTCACAGTTGAATAACTCAATGTAAGGGTTCAAATGGGTTCACGCAGTTGTCACATTATTTGTCGAATAAGAAGTCAATAAACTATTTCAATGCTAAAAAAATCGAAATATTGTTTTCAGGCTTATCAGTAACTTAAAAAAATGATTTCTCAATTTTTATATATATATAGAAACTTGTTTGTGTATAAGGGCAGTGATGTAATGCAAGAACATGAAAATAAATATTATTTTTTTTAGCAATAAAACTAAATCACACGCAGAACTCATATGAGCGATAAGGTTGAGTTGTCATTGGCGCCTGTTTTGGTCATAATTTTTTTTACTGATATTTCTTTTTATTTTCACGACGCCTCACTTTAATAAATATTGATAATTACACTTTGTATTATTGTATTGAAGCTAATGTTTTTTTTTTGCGGAATTGAAGTTGCAAGATTATGTAAATTTATTTTTATGTGCTGTTAAGTTCATAAATATCGTGAATATTTATGATTCTATTTTTTTTAAATGTAAATTATTTGTTTACTTTGACTGGAAATTGCAGTTTACTGTGTTGATATTTTAAGGTTGTCGAGACGATATTAATTGATTAATTAATTATGGAGTTAATTATGAGGTTGTTTTTTTTACTACAAGTTGACTTTAAACAGCATTTTTAATTGATGTTGATGGAATAAAACTTTTATAAATGGAGATATAATTTGATAATTATGTAGATTTCTGGAGTAGTAATGTGTGTTTATTTTAGTGCAATTTATTGCAAAATTTATCATGAATACTTTTATTACTTATTAACCTTATCAAATACATAAAAAATTGAAACAAAAATTTAATAAAACTTTCACAAAAAAAGTCACCAAAAAAATCTCAATTATCCCAAAATGAATCTGCAACAATCGAAAAAAGTAAAAACTTTAAATGACAAAAATTTCCATTTCAAATCCGGGTGCAATAAACCACCAGAAAATTTTTACTGCGTTGATTCCTTGATTCCATTAGGACAATAGCCTTTTACCACATAAAACATTTTTCCAACATGCATAACAGAATGAAAAAAAAATCTCTCGTTAGTCAAACACGAAGCTTAAAATTACATTTTACTGTGGTTTTTTTCCATAGTAAAAAAAGAGCATCTACATGCTCAACTTTTTTTTATGCTGCTCTATTTCATTTCACTATTAAAACGAGAAGAATGAAAAAATATCCTTTTAGAAAAAAAGTAGCTCATTGCGAGTACTATGCTAGCTAAAAACTAATAATAAGGATTTATGGCGTATGTCAAGTGCTCTAAGTGCATTATAGCCTGTAAGCTTTAATTTACAACTTTTAATTTTGTAAAAGTATCTCTTACACTGAGTCTCTGTTGTTGGTTTTTTCATGCTATCTGGTTTGAATTTTCCCTTGGATTGAGACTTGGTTGGGAAGTTTGTGGAAAGTTGAGGACTTTAGAGGCCTTTTACTTAGTACATTAAGCAAAAAACCGACTTTTTGTAGACCCCCCTCTTGTTACGATTTTTGTATAAAAAAAATTTCATTTATTTCACCTGTTACGAAATTCAAGACCCCCCCCCCTATCCTCTAAAAAGCGAAAATATTAAGTGAAATTGTCTAAAATAATCAAAATTTGAAAAAAATACTCAAAAATTGACTAAAAATTATCTGAAAAATTAATAATTACCTCGTTAAGAGTCTCCAACTACACCCAACTCCCATCCATTGTTTGAAAGTGCTAAAATGAAAGTGTTAGAAGAGAAAATGAAGAAAAAAAAAACCAACAAGCAACAGAAATAAAGCAGCTCTGTATAATGGAACAAAAATAATACATTTAATTGGTGTAGATATAATTAATGTATAAAGGAAGGTGCTCATACACACTCATTTATTCATTTCATTTAACCAATATAACAATTTTTTAACATTAAATAAAATTTATTATACAAAATTCCTGTTCTCGTATCTCGTTGCTCTGTTTTAACAATTTTTATTATTTTCTCCTTTATTGATTTATTAATAATAATAATAATAATAATAATAATAATAATAATAATAATAATAATAATAATTATAAAAAATTATTGAATAAGAGAAGAAATAATAACAAAAAATAACACAAAATAATATCGTATCATGTCGCTTGATATTCATAAAATACATATTAAATAATATAAAATCAGCTATATTGCATTAATGAACTAATGAACATGTTTGTATATTTACATCAATGAGCCTACCTTACTACTCAAAAAATGCTCATTTTCATTCATTAATTTTGCGCTCACAATCATTTCATATTAAATTGAATAAAATGCGATTTATTTTATTGCAAAATGAGAAAAGGAAATTCTTTTTTAGTTGTATGAGTTTCAATCAATTAATTGACATAGTTCTCGTTTTATGGAATTTTTAAAATTAATTGTCATTTATTTATTGATAACAAAAAAAAAATCTTGTAATTTGCAGTAATAATTTTTAATGACATTATGGCTTGTATAATTTCAATATTATGTGCGCAATATATGATTATTTAAATTATTCACTGTATGGTTGAAAAGGTGTGCTGCTGGTGGGATGTAATAATTTTTTAACATTTAGAAATATTTTGAAATCTTAATTAGGGTAAAAAATATTGAAATTCGTACAAAACGAAAAATTTTTTTTGAAAGTCCTGTAACTTTAATTAGAAGCATTGCTGATTTCCCAAATTTTTCCTACGACTTTGCTTGTCTTCCATATTTTTTTATTCAAACTTCAAAGGAGCAATTTGTGCAGCATAAAGCAGTAAAAAATCCACTTTATTTCAAATATTGAAATTCGTACACATAAATATTGAAATTCGTACACTCAAATATTGAAATTCGTACACCAACTACTGACGATTTTTGCATCCAAAACTTGATAAAAAAATTAAAATTCTTGCTGTATTTTCATTTGAGGAGGTTTTTGTTCATCCTGACAGCTTATTTATGCTTTAAACTTAATTTATTTAATTTGTTTACACAAAAACAATTAAAATTGTTCACCGCCTACTATTTAAATTTTGTACGAATTTCAATATTTGTTGTGTACGAATTTCAATATTTGGAATGAAGTGCATTTTTTACTGCTTTATGCTGCACAAATTGTTCTTTTCAAGATTGAATAAAAAAATATGGACCCCAAGCAAAGTCAAAAGACCTTAACATGTGGCCGATGTTGAGTTTAAAGACAATTATTTCAAGTCTAAAAATGGTAAAAAAAATTTTTTGTAAATTTGTTCGTACGAATTTTGGTTTTGTACGAATTTCAATATTTTTTACCCTAAATAAAAATTATTTTTTTTAATCAAAATTTTTGGATTTTTTGCTGAAAAACTTCAACTTAAAATTTAAATTAAAAATTCCAAATTTGAGGAATTTGAAGTTTTAATAAATTTATTAAAAAATTTACCTTCCAAACTAAAATTTGTCGTTTTTGAAAATTTCACAAAAAAAAAAACTTTTAAACATCACATTAAAATTCATACACCTTCCAGCCACAGCATCTCTTTACATACACTCAATATTAACATTTAAATCAAATTGATTTGTTTTCCATCAACAAATATTGATAAAATCACTTAAAAAATTCTCAATTTACAATAAAAAATCGCAATTTATTCTCCAAACTTTTATAGCTATGCCATGCAATAACATAACATTCATTATGCAATCATTAATTATTCATAACTAATTTAAGCATAAAAAAATTTAAAATTTTTTATTATTCGCAAAAAAGCGAAAAATTTCAAAAAAAAAGTAAAAAGCTCATAATGCATTCTTTATTGGATAATTTAGTTATGTCAACATCATCCCCGTCCTCATCAATGATTTATCATCAACGTGCATTATCATTACCGCAAAATTCAAATTCAATTCTTGCTGTTAATGCAAATCAAACAGCACAAACGTCATCATCAAATAATAGTAATAGCTTTAACATAAGTAATAATAAGGGCAACAATAACAGTAATAATAATAATAATAATAACAACAACAACAACAATAAAGGATTTGCCATTCAACCTGTGCATCATCGTACGAGATCGTTACCATTAACAGAAGAGACTGCCATTGATTTTACCTCACAATCACCACCAAATTTTACAAAATATTCATCAATACACAGTACAACGATAACAGTAACATCACCGATACCAACATTGTCATCATTATCATCATCATACACATCAAGTGGCGTTATTATTGAATCAAAACAGAACAACAATTCAATGGAGAGCATCATTGAAGATTATCAAAATATGGATGTTGTGAATAATAATAGCTATCGATCTAATAATGGTGGCAGTAGTATTTTGAAGCAGCTGTCAAAAATTGCCAATTCAAATTTCTCATCGCACAATAGTAATGCTTCTTCATCGCCATCTCAACTACGTAAAAAGCGCCAACATCATAATGTCATGACGGCGTCATTGAGGAGTATGTATCCATATATACAATCACAAGAAATATATTATTATATTATGTACTTTTTGCAACTGTTGCTAGCTATAAATTCTTCCTTCACTTCTCTATTACTTATTGTATTACACGACATGACAAAAAAAAATATAAGAAAAGAAAAGAAAAGAACGAATGAGATTGTTATAAAATCTATATTGTTATGTGGATGAATAAGGTGCTTTTTTGCTGGATATTTTGTTGTACTTTTAATGTACAAATTGACTTTCTTTTGGTGGGGATTAGGATTACTGGCATCTAAGTGTGAAATATGAGATGCTCTATATATATATATATATATTTTTTTTTGAGAGTTGATTAATTTTTTGGGGGTATCATAGGGTACACTAAAAATATTGAAAATCTATACAAAAAACTATTCAGCAAATTAAACACCAAATCATCCTTTTCTCTCATAAATATTCAAAAAATTTAAAAAATAACAAAAAAAAAACAAAAATAATCCAAAAAATAACAATTCAAAGCGACAAAAGAAAGAGAAAACAAAAAAAAATATTCAAGTGACAATTCAAAAATTTTGTCCCATTATTTGTCTAACTAATCTCGTCAGTATGAGTACTTAAGCATGAGAGCAAATTCATACTCGAAATATAATTTTTTTTTGTATACTTTTATTTTTCTAATGGACAACGAGAGAGACGCTGCACTCAAAAATTCAATGTGATATGTTTGTTGTCAAGAAAAGCAAGTTTTATTTCGATGTTGTTGCTGCTGCTGCTATCAAAATATTAAAAGTGCCACTTTAGTGATAGCCAAACTCAATAAATCTTGAATTCTCTTCTGTGTGTGCTTTTCTTATATCCAAAAAAAAAAAAGAATCTAGTGCAAATATTTGAAGGCCGCAATGATATAACTGCGGCACGAATATCTCTCAACTTATTGCACATCTAACAGCTTTCTTTACTTACTCATCCATTTCATTTCATATAACGATGATTTGACATATCGACATATGCTGCACACTATTCTCAGCTCGTGCCTTACATAATCACATATATTGATGATGAAAATGCAAATAACATTATAAATCATTCCATCATCCTCTGTTTTCATATTCTCATCATTCATTACACATTTGCTGTTCCTTTTTTACACACCAAATGGGATTTAAACATTCTTTGCTTCCTTTTTTGTATCGCTTGGGGAGAATTTCTTCGGGACTGAAACTTTGAATGTTTCTCGTTTAAATGTTGTTATGAATATGTGTCAAGTTTATCATGAATTATTGAATGTATTATTTCTTCAATGTTACTATACGCAATAATTGTTGATGTATTTTTGATGAAATTTTCAAGATATAAAAAATTGAGACACTAGATTTTCTTTTGAAAAACTTAAAATTTTAAAATTTAATGGGATCTGCTCGCATTAAAAGTTATCACTTTTATTTGTATAATTTTTATGTTCACAATTTTTTTCCTTATTTTTTTGCACTTCTTTTCATCAAAATTTATCACCAAATTTATACACCCTTTCTAAAAAAATCTGCAAAGATCTACGACAGAAAAAAAAACTTTTAAAGAGTTATGAATCAACTTGTCTGCATGTGATGTTTGCAAGTGCTTCTCGTTTCTCTGATTACTAAATTTTCTATTTAATTAACAATTATTAGTTCCTTAAAATCGTCATATTAATAATGAAATTTTATCTTCAATAACTAAAGGCTCATCAGCATCAACACGTGAGAGATGTGATAGTTTTCCATTAACAAGAATTCGAACAACGAGTGATACGACGCCAACGCATTCACAGACACCGCAACAGAATGGAAATTATGCGAATAATAACAATAATACCATAAATAATAATATAAGTATGCCACCGCCAAGAAGACCAGTTTCCATGTCGTATGCATCACAACGTTATGGTAACAGTCCACCAAACAATTCATCACCAATCAGCCCGCCTTCATGTTCAGAAAGTGATGCCTCTTCGGCGAGTATTGATGAGACTGATGGATTTATACACTCAATGGAGGAGCATGGAAATTTGCGAGATTACCAAAAGTAAGTTGAATATTTATTTTTTTTTATTTCAATTATATGAAGACTCTCCATGCTAATCACTTGGAAGTTTTCATAAAAAAATTTTTAAATTTTTTATTCGACAATTAAACTAACACAAAAAATTATCCTTTACAAATGAAAAATTTTTTCATATAAAAAAATTGAACACACAAAAAAATTCAGCTCATTTTCTATACCTGAAGAAAATGAATCAAATTGGCACAAATGGAATAACAATATTTCTCTTAATCATAATCAAAGGAAGGAGAGTCCAATACCGCCACATGAAGCTTATGTTGACATGCATCCGTACAGTCCATACAGCTGTAGTCCTGGTGATCCTTCACATAACACATACATGCCAATGTCACCTGGTGATTACAGATCTGGGTAAGTTTGATTTTACTTTTATTAAACTTATCATTCCCAACGAATCAATATCCACAATGACTAATTATCAATTATTATTCCCTCTTCCCTTAAAAATTTAGAATGTATGCCAACTCCGGTGCACATAGTCGTGCTTCAAGTCTTGCAGAAGACAATGAGGGCTACGTACCAATGCATCCAGCCACAAATCACGATAGTTACCTTCAAATGTCACAACATCCCGAAGATTACATGAACATGCAACCAACAAGTAATCACATGTCAATTCATGGTGGTGAATTAAGTTCAGCAACATCAAGTTGCAGTATTACATCCGGCACACCATCAACAGATATTCGATTTTCAGAATATCATTTGGATAAAGTGCAGGCACGTTTCACACCAAGTGAGGATGATGAATTATTGGATAGACCACCAAGGACGTATTCAGTTGGTAGTAAGCTTGAACATACAAAGAGAAAACTTCATATTGATCGTGTCGCTGCCGAGCATTCAAATTTAAGACATCGAGCTTATTCAGTTGGTTCTCGTAATATAAAAGTATCGAGAGCTGAATTGACAAGTCATAGCGGTAGCCATACACCATCATCACATAATTCACCTGTTGCCATGAATCATCACGAGATCAATAATAATACAAGTGGTAATAATAATAATGCAAAAAATAAAAAGTCATCGAGTGCACCATTATTAGCGAATGTATTGGGAAAGACTGGTCATGGATCATTTGAGCAGATGGATGATTTGATGGAAATAGATTTTAGTAGTCAAAGTAGTGGATCAAGCCTAACACGTGTAAATACAAGTAGTACACCAATAAAAAGTTCACCTGTAAATATTCCAAGTAAGCCAAATGATAATTATATGAACATGTCGGGACGTCAATCGAACAAATCAAGTTGCTCGGCTGGCATGAGTCCATATGTCGATATGAAACCGTCAGCAAGTCGACGTGTAAGTGAGAATAATGACTATATGGATATGAATCCATCATCATCAACAACAACACTGCGAACATCAAATACCTCAACAAGTTTATCAAGTTCACCACTTAAAGCTTTAACAACCCCAACAGCTAGTGCTCCACGATCTGTGCCAGCATCAAGTGGCAATACTGGAAGTAGTAATACAAATACTAACAATAATAACAACAGTAATTACATGGACATGTCACCACGTTCTTATGATACAAGCTCAAGAAATAATCATCGAAATAGTCGAATGACATCATCTGTTACATCATTATCATCACAAAAATTACCATCTGATGATTATTTAAATATGAGTCCAGTCAATAAAAGTCTACCCGATGTTGATCTTCCAAAGCGTTCAAGTGTACCTGACGGGTACATGGAAATGTCATGGACAAAATCAAATAAGAAGAATCAACCATCATCAACACGTAATAATGCCAATGATAATCCATCGTCATCATCTGATGAATACATCAATATGGATTACAGTAATAATAATGATGGTGCTGGTACAAGTGACTCAAGTTCATCAGCAAAAGACCGTTCAATCTCCCTGCCAATTACAATAAATAAACGATACAGCAGCAGTGCTAGATCTCAAAAATCATCTAAAGCTGGTAGTGTTGAGAATGGTCCACCTGCGTTCCTCCCACTTACTGCGAATAATCAAATTACAGCTAGTGTAAGTCCAACAAGATCAACAAATATCAGTCGAACACGATGTGATAGTCGTGACAGTGGTATTGTTGGAACGCCGTCTGGTTCACAGGCAACAATATTTCCATTTTCACCTGGAAGTCCAATGAAGCAGTTTGAACCGATCGAAGACTCAAATTTGCCAAGAAAATGTCTCGTTGATGGATCAACAGGAACAATAAAGTTGAGTGAAGAAGACATAATTGAGGAGGAACCAAGAACGCCTGTGCCAATGGGCATGACAAGTAATAACAGCGAAAAGCAACTGGATACACTGTCAAATGATTATGCAGTCATGAATCTTGGTGAGCCGGTATCAAAAAAGCCAAATCTAGCTGCAACACCCGTCCAAATTAAATCATCATCATCATCAGCATCATCATCGTTAAGTGCCAATGCAACAAGTCATTTTTTATTAAGTCCGGATTCAGAAAATCACGATTACATAAATTGTATGCCCAACGCGCATATCAACTCATCACAAAAAATTGTAACACCCACACCAATTATACCTCAACATAACAATAACAATAGTAATAATACCGTTGAGGCTGGTGATTATGCTCTCATGAATCCGGTAAAGGCAGCATCATCACCAATTGCAAAGCAAATGCAGCAACAATGTGATATTGATATACCACCAGCGACATCATCGAAAAAATCATTACTTTTAACATTATCAAGCCATGAGAAATTGAATAGTAGTAATTCGTGCTTTAAACCAATTGTTGAAGACTCTGATCCAAATCCAATGAGAAATCATCCTTTATTACAACGTCATGTATCGGAAAAGGGTCATCGACAATCGTCAAATGATTCTGGCTATGAAATACTTGCGCGACCAAGTTTATCGCGTCCAAATTCTGTAAATAGTGAAAAAATAAAATGCTCCACTAGTGGCTTCTTATTAAATCGACCTAATTCAGCAAATAGCGAACGATTGGCGCTTAGTTCTACCTCATCATCAACCTCAACCCTATGCGAAATTCAAAGTCAATGTTCATCAAGTTCAACATTAAAAAATATTATGATGGACACAACATCTGGAGTACCTTCGCCAATGAGCATAATATCGCGACCTGAATCAGTATCATCCGATGTACATATGACATCGAGACCACCATCAGTCACCTCGGAACGTGAGCTTCATTATGCAAGTTTGGATTTGCCACCATGCAGTAGTACAAATCCAATACATTTAGCTCAACAACAGAAAATGGATGTTGATGATACGAGCGGTACAAAAATGGACTTTACAACAAGTTCTAGTCCGCAAACATCATCATCGTCATCATCATCAGCCTCATCGCAACAATCTCAGCCAGCTTTCACTTATGCTCAAATTGACTTTGTCAAGTCAGATAGTCTGAAAGCTCAACAGCAACAAACAAATAATAATAGTAATAATAACCAGTCAGGTAGTAAAAAGTAAAACATTTTACATCAAAACTAAACTAAATAAAACTGAAAGAAAAAAAAATGAAATTTTTATCTATGAAACCAAACTGCCGCCTAAAAAAACATGAAGAAATTCACAAA
Organism: Chironomus striatipennis; assembly: GCA_026123125.1. Classification (NCBI taxonomy): domain Eukaryota; kingdom Metazoa; phylum Arthropoda; class Insecta; order Diptera; family Chironomidae; genus Chironomus; species Chironomus striatipennis. Next base: position 14,184,658 of record CM047392.1, on the reverse strand, counting down.
AAAATGTGTGAGAAAAAAGAAAAATAAAATGTAAAGTAAGTAAATTAATTTATCTAAAAGATGGAGAATAAATGGTAAAATAATAAGGGATTGAGAGCTAAAAGTAGAAAAATTTGGATTTATTTTGAAAAAAATTCAAAATTTTACATTAAACTTAAAGAATTTTACAATCCCTAAATCTCTAAATTTAGGAGAATTTTTTAATGTTTGGCAAAACTAAATTTTTTATATAAACTATTTGATAAATTTAATGGAATAAAATCTGCAAGTTTAATGAAAAACATTTGAATAACTTAAATTTTGAATCAATTTGAAAAATTGATGAAATTAAAATAATTGGAAATGAAGATGAAAATTTTGGAAAAAAAAAAACTTTGACAAAAATATTTTGAAATGTTAAAAATTAAATTTTCAAACAAAAATTTCAAGAATCATCAAAAAAATTTAAATTTAAATTAATTTGAAACATATAAAAAATAAGATTTTCGATAAAACTCTTGAAATTCTTGTTTGCAAAAAAAAAATTAAAAATTCAATTTTTTCTACTTTCAACTTCTCAATCTAAGAAAATGAAAATTTAAAAAAATAAGGAAATGTTTTTAGTTAAATTAAGTAAGTTTTCTATTAAAACCAGAAGTTACTTTAAGAACGAAGAAAAAAAAGTTAAAATAATTGTCATAAATAAATGAAATTTTTGAACCATAAAATGGATTAAAAAATGAAATGTCACAATGCAATTACTAAGGATTTTATAATATGAATAAGTACCATAACTTAGCTGAAACTTATTACCTATTTTATACGAAAAAAAAGATGAATTAAATTAAGAATGAATATGAAATAAATTAATGTAGTAAATTAAGTGAAAAATTTAGATTAAATTATTAGTGGAAAGTAAGCTTAAAGATGATAAAATCAAGTCGTTTAGTTTAAGAACAGAGAAAAATTTAAACAGAATTAGAAATGTGTTTAAATTTGGGACTCTTAGAGTAAATGAAAAAAACCAACCCTTAGATGATAATTTGAATTATAATCATAGGCTAAATTGATTCTTGTTTGAAAAACTTGAAACCAATACGTTTATTCATGGTATACTAATTCATTTATGAATACATGATAACATAGTGCATAAGAAAGATGTTAAATTAAGAAACAGAAAAAGAAATCACAATTAAGGATTTTTTTTTTGAAAAATTGAAATTTTCAATAAAAATTTAAATAATTTAAAAAATTGAATGCCAAAATTATTTTGTCTTTATTTTATTGAATTTTTTAATGCTTATTTTCAGGATTGTTTCAACTTACAGCTTTTTTTTTTTGATGATTATTGATTTTAAATTTATTATTATTGAAGTTTTTCAATGTAGCTTTCGTTACATTCATTTAAGACTAATTCAAAAACTTATAAACGCTTACAGAGATTATAAAAATACTCAAATAAATTTGAATTGATTTTTACATTTAAATAAATTTTAAGATTTACATTTTTGTTTTCAAAGTTTATAAAACTTAAAATTGTGGTTATTTTAAAAAAATATAAAAAGTCAAATATTTAATTGCAAAATGAATCTTAATATTATTTCCAAATGCATAAAACATTTCACACTTATATTTTTAATATTTTTTCTTGAATATCATCAAAAGATAAGTTCATATGCATAAAATTTAAGAAATTTACAGCCAATTTTTAATGCAAATTGATTTTTAATTGTTAATATCCGTTTTTCATTATTTTAAAAACAGTATCCATATTATTTTGTAAACTTTATCTTGTTTAATGGGATTTCGAAATTATTTCTTTAAAAATATTTATTATGCAGCTAAACCTTTTCTGTATATTTAAATTTATATTTAAGACTTAAATTTGATCAAATTAAAATAAATATTTATCGTAAAATTTTAATCAATTGTTTTAAGTTTAATAAGAATTTAAGCACAGTTTATTCATCTTAAGTGTTGATTTTTTGTGTAGATTTTATTGAATTTGTTGACATAGAAGTCCGACACTCTAACCACTCGGCCACCGCGGCGAGATGTGTTGAGAATTGTTGCAATTATTTCAAAATAACGTTAAATGATTGTAATTAGGATGTGTTGCATATTTTTCTATTTTCAAATAATTTAATTTTACAGCAAAATAACAAAGATTTGGTCATTTTGAATCATATTAAAATAAATTCATTTTAACTACAAACACATAATCGCTTTTTTATATTGAAAAACACATAATATATTCGAACAAAATAAACAAATTAAGCTGGTTATTTTTATTTCAACCTGCAATGAATTCAGTAAAGCTGAGTAAATGTTTGTCACTCTGTCGGTGACTTATTTTTTATCGATGCTTATTGAAATGTACGAAGGGCAAGTCATGCACGTGTACTGTTTTTTTAAGACAATCAAATTCCATTGAATTTTTAAATTGTAACAAAAACTTCGAAAAATTAATTTTAAATTTCTTTATTTATTTTTCTTTGAACGCAATTAAAATTCACAAATCTAACAAGCCCACTTGAAGTCAAAAAAACCCCAATCGAGGCGAAATAAAAAAGATTATAATTTTATTACATGATAATTTAAGAAAAATAAAATGGCAAAATGATTTTTCAACACAAAAAGTGAAGAAATGATTGAATTAAAAAGTTTGAAAAACGAAAAACAGACATTAAGTTCTACGCCCTCCACATCTCATAAAAAAGAGAATTTAAAATGTGTTTTTTTTTATTTCCTCAAGATCACTTCCAAATCTTTTCTTTTTCCTTCTTTTCTTTTTTTTACATATGGGCCAATTTATTTCGATGCTAGACAAATTAACATGAACAGTTTTTGGATCTTAATGAAATTGAGAGAACGGATTTAAGGCGAACTTAGATTTTTTGATGAAATTATTTCAACTTTAACTAGGTGCCGTTCACTTAGTAAGTTATGCCAAAACCATCTTTTTAGACACCCCCTCCTCACTTTGTTACTTTTTGTGTGAAAAAAATTGTATGATTTGTTACAAAATCCTAGACCCCCTCCCCCCTTAAAAGCGAACATACTATGTGAACATCCGTTTAGTTAAATCTCTTGGAATACTATTCGATCATCACAATAATCCAAACACAAAACCATTTAAAATAACGTAAAATTATGTGATCTTTATTTTTAGTTTTTAAAACCAAAACTATTAAAAATTTTACACTTAAAAACTTTTATTAGTCACATAAATAGTTTAATTTTAATATTCTTGTACCTCATTTCGGTATTTTTAGTCATCTTTCTCATATTCTCCTTTTAAGTCTCGGTATTTCCAATTTCATGACATCATAAAAAAACTTTTAATTTTGTTTTGATTGGCAAAAATCAAAATAGAAAATGACGATATAAAGTTTAGATTAAGATTTGAGGTGAATGTCCTCGCATAAAATTTTTCCTATTTTTTTTTTTTTTTTTTTGTTTTATTTCTGATAATTTAATATTTCAATCTTTGTTTTATCAATTAAAACTGCATAAATTTAAAATGTCTAACGCTTAAAAATTTGCATCCCTAAGTGCTATCATCAATAACTCCATAAATTCCCCCGAAAAAAATTCCAATATGCTAATATCTAGTTGATTTGAAAGCAAACATCTTCAACGCTTTGGGTGGCTAATCGAGTAGAAGTCAAGGAACTTTCAATGAACTCTCATTTCAACAACAAAGAAGCTTTCAATTTTTGTTCTTAGAAATCGTGACGCAGCTTTTTATTTCATTCGTCACTGTCGGATTCTAATAATTCTAATTTGAGTTGATGAGTTTACTTGGAAGCTTTTATTGTGATGAGAATTCATTTTTTTGTGCAAACAAAGGAAGCAGTCAGATGTTAAAGGCTATAATTTTATGGATTTTAATAGAGTTATTTGACATTTTTGCTGCAAATTTTGTAGGATTTAAAATAATTAAATAGAAAATTAAACTTTTCATTAATTTTGAAATTTTAACTTGAAAAAGATTTCATTTTGAAGTTGTTGAAAATTTCAATTTTTTCAAAAATCATTATTTAAAATTTTTTTAATTAGAAAATCTTAGAATTGGGATTTTGAAATTAAAAGATTAAATTGAAATCTAGAATTTTATAAAAAAAAAAAATCGAAATTTTGAAATTTCCATAAATCATAACTAACAATAATTTTTGACCCTCAAAATCAACACAACTCCTAACCAGTTAATGTAAAATTAATTAGGTGCCATTAATTTTTTTTCCTGTAGTTTTATTTTGTTATTTTTAGTTCATCCACAAAACCCTCTCACAATTACAAAATGCATTTTTTAATTTTAGGTATATAAAAAAAGAAAAGAAAAAGAAATCGAAAAAGTAGAAAAATGTGCGTAAAAAAATATGAACATAAAGAAAAATCAATTTGTTTTTCACCTTTGCGTGATTATGCGGCATAAATTAACCAAAAATATATGTAAAAACCATTATTTTAATTTTTATTAGCTTTTTTACTGAAATAATAATTTATGTGCGTCAAGTTTTAATACTTTTTACTTCATTTATTAGCATAATTTCTTCCTCAAGCATTAATTCATTTTGTTGACTTTGTCCTGCTTGTCGACATTTACAAGTTTTCTACTTCTTTTAATTGCAAAGTTTTGTAATTATTATTCTATGAAAAATAATGAATTTTATGAAAAATTTTCAGAATTTTTAATTTATCAACATTTGAATATGATTAGGCATATAAGCATGTTCGTTTAATTACGAAGGTGTGCATACCTTGTGGATTCCTAAATGTTTATGACAAGCGTATGAATTATATGTGTGAAACTTTATAGGCATTTTTATAGAGGTAAATGAACTTACTTTTACGGTTGAAAGCCATGTTGGAAGGATAATTATTTGTTTTTTTAAAAAAAAAAAATAAGTTGACAAATTTACAAAATTCAAATTTTTTTATATTTTTTTCTTTCAATTTTCGATTTAAGTATTTAATTAGTTTGAATAAAAATTTAAAATTTCTTATTTTAATCTACAAAATTTAAAAAGTGGATTTTTGAACACGGATAAATACTTTTTTTTAAAATGAATCCATTGTCCTTAAATTGTCCTAAAAAATCACCAAAACTCAAATGAAAGTCAAAAATCGCGTATTTAATCTGGGAGGCTATTCAGGCAGCAAAATTCAACAATTCTAAAAATGCTTTATATTTTAGGACAGGAAGTAACTTATTTTATTTCTTATTGACCATTCACAATTGAATCATCCACCCACAATCAAATATCCTTTGCCACCAACGTAACGCACATGTCTTTTCATATATTAATATGATGAGCCTTTATGTGACAAATATACACATGTGAACACAACATTAACTACCTAGACTTGAAATGACATAAAAATGCGCAACGAACGTGTTGGAATTTCAACTCAATAATATTTTTACTCATTTCTTGAATATCATTACTTTAATTCAGCCATGAGGTGAGCGATAGCCAAAAAAATGTAAACGAAATTCTGTTTTTTTTTTTTTGTTGTTGTTAGTTTTTGGAAAAGGTCGAGTAAATGAGAATCGTCTCGAGGGATACGTAACGAATATCCTTGATTAAGAACACAACATGCTATATTTGTAGGCCACTAGAGCTATTAATAGATGTAGACAAAAAATGGTCATTAGTGAAGAAGAAACTTGCTTTTGGAAGGTAAGAGTTGTTAGTTTGTAGGATTTATAGAGTTGAAGGATAAATTGTAGTGTATATGAATGTGAGTGTATAGCTTGTTATGTGAAACTTTTAAGGATTGTTTTTGGAGATTTTTTGAAAATTTATGAATTTATTCATTTGCATAAAAAATTCTCAAATCAATCCCAACCTTAAAATTTTCATAATTCTACAAAAAAATTTCAATTCATTCAAATTCTTCCATCAAAAATAATTCACAAAATACCGCGACACGAAATAATTTCATATCAAAAATGCTTGTCTACGACAGAAAAAAAAACGATTTCTAGTCCCAAAAAATATTAAATTTTCCTATTGTCGCCAGTGTAGAAATATCTGCAGTCCATCGCGTGATAACTTTATGATAACAAACTCTGCACTTTGTGATATTAAATTGCTGTCGATGTATGATTTTCTATGTCTTTTTAGTCACCCTCCCATCACACCCCATCCATCAGCAAACCCCATAATTTTCAATGCCTCTTTATGCTTTCTCTAAAAGCAGCAATTTAATTCATTCATATTCACTCCCATTTCCGGTTATATATATATGTGATGTAGATCATAATTTTATTACATTTTTGGACATTTATTGCGATTCTGTGCCGCCGCCAAGAAATACGATGCGATAGTAAAAGTTATTGCGATTATGCTGTATAGTACACTCAATTTTTTTCATCTCTTTTTCTTTTTCATTTCTCTATTCTTGACCAAAAAAATGATTTTATTTATGAGGAATGACTTATTGTTGTATGACCATCGAGTGCGTCAATTATTTTCATTACAAATTTTTTCGTTTAAATATGTTGTTATGGGGGGAATATGAGATGGAAAATTTTATTATTTTGATGATTAAACTGAATCGCTGTTAAAATATTAAAGAATATTTATCAAATCACATCAGGGTCTGTTCAATTATGACGTCCATCAAAATCTGGATTTTTAGACCCCCTCCCCTCCTCTGTCAGAAAATCTTCTTACAAAAAATTCTATTGTTTAAAACTGTCACACAGCCTCAGACCTATCCTAGCTTCCCTCATCTGATCAAATTTTTATTCAAATTATTTACAAAAAAAAAAAAATTCTCTGAAAAATAATATTGTAATTTTTTTTAAACCTCCTGTAAGCTTCCATTACTTTTCAGCATTTAATGGTTTACGTATGCGAAATAATTTTATGATTTTCATAATGCCTCATGATAACTATATTAATTAATTTTTTTGAATTTGAATTTTTTTGATTTTGAAAAAATTTTGCATATCTATGACAATTCTTTAATCACTTTAATGGATTCACCTTCTATAATCATCGCACGATAATTCTTTTATGTTATTTTGTTTCTGAGAAACGTGTCAACTCTTTAAGATTATGATTATCGCATGAGTTACGATAGCTTTTTGTTTTATTTGCGGTAATATAAAATGAAATTAATTATTTTAATGTACCTAAATGGGTTTATGATACAATAAATAAATAAATACTGTTTCGCGGAAATATTTTTCTAGTTGGGTAGAATTTCAAGGAAATAAATTTTATGAATGAAAAAGTTTTCTTTTTGTTTAGTATTAAAAATTCATTTATTAACTAGTTATAATTTTTTGAAAGAGTTGATTAGTTCTAAGCACAATTTGTATTGTTAAATTGTAAAATTTATACATGTCATATAAATTATAAAACAGAAAATATTAAAATAAATTCAAAAGTCGTGAGTTCAAATCTCAAAAATGAATACAAATTAGAAAATAATTGGAAAATTGTTTTTTTTTTAAATCAAAACATTTGAATGCAAAATCTCAACTTATCCAGTGCAACTAACAATCATCAACTAAAACAAACAAAAGTCTCCCGAATATCAGCTAAAAAAAGCTTTATTATTTTAATGCTCGATAAAATTTAATTTAGCAATAAAAATAAAATTCAAATTTCATTTCATTCATTCGTATTCAACCATTTAATGGTAACCCACAACTAAACTACCAACAAATAATAAATGCAGACAAAAGATAAACATTAGTTAATGATAGTAATCTAACATCATAATCATTGTACTCTATTGTAGTAAAAAAAGTAACTTTTAAACGTAAATGTGTCTCGTGGGAGACAGTTAAAAAACGAGAACTATGGCACATGCACACAAAAGGTGATAATACCTAACATAAAAATGACAACGAATCGGGCACTTACCTTTTTTAGTCGCAGGAACATGTTGAACAAGAAAAAGTTTTTCCACAATATTCTTTTGAATGATTCACAATTTTAAGAGGATTTTTTTTTTTTTTTTGCTATTCATAATGTTAAGTGTTTTAATAGAAAAATTTACTCAGATTTGGTTGGAACAGATTGGAAATAAATTTGAGTCTAGTGCGCAGTTTTAAGGACAGAATTTTTAGTTTTGTCCAAGTTTAGTTTTGAGCCATTTAAGTATTTTTAATCTATCTTCAAAAACACTATAGACAAAATATTGATAGTATCATCAATTTATCTCACATCAATGCTTACACCAGCTAGAAAATCAAAAGAATATGACAAGCATCAGGAACACAAAAAAAGACAAAACAAACGTGTCTCATATTTTAAACCATGAATACATAAACTCCAAGCTGCAGATGTATGACGAAGAAAAAAAGGATAAAAGAGAAATATTCAGCTCATAAAACATATCGCAACATAATTTTTATGATTACAGCATCCTTCATTTATGTTCAAAATGAAGTTGAATTTGAAGTAAAAAAAAAAATGTTGCTGGATGATTGTTATAAATTTATTTACATAGCGTGTGGTGTTGTTGGATATAAAAAATACGATCATTATGCGATGACAACTATAGATAGAAGTACTGTGCATCTACACTAGATTTTTTTATGCTGTCAATTTTCAACCTATTCTCGATGAAGCACATACAAAAAAAAATTCATACATGAGACGGATGAAATACGTGCAGATGGATTACTTATGATCTACAAAATCATAACTGTAAGCATTGTATGGGTTTGGATTGCTGATGATGGATGAAATATTTTTGTTAGCTGAAATTTGGGAAGTTGAGTTGATTTTTGAATGCATTTCGAGGTTACATTAGGATCGAGAACGTTGCGAGAATTTTTTCATGGCAAGGATTTTTACAAAATTAAGTAAAAATTATAAGATTTTACGAAAAAATAAACTCTATAAAATCAAACAAGTCATCCCACAGACATCAATAAAAACATAATTTTCACCAATTTTACAGTAGACTGCACTTAAATCAGAATAAAAGTCGCTCTCATAATTTCTCAAACGGTGCTATTTTTACTACATTTTATATTACTCTCTCAAGAGGATGTAATGAAATCATTAAACTTGTCTCTGTCTGTCTGACTTGTCGAATCATAATTTTTTCTTACTTTTTTGCATTTTTTTCTACTTCATCTCGTTGTAATTTTGACTTATTATTCTTATTATTATCATTTTCATTCGATGCTGACATTCATTGCTACTAAATTATTATATTGCATTTGATGGATGCTTTTTGAAGAGAATTTCTTCTTCTTTTTCTTGCTCTTTGTGGTTACATCAAATGAATGAAAAACATAATCTGATTTATTTCAGTAGAGATTTCTTCTATCTTTGAATTACATTTGCGGTTTTTGTAATGAAAAAAAAGAAGTTGAAAGTTAAGTTTGTGTGAACTTTTTGATGCAAAAGATAAATGTTTTGATGAATCTTTGATGCTAAGATGTTATCTTGGAGGATATTTATGTAAATTACTTTTATGATTATTCAGAATTTATACTTGCTTTTTGAATACTTTTTAAAATATTTTTTAAATGCTTAACATTTAAGCAGTTAAGTGCCTTGTTGGTCTATATGGTAAGGAGCTGTTCACTTATGACGTCCATCAAAATCTTGAAATTTTAAACTCTCTGTCACAAAATCTTGATACGAAAAAATTCTAATGTTTAAAACTGTCATACAGCCTCAAACCCTCCTCCCCCCTAAAAATTGGACATCATAAGTGAATGACCTGTAAGGTGCTTGACTCAAATTTAGAATTAAAACTCGAAAGACGTGGGTTCGAATCCAGACATTTCCAAAACTTTGCTTTTCAGAAGTTTAGATATTTCAACTGCTTAACCGCACTAAGATCAAGAGAAATTAGAGTTTTAGACAACGTTGGAGACAGTAAAGGGTCAGAAACACAATTTAATTTATGTATCTGAAAGTATTGTGCATTCATACAGACAGTTTGGCCGAAAAAACATACAACTACTAATTAAAATTTTTTTTAATTTTTAACTTAGATACGAAAAATTTCAAAAAATTCAAAATTTAGCCCGTACTATGTAAACGTCCTTTACGAGAACATGACTCACCATCCCAGCTACAAAGCAATCTATAAACAACTAAATGCTCCCATTAATTACAAATAAAATAAAAACTGGATTTTCTGTATCTCGAAACTTCATTTCCGTGTAAAATAGAGGATGAAAAGGCGCAAAGCATGAGAAAAAAATGGCAATTGCAAGAAAAGTGCATTTAAAGTTAATGAAAAGCCCTTTTCCGTTGCCAACAGTCATAATGTTTATATTTATACTTAATATTAGGTTCCAGTTAATAGGTTTTTAAAATTTTTCAATTCCTTTGTCAAACTAAAAATTTAATTTTTAAAAAATTTGATTATATTCTAAATAAAAAAAAATTTTTACAACCTTAAAAATTCACTAAGCCCCTAATAATCACCAATAAATGCTTCAAAACATTTTCAATAATGCATTGAATACATTAAAGTTAATATCCACCTTTACGACACTTTCAAAAAAAATTCCATAACATTCATTAGGCAATCAAGACTTAACAGCATGTTAAAATGCACAAAATGTAACAGGTGCACATGTTCAGTGAAAAATAAAACTGTCAGTTAAAAGAACACTTGCTGTAAAATCTTAAATATTAAGAAATTCATTGAATTTCTCCCGACACTGCATGATTCAAAATAAATAGCAATTCCAATATGAAAATTTTGAGTTCTACATCCACACAATGATTCATGTGCCATAAAAAAAGAGGAAAAAAATAAGGCAAATTAATGTTTGTAAATTTATTTTCACTCAGCTAGACAGTCAAAACACAAACATCATTGTCCGTTTATTTAAAAATAAATATGAGAAGATTTTCACGTGACATTAAAGTGTTTGGAGAAAAAAACAGCATCAAAATAAAAACAGAGAAAATCTTTTCATGATTATTTTTTTTCTGTACCTACTCGTGGAGCGCATAAAGCCAGCTGTCCCGATAAATTATGTCATCATTTTTAGTTTTTCTTTTTTTCTGACTGTTTTTTTTATTTTCTCTTCCGTTCGTGTGTATTTTGTCTTAAGCACATGAGGAAGAAAGATTTTGATAGATCCGCAATGCGACGATTCTTTAAACATCCAAGACAATTTATTATGTGTAGTTAGCTGCTAGACGATCGGAAATACTTTTTTTAATGGGTTAGTGGAAAAACAAGATTTTTCATTCGGGGGGTCAACGATAAATTTCTAAATTATGAAGACATTATCAAAATAAATTAAGTGATTTAATGACTCTCATCAACATTTATTAAGCTCGATAATTATTGGGGATGGGACATAAATTTAGTTTGGTTTAAGGATAAATTTTGGTCTTGTCGTTGTTACTAAGAGATATTTTGAGGTTTTTTAAAAGGAAATTGAAAGGTTTATTTTAATAATTGATGACAGGCTTGTGATGATAGCTATTAGAAGTAATTAAATTCACAAATATGTAAAGAATATCGATCGATAAACTTTAAAATCATCAAAAAAATAGTATTTTAATTTCTCTTCCAAAAATATCGAAAAAAAATTATTACAAATTTATCCAAAAAAATAATCAACTTTTAGTGCCACTATCACACGCAGCTTAATTATTCAACTAGAACGTGGTTGAAATGATGATTAATGGTATTGCATGTTATAGGAAATGAGAGCAAGAGAAGAGAATTTTTTATTGTCCATCGTTGATTTCGTGACATAATTATTGAGTTATTTAATAAAAAAAAATTTTGTGACATATTTGGCCCATGATGTGTGTGTGTAAGAAAGGAGGAGTAAAGAGCTTCCTCAAGAGACGCAATAAAATGATAAAATTTGGTTATTTTTGGGTGGATAAATGGGCTTGACGGACTTAAATGCTTTTGAATATATACATGACATTTTATGTTTTGATTGAGGACTAAATTATGGTTATGAACTTTATGGTGAAATATTTTTGACATGTGGAAGTGGAACAATGTGTTTGATTATTCCTGTGGGGATATTTTACGGTATATTATTATGAATGGTAGTTTTATGTAAATTTTGATTAAATTTTGAATTAATTGATAAATTGGTGTTTTTTGAGAAATAATTTTTTATTATTAAACTGGACCTGTTTATGCGGGGGAAGATTTTATTACGCTCTATATAGTTTGTTACGAATAAGTGGAGTTGGTCAAAAATAGCCATTTTTAGCGTCACGATTTTTTTTTCAAAATATAGAAATTCCACAATAAAAAATATGAAAAAATTCTTCTTTTGTTTGACCTGTTACAAAACGAACGTACTAAGTGAACGGCCTGTAATTTATTTATTTTTTAATATATTGAAAATATTCTAAAAATAACAATTATTAAATTTTAAAACACTCGTCTTCTAGTCGATCTCTATTCACATTTACTGTCAACTTTTTTGATTCCAACTAATTCATATTAGTTATTTATAGTTCATACCACAGGTAAAAAAGAATACGTGCCATCCAACGCGTAAAAGAATAAGCAATTACAGAACTATCAACAGTAATGAATACCTCATAAAAATTACAAATTGCAGGTAGAAAGGCAGTAAAAAAATTCACAAAATAATTTTCAGTTTTTATCAATAAATTTCTGTTAAACGACAAGCTTGATTACTTATGCACAACTTGGGTTAGAAATTATGTAAATATTGTTAAAAATTCAAAAACTTAATAATTTATGGTTTAAAATCTCACAAGTTAAAGCTTAATCGTTTCTGATTAAAAATCACAACAGTCAAAAAATTTATGAATCGTGGCTCATTCTTGAGGTCTACGTGAATATTTCTAAATGAAATTAGCAAAAATATGACAAACTGTTGATGTTAATTACTTTAATAAAAAAAAGTTATACGCGAAAGAGGAAAAAAATCAAGTTTGTGGGATCGTTAACTGCACATGTTTGAACACAGCTAATTTTTTACACGTTTATTTTTTTTTTTTTTTATTTTATTAATTTCCAATGATGCTTCCTAATAAATTTTATTGACACTATAAATGCCAATAACATTAAATGTCTGCCGTTTTGCAACCGATTGCTATCAATAAAAAGAATTTCATTTGAATTAAAAATTACGTTATTTTCTTTTTTTGTTGTACTGCTCGCGTTTTTATATTTATGAAAAAAATTCCAAATGATGTCTGAAACGGTTTTTAAAAATAATTAAAAATTGAAACGTTATCATCGTACGTAAATCAACTGTAAATAAACCTCAATTTATGGAATAAAAATTACATTTAGTTCAGTTTAATTTCATCAAAATGCAGATGAGAAATTGATCATGTTTTGTAGAATGGGTTGGATTTGGTGATATGAAGGGGTTTTAAAGATTTTGGTGATTTGACTTTTATTTTTAATTTTGAATACTTTTTTTGTCGAATTCGAAAAATTTTGATTTTAAAATTTATCGTAATTTTTAAAGTTTAAAAATTCAAATTCTGAAGCAAATTATAGACAAGTCTGTAACAAATTTGACGACACTTCAATAATCCAAATTGGTCAGTCACAATCCAACCATAAACCACATTTTTGCAACCAAAATCCGCTCGTCAAATAATTTCAAGAAAAAATTATTCACTGAGCATAATTCATTCATTTCAAAAAACAAAAAGAATATTGACAATAAGGAAGGAAAAGTGCACATCGAAAATCAGTCTTTATTTTATTATGCAGACAATGATGCTCCCCATCGAAAAGCCAGTGCAATGTTCTGCATACAAAATTTAAATTTTCCTTGTCTTTATTTACTCTTTTTTATCTTTTTTTCCTTCTTCTCCTCGTCATCGCCAGAATAAAAAGATGAAGATGATGATGACTTTAAGTGTGCCTTTTTCTGAACTTTTTCACATTTTTTTTTGTGTTTTTTGTTTACAGTTTGATTTTTTACTTCTTTAAATCGATAATAAAGAGTTTCTGTTTTTTGATTGATCTTTTTTTAGTTTGAATGAGGTTTGAAGGGAGAGGGAGTGGGGGGAGGGTTATGAATTACGAGTAAGGGACCATCTAATTTTTGTAAAAATATGAAACATTCGGGACATAACGGATATTTTCAAGAAAAAAATACGGAACCAGAAACAAATTTCAAGAATTTTATACAGGACAGCAGTGAAAATATGGGACTGTCCATTGAAGATGCTCGCAGATGGTTGCCTTTGCTATGAGGCTGTTAAGAAAAAGTGAAGTAAGTATTCCCTTTTTTAATTTTTTTATACTCATACATCTAGTTTCAAAGTAAAACTACCCACCTTTTTGTAAATTTTGTATTCTTTGCTGACTGTTTTTTACAAATTTCATCTTTTTTTTACAAATTTATCAAGTGTCAAATTTTCAAAAAAAAAAAAAAATAATAATAATAATAAAATTCTTTCAATTCTGCATTGCTTTTCAATATCGTAAAATCATGCAAAATCAAAATCATATTTTTTATATCATTACATCGCATGATTCTTGATTCTCTTCCATTTCCTTCTCACTTATCTAGTCTCACCGTACTCTCATCTGTTTTCTGCCTTCTGTGTGGCATTCATGCGACAAGAAGAAAAATTTTTATTTTCCGTGATTTTCATTCAGAAAAAAATAACATTTTTTTTACATCGCATATACATAGAAAGTTGTTGGATTTACTTCACCTTCGAGACATTTTTCATTTTATGTATGATTTATTTTTTTAAAGTCTTCTGTTGTCTTTCGTGTTTTTGTATATTTTTAAATATTTCTTCGAGTGCAATTTTCCATCATATTGTCTTGTTGGTTGATATAAAAAGAAGAAAAATACGCGCAATATTCTATATTTACTTTGCATGACTGGCAATGAGTTGAATGACAAAATTAAAAAACACGACTGTGAATATTTAATATGGAAGAAGGTTTAAAGAACTAAATTTACCTGCCAAAAAAACACTGTCATTAACCGCAAGTTGACATTCTGAATGCATTTATTTTGGAGGGAAAATTTCAATAATTTGATTATTTTTGACTGTGGAAATTTCAATCACACTAAAAATTTTTATCTTAAAAGTTGAAAGTTTACTATCCTATCTTGAAATTTAAGACTAATGATATTTTTTTATGATTCATAATTATGATTGAACATAAAATAAACATGAATTTTTTTTAATGATTAGTAAATAACAAAATTTACAGCTATTCAAAAAATTATTTTAATAACTTTTTGTGTGTTTTGCACGTAGATTTTTGAACTTGACTCATCAAACTTATTTTTCAAATAAATTTAATTTTCTCAACAAAATCTCACAAAATATTCCTCACTTATTAAATTTGTCAAATTATTCCTTAGTCACATGCATTAGATTTCTTGTTTATTTCAAAAATTGTTTGAAGCTAAAAATGCTGAGGAGCCGTTCACTTTTTAGGGGGGATGGGGTCTAGGATTTTGAAACAGGTAAAAAAAAAACAATTTTTTTTCATACAAAAAGCGTAACGAGGGGGGAGGGGGTCTAAAAAGTCATTTTTTTGCGTAACGTACTAAGTGAATGGCCTATTTTTCACCGCCAAAACAAATTTTTTACATTTAATTTAATTGTGGTTCGATAATACCGGTGAATTGTAAATAAATTTTTATAAACTCTCGCAGCACTAAATTTTTATACTATTATTCTGTTACTGTATTCATTCTTTCTTTCTCTCGAAATTTTGCAATTTGATGTCAGCATTAAAAAAATTAAATTATTGTTTGAGGATCTCATAAATTTTTATTATCGTAAATATTATATCATATTAAAAATGATAAAATACAATCAACAGTGAGCAAATAAAAAAGGATGAGGAGATGGAGAAATTATGTGCAACATATACGAAATTTTAATAATTAAAAATTCTCATCAAATTTACCTCCAATAAACAAATTATTATTTCCATGTTTATTTTATTTTTATGGACTGAACAGAAAAAATCTGTCTACAATGCATAATGCGAATGTCATTGTGATGCATATCGTATTTCGGGATTTTTAAAATGCATTTTTCAATACAGAGTTGGAGTTTGGAAAATTTTTAAAATTAAAAATCAAAATATTTCAAAATTGGATTAATCTCCTCAATAACATTAAGACTTGTTGATCAAAATAAATTTCCAGAATTTATTTAATTTGAAAATCCCAAAAATTTTCAGCAAAATTAAACCTAAACAATATGTAAGTCCAGGTATGGCGAACGGTTCTTATTTTAGTGTTCAGAAATAAAAAAGTTACCTTATTTTATCGTTAAAGTACAAAATTTGAATTTCTGAGCTCACTCAACAAAAATTTAATTTTAGAAAAATTTTAATTTTGCAACAAATTAATTCACTGGATCTTATTTAAAATCGTAAATCATGACGATTTAAGATTAATTAAGCATTTAATCATACTCTTGATATAGAAATTGATCTAATTATGATGATATTTAACATTGTTTATTTTAAAAAATTGTTTGATAGTGTTAGTAAACTCAAAATTTTTTTTTAAATTTTTCAAGATTTAACGGCCAGAGAGTTGTTCGCCAAACCTGGATGTAAGTCTTTTCCATTCATGCATCAAACATCTCAATCTCACACTCTTTTTTGCCTAGAAATGACTACAAAAACAACTTATTTTTGTCTGCGTATTCATTTATCACTCAAACGAGAATTCACTAATCAAATCCGACATTCCTAGATCGTTATTCATATAAATCACAAGCAATGTACATCAAACAATACAATAAAAAAAAAGTATCCAAAAATACGTGAGCAACTCTGCCTTTTTTTCGAGATCTGAAAAAGAGGAAAAAAGTTTCATTTTTTATGACACAAACGTCACGTTGTGCATGCTTTATAGATGTAGATAAATTTATGCTGATAATGAGCTATTTGAGCTAACTGTTGTCGCCAATCTTTTATATTGTATTTATTTATTCATTTTTAAGTGTGAGAACGAGAATATTTTAATGTTTATTTCCATTTTTTTATGATTATCAAGATCACAATATTGCTGATTTTTCTGTGTTTTGTGCGTGATTCGCACAATTTATTGGAAATAAAAAAAAAAGAGATTTTTAAATTTATTTACTGTTAAAAAAAATATTAAGCAATTAAAAGTTGTTTTTTTGGTTGTGGGCTGAGGATTCTGGTTAATGTTGAAGGTTTATGGGTTTGATTATCCACGCCTTTGTCAAAGAGGGTCCAGACCCCCTCTTTGAGGAAGAATTTCTTCATTTTGTTGGGATTTTTTTTTAAAAAAAAAGAATTTAGACCCTCACTAAAATTTTTCTTCCATACAGAAAAGTTTTTGGACCCCCTTGAAAAGCTAGTGGCTACATCACTAATTAAAATCACTTAAACAAGGTATAAAATTATGAGTTTCAAATTTAAATTTTTGAAAATTTATTTTTTGTCAGTTTTAAAAGTAAATAAAAGAAAAAAAAAATAAAACTTCGTATTTTGAAAATTATAATGAAGAATAAAATTTTAAAAAAATTAAATGCAAACGCAAATTTTATTATTGAAACCTTTAGCATCCACCAACTATCACATGTGAACGACCCTTCATTTAATTTTTCCTCTGCGGCGTACCAAATTATCATCGTTACCGCTATCTCTACACACGGATTGTAAAAACGATGCCCAAATCATCATAACGGACCCGTTTTTACGTGTCATTTCTTTGGGGAAAAATTAATGTTGAGGCAGTTTTTTGACAAAATGTGGCCAGCATATAACAATAAGCTTGTGTCTTTTAAAGCTCATTTGAATATTCAACATATGCAAAACTACATTTTATTATTATTTTTTTTTTGTTATTGTGCACTCAATTCCGACACAAAAGAAGAAGTACGACGAATAATGAAGAGCACACTTTGTGTGTAATTTGAATGCAGAGTAGTCGTGACAATGAAAACAAAATTGGTAATTAAGTTTGTCGAAAAAAAAACAATTTAGTAAATTAAATTTAGTTTGAAATTAAAAGCTACTGGATTGTTTACTCGGTTAAAGACCTATTTAAAGGTAATTGAATTTTGTGTTTTTTTAAATAGCGATTAACAAATAATACGTCGCAAATATTAAATAATATTTTATTTTTTTTTATGGATATGGAATGTTTTTAATATTTCATTTTATAAAATAATCTTTTCTGGTATGAATGCCTTCAATTTGCTATAGAATTTTAAATTTAGTAGAAATTAAAAATTTAAAAAAAAAATATTTTTAAAAATCACAAAATATCGTCATCTTTATTCCTCATTCCAAAAAAAGATCGTCATGCATTTACTCACGTTTTCCACATAAAAAAAAATCTTCAAAATTGAGTTCATTGATATTGAAATTGATAGTTATAGTCACTCATAAAAAAATCACCAAATGACTCCTAATTAATTGTTAAAAATTCAAACTATAATCATAAATTTATAATCGTGTAATCTTAACACAACACAGGAAGTATTCGATATGAAAGCTTAAAAACACACATCATGAATGAATTTAAGAACCATTCTCATGTTTCATTATGAGATCATTAAAAATTCACAAGTTGATTCCTTAATTTTCAATAAAACACAAGGATATCATATTCAGGTCAAGAATCTTATATTGAAAGCCGAAAAAAGTGAGTTGATGGATAAGCTCACGTAGGCTTAAAACTCTGATTTTTTAGAACAATAAAAAAAGTCCCGCCAATAATCTATAAAAATCATCTTTATAAAAAATTGTCAAATAAATTATTTTTTAGCGTATTTTTTGGATTTTAAATTAAAGATTGAATTTTAGATGCATTTTGTCTTTGGGGCCGTTCACAAAGTACGTTACGCAAAAAAAGACTTTTTATACCCCCTCCCCCCTCGTTACGCTTTTTGTACGAAAATTCTTTTGTTTTGTATGATCTTTTACAAAATCTTAGACCCCCCTCCCCCCTAAAAAGCGAACGTACTTAGTGAACGGCCCCTTTGAAATTTTAGCTTGTTTTGGGAAAAGTGTGGGAGGATAGTCCATGTTTTTGTTATTAAGTTCTATACCAAGATTATAGTTATCTTTAAATCCAGTCGAGTATAAGTTAGTTTTAATCTCAAAAATTCACGAAAATACATTCATAACCTCAAAATTTTTATCATCATAGTAAATAATTCTTCTTTTTTCACTCTAACTAATGAATGCAAAGTTAATGAGGAATCAATTTAATGATCAAGTAATAAAAAATATAGATTTTATCTGTCAACCACTGTTGACATTTACTGACTATTAAGAAATTCCATTGGACACATTGACGTTATTTTTTTTAAAAAAAAAAAAAAAAAAAAAAAAAAAACAATAAAAAAAATTCTAAGAAAAAGGTAAATTTATGAGGAATGAATATTAAGTCACATACGGAGATATACACGTGCCATTCCTGCAGTCAACAAGAGACGTTCATTTACTTGAAGTAGAGGAATAAACAAGAATTATTTAAGTAAAAATTTTCGTTCAGAAATATCTTTACAAGAAGGTAAAGTATTGTACACGTGGACAATTCTATTAGATAAGTATAAAAATAGCAAGTTGAGGTGGCATTTTGGGACGATAAATATGAAAACAACTGTATATTGTTAAATTTATGGCTATTTTAGTTTTTGTATGATTTTTAAATTTCGCCATTTGTTGAAATATTTAAAAAATTTAGGAACTTTTTGATGCCAAAAATATGCATAGTAAAAAATTTAGAATAAGTTGAGCTAACTACGTGTTATATTTAAATAAATCAAATGTAATACATTTAGTTGAGGGGTCGTTCACTAATGACATAAATCAAAAACTTGGATTTTTAAACCTTCCTTCCTCCCCTTTATCACAAAATCTTCAATAAAAAATCTATTGTTATAAACTGTCACACAGCCTCAGACCCCTCTCCCTCCCTAAAAATTGGACATCATAAGTGAACGACCCCTGACATATTGGTATTTAGTAAGTTTAACGAAACAAAAAATATACAAAATAAAACCAAAAACATCCTCATTTTTCATCAGATCCTTAAAAATAATTAAGCGCGCAAAGTTAAGTGAAACACGGAGAATTAACTAAATATGCAAATAATGTTAAGTGTTGCTGAAAGCAAATATCAAGAATATCTATGGGAATAGTGTTGCAAAAACATTAAAAATTGTATTTATAATTTCATATTCTAACAAATTCATCTTCAATTTTTGTCCATAAAGTAGCAACAGTCAAAAGAAGTTCACTTCCAAAAAATAACGCCTAAAATGAAACAAAAATGCGCTAAAATAATTTAAATTGTATTATATTAAAATTACAGAAGAAGGGATCGATAGGGTTCTGTTAATACTTTTTTATTTTTGGCCTCAAAAAGTTCATTCAACCAAAAGGCTTAGTTTATAGCCACAACACAGAAATATTTTTTTCACCAACATTTTTCATTTGTATACATTTTTTTTGGGTATTCATTAGTCTTTTTATTGTTGTTGTTGTTGTTAGAACATTAGACGCTTATTCAAGGTCAATAAACAAAACACAATCAAACGCACACGACGAACAAACTCAAAAAAATGTAATACAAATGTCTTCGACGACGAGGGTTTATTATTATGACGAAGATGATTGAAAATTATGGAAATAAAAATGTACGACTTATATCTGTATTTAATCAAATGTTTAATTAGTAGATTGTGAAGTCGAAGAACTTTTTGCGATGTTCATAAAATAGTGAAGTAAAAAAAAATTATAGCCAAAATGTACATTCGTATGAAAATGGACAATAAAGCAGCAGCAGCAGCAGAACAACATGGAAAGAATTCAATGAACGATTTCAAGGCCAAACAGTTTGATGGGAACAATAAGTGTGGCTTCCATTCTCTTCCTTCTTCCCCATAATAATAAACTCTCATGTTTTTGTTTTTGTTGATGTAACAATGACTTTTCATGAATTGTACTCAATATAAACATTCAAAGTTGTGCCAATTCTTTTTTTTTTGTGAAATATCTATGAAGAAAAGTTTGAGAATCAGCGAAAACATTGAGGAATGGAAACATTGCGAGGTGGTCTCGTAAAAAAAATCTGAATGGATGGAATTTTTATGTGAATATTTTCAAGTTCAGATAATCTCATTTTGAGATTCTTTTTAATGGACCTTTTCTTTATTTTTAATTAGTTCTTGGGTGCTGATTATCGAGCAAGGTAATAAACTGGAAATATAAAAATTTTCTCAGTTTTAAATTAAAGTAAAGGCTTGTTAGGTGGTAAGATTTTTGGTTATAGGAAATGAATTTTTGGTTGGTGGTTTTATGAGTTTTTGAGTGATTCCATGAAAAATTAATTAAATTATTAAATTTCAGAACCTATGGGATCGTTAACTTATGATGTCCGATTTATAAGCGAGGCTGTGTGACAGTTTTAAAGAATAGAATTTTTGTTGAATGAAGATTTTGTGATGAGGGAAAGAGATTCTAAAATTCATGTTTTTATGAACGTCATAAGCGAACAGACCCTAATTCAAATGGTTTTTTTTGTAAAATTCCTTGGAAATACAAACATTTTAGAAATTATTTTTAAAAATCCTTTAATTTGTGAAATATTTCAATATTCATGAAATTTTAAAAATGAAAAATCAATCTATTTCCTCATTTACCCTTGAAATTGATCAAGTTCAATGATATTCTTAAATCCACCATCAAGAATCGTTTGCTCTTGACCGAAACTATTTAATTTCTATTTTTAGAATAGATCAATGCTCTTCACGAATTTCCATCTACTTGTATTAGAAATTTGAATGTGTGCTAGCTTAAAAGATTGAATATAATACATCAAGTAAAACTTCCACGATTTTAAAGTAGCTTGTTAGACATGATGACAAGATGCTACAAAAATCTTGTTATAAAGCATAATTGTCCCGCCTATAAGCATTAAATTAGGAAAAGAGAGAAAAAGAAACTTCATGTCCCAAATCACGTATGACGAATTAATGAATCCTCAACGAGAAGTGCTGCTTTTTATTGACAAATTAAGATCATTTTATGAACACCCCCTACACCAACTCATATCGCAACTAAATACATATTTATTTTGGTCCGAAAAATGATATAAAATAAAATGAGGCATGCGAAAGAACAGCAACAAAAAAATGAAAGAAATTTCAGCAAACAAACATAAAACTTACCTCAACTTGTGCGGCCTCCATGTAGTCATTTTAATAATTGCGAGCAATAAGATAAATTGCGTTGTAATAATATAATATGTTATTGCGTGGACTTTGTGCTCTAAAAAGGCAATGTTTGTGATTAAATACAACAAAAGCAAATTTTATTTTTTGAGACGCAATAGGGGAGGCAATTTCACTTTCTACAAATAATAATGACCCTCCCCTTACCCTACACTCATGCCATTTGTACATTATTTTTTTTTTCTTTGAAAAAAGCCAACAAATTACAGTACAGTAAATAATAATAGGAAGTAATGAATGTTAAGAGATGAAAATGAAATTTTGAGTAAATAAATTCAGTGCAGTCGTAAAATAAATTACTTTCTCGCTTTTTTTTTTGCTTACTTCCTACCCTTCATACTACCCCCATTGTGGACTGTTTGTTATTATTATTGTTTAGTAAAAAATCATGTATGAACGAAATTTTATTGCTCAACTCGAGCATTCATCATATTATGACTCTGAGCTCACAAATGTTCGTTTTTTTTTCTTTTCTTTTTTTTGGAGGAAGTGGAATGAACGGAGATGAATGAAGTCGTACAGAATGAAGAAGTGTTTGACTGCCAGAAAAACGAAGAATTGTACATGATCAAGAAGTTAAGACGTTTGTAGAAGCTAGTAGAAGAAGACTATAAATGAAGATTTGACATGGATTGGATGGTTATAATGCATTGATGCAAGGAATAAGTTCTAAGGAGTTTAAGATTTTAATTTAAAAATTTTGAACTTAAATTGCCTTTTAAGGGTAAAAATCATTCCCATAAGAAGTTATCAAAAATGAATTTATTTTCAAAATTGATTAGACAATTAACTCAAAAATTTAACCATATTTAGGAACTTTGGAAAAAAAATAAGAATAGATGTCTTATGTTCTCTAAAAATCTCTTTAATTCAAGAGTCAAAAATCCAAAGACCTAATCTACCAGTCAAAATAAACTTTTCTCACCAGAAATATATATTTTAACCCAAAAAAATAAATCAACACACAAAAAAAGTTAATTTCAACTTCCCAGAAGTGCAGAAACGAGTGTGAATTTCTTGACATTCTGTACATGTCTTGTTATTTGGATTTCCCTCTCATTCTTGCATTCATTCCCTAAAAATATCTACAGACCATGTTTTTTTAGATAACAGAGAAAATAAAATTACATAAAAGTAAAATGAAATTGCGCCCCGGTTCATGTGTAAAAAATCACGTATGCCATATTCTTAAGAACTCTGGCTGTCGCTTTTATGGATGCGATTTAATGGACATATGGAATGATGTAAAGCTTCTTACGACGTGAATTGTTTTCTCCTTTTACTCTTACATTTCACTTATGACATTCTCCCGAAATAAAGTAATAGGAAAATCAGGGAAGGGAAGGCATCAGCGATGACGTGTCACGTCGGCTCATTCCATTCTGAATCTTTTCAGTTCCATTGAATTTGTACGGTAGAAGCACAAAAATTTACCACACATGATGACTGTCAGTTATGTTAACAGTTAACATATTTTGCCGTTAGGATAATTGGAAGCAACGTCAACAGATATTAAGTTGTTGTGTACGAGGAAAAGGATAATTTTTTGTGGTATGGGGTTTGTCCTGACTTTTTCTAAAAATGACAATTGAAAGAAAATTGAATTTCCTAATTTTAATTCCAAGATTTATTGATGAATCACACAGCATTAAATCCCTACTCTCTGGTCTAAAACATTCCATCTTTCAGCACCCAAAACTCATATGAGATCATAATGAAAGAATATCTTACAAATTCCTTCTGTATACATAAACTCAACTCACATTTCATCCATTGTTTTGTTTTTCAATGTTTTCTCATTGTCCTCTTTGTGTTTTGCATTAACATACCACAAATACAAATTATTCAATGTAAGTAAATTGAAAATTCCCGCCAATAATTTTATTTTTAGTTTTAATTTCTGACTATGAAAGAAAAATTTTATGTCTTTGAGAAACCTCGTTGCCCTGCATGTACGCTTCCCATAAAAAATATATATGTACTCATACATATGTAAAATAATAATATTTTTGGTAAGCACTTTTTTGGATATGGAATATGGTCGTTATGTTGTTTTGACTGGTTTATTAAATGACTGGATTGGCAATGTTGATGAATGTTTGTTACAAGTGGTGATGCATAGATTGATGGTATGAATAGGAATGAACTATTGGCTGATATATCAGATTGCTGATCATGCAGATTTTTTGATGAATTTTGTTAGAAGTTTATTTTCGAGAATTCTGGAAATGTTTTGTTTTTTGAGGATTTAAGAGTCCGGACTGGTCGTGCAAGAATATTTTGTTTTCACTTTAATTGTGTCTTGTAAGATCTTTAAAAAGATTTTCACAACAAAAAATGTCAAGTAATCAGCTGTTAAAGATTTCAATCAACCCCCAAAAAATTCATCATCATCCCACATATAAAGTGCGCCAATGCCATGCCATTCACTTCCGACTCTTAATTACTGTTCTCAACATTTTTTTTTTTTTGCGCGCGTTTTAATTCATTCTCATTTTTTATGATTATTCATTAATTTCAACTTCTTTTGTTGTGCCTGGATTCTCTAAATAAAAATTACTTTTAATGTTCTTTTCCATACTACCACAATCTCAACATCTCTCGTCATTTATTCCCGCATTTTTTTACGTTGTTGTTTATTTATTTGTTATGTATTCATTCTTCTTCTTTTATTTTTTTTTTTTCGCAACGAAGAGTTTAATGAACTTTCTGATTTGTTTTCATTCCCGCGCGTCGAGTATTTTTTTTTTTTAATGTTATTATTTTTATTTTCATTTATATTTTCGCGAATGGTAATGAAAGAGAACGAAAAGAGTAGAGAAAGAGAAACAAAACAAACCAGAACATTCTCCGGAATGTAATTTTCATTAATTTTATTTTTGGTTTTGTTGTTGATACGCGAAAGAATGTCTCCAATATTTTTTTCTTGCAATTTCTCTTGGATTGACTGATTGCAATTTCAATGGAATTCATAAGTAATGAATTGGAAGGAGAGAAAAAAATAGTGATGAGGAACTTTAATGGTGTTTTAAGATTTTTGGTGAAAATCTGAAATGCTTTTTGATATAAATTTTTTGGATTTAAAAAGATAAATCAGGGGTAAGGATCCAGCCTTTTGAGCTGGAGGCACTGCAGTTCAGTTAAAACAGAATCTATTGTTCCACACCCAGCAAACATATAGTTTATGATTGGTTTCGAATCACTTGGAAATTCTGCACTTTTTGACTTGGCATGGAATTGAACCCAGGACCTTTGGCATAAAAGGCCAACGCTCTACCATTTACGCCACTGATGCCATTTCACTGCTTGTTGGATTTAAAGGGATCTGATTTTATGTAATTATTTTTATATTTTTTTATTAATGTAATCAGAGGAGTAGGAATTAAATATATGAATTTCAAAAAGGATAAAATTCTATAAATCTTTTCCAGAATTTGAAAAACTTTAAATTTGTTCTCAAATATTTAATATCAGAACTATATCTGCTACCTTAAAGCTCAATCTTTATGTTTTCGAACAATATTTTATAAGAATATAAGTTCAATAAACCATTTTTTAACGGTTCTGTTTATTTATCAACGCAAATTCTTCAAATATTTAATTCATAAACATTCAAATACTTTCCATTCGTAGTAAAATAAAAACAAAACAAAATAGTTCATGAACCATCTAAAACTAACCAACACACAAACATTAAATTAGCCAAACTAACATAACCATAATATTCCATTCCAGAACATACGCAAAAAAAAAGAAAATAAAATTGTTTTGTTTTCCCACAAATTGTTCACTCATTAATCAATAACCACGCATATTCGTATCATTACGAATGTCCAATTAAAGTGTTTAATTTCCTGAGAATTTTTTATATATTTCTTTCATTCTTCTTCTACTCATTCTACCATATTCGATTATGCTTGAGTTCATCAACATAACATTATGACAAATAATAACACTGCTGTCAATAACAGGCACTCGATCATAACACATTCCCGATTCAACAGCGACGATATGATGATGATGATGAAGAAAAAGAATGAGAAAATGATTCTTTTTTTTGTGGACGTAAACAAGTGAAATGTGTATGAAATGAATGGGACGAAAAAATGGCGCAATTTGTTGTTTGAAGGTTGTTGACTTTTCTGGAATGGGGATTTAAATTTTGTTGTTTTTAAAACTTGTATTTTTAAAAAGTTAAATATCTCAATGATTTGTAGGGTATATAAAATTATTACAGAGCTTTGAGAAAATTGAAATTTATTAGCGGGGTTAGATAGTTTTAAAATTTCAAATTTCAAAATTATGACATTTTAATTTTTCAATTTAAATTCTTTATTATATTAAAACCTAAATGGAAAAAAATGAAAATTTTAAACTGTAAAGTCATAAAACTTTTGAAAATTAAATTCGTTTAAAAACTTAAAATTTTAAAAAAAATTCAAAAATTGAAATGTTTTAAACAACAAATCAGAAAAAATATTTAAAAAATTTTATCAATCTTTAATAATATCCAATTGATTTCATCCACACCAAAACAATGTTGAAAAAATTATTTTTGGCGCGCTCGTCACAACAATTTTGCTTGTTACACAAATGTTTACTTTCCATTTAACATTTCTTTCTCACTTTTTTGTGTGCCTTGATTATAGAGGATGTAAATAAGTTAAAGGAATTTTCTTGCTTATTATTCACAATGTTGTTATTGCCAGTACTTGCCGTATGCCAATGAAAAGTTTAGAATTTTATTTTTCAACTTTGTTTTCGAGAGATGGAAAAAAAGTTTTTTTTTTCATTATAATTCCAATTTTTACCTTCCTCTTCCTTCCTTAAAATTTTTTTCTCCTTCTTTTTTTTTTGGTCTGGTGTTGAGTTAAGTTAATTTAGATTGATTGATATTTTTTTTCTTCTTTACTATTTTTTTCTGTCTGAATTAATTTATGAAGTAATGGGAATAATATGTTGAATAAATAAATATTTTAGGAGAACTTCATGCATAATAAGAAAGCACTCAAGTATTTAAGGTGAACTTTGAAAACTGATTTTACTGATAAGTTTTGTATTTGTTAGATTTAATTTGTTGGAAAATTGCGTAGTTTATTTGGAATCATTAAATTAAAGGATGTACGTCACTAGACTAGCTACATAGATATGTGTATCAAATTTCGACCTATTGACGTGTGTGGATTGGATGGTGTGATGTATTGTTGGATATAATTTTAATTTTGTTGTTTTTCCGGTTACGCAAATTATTATTGATTTAGGTAATTTTTGTTCAGATTAGTATAACTTACAAATGCCCAAAATATGTGAACAATCGTGCCAATTCAAATGCTAACTTCTTAAAATTTAAATTTCGTTCGTATTTAGACTAGTTATCTAGTTCAAAAAGTACATCCAGTGTATAAAAATTCTAATTAAAGGCATTTCAGCTTCTTAATAAAATTTAACTTTAATTAAAGGTATCAGATGTAATTATAAAACAGTATTGTAATCCGCATCATTGTCGTCATCACTTATTTTTACCCAAAAAAAAAAAAAATTCCTATTAAAAAAGGGAACTAACCCAAAAAAATACCGAAACAGATTTTAACTTCAAACATTTTAAAGGTTGTTCTACTTAATATCCATAAGGAAGTACCCAAAGGTTTCAAAAATAATGAGAACTAAAAAAGCAAGAAAATAAACTTTATTTGAAAATAAAGGACTTAATGACTCACCATCCTCAAAGAACAAAACTTTTTTTTTGTTTTTTGCTTCATTCCAGCCTCCTTTATCCTTCAGTATAATCCCCATACCTTCATAAATTCATTAACAAAAAAGAAAGATTTTCTTCGTTTTTCCCAGAAGCAACAGGGAAATAATAATTGGAAGGTAGGCGAGATTATAAAACTCGTCAATATTATACACATTTTACATTTAATAGCTCGCATTATATTATCACAAGCTTCAATTAATTTCATAACAGTTTTTAATGCCTTCCCATTAAGACGCGATGCTTCCCTATTTTCTTGTTCATTTAATTACCAATGGAATTTTTTTCATCTACTTTTTTCGTCTGATTTGATTTCTCGAGGGAATTTAAAGTACGTTACCAACCGATTAGAAATTTTTTTATTTTTGCAATAACTCTCTGCAGATATCCCAAAACCTAGTGATGTTATATATTTTTGGAAAGGTATTGAAATTTTCAATCAAATGGTATGAAAACATTTGGAAAATTTTAAGTAATAAAGTCACACTGGGTAAAAAACGCATTTTAAGCAATCTATTCAACAATGTTTTGCTTTTTTCTCAGCATGAGATGCACAAAACTTCTTGTAACTTTGCACACTTATTCTTTATTAAAAAATGAATAAATTGTAAAAGTTTCAGATTTTTCCAAGAAGCTTTTCACGAGTTTTCCTTACCTGAAATTTTCCACATAAAAGTGAATGTTTTTCAATAACTAGACATTTTTAAATATTGTTATTAATCATGTTTGATTCCATTTTTTATTACCTTTCCATTGATATATAATAATATAAGATTAATCATAGGATTACAGAGAAATCAATAAAAAAGTGCTGCGAATGTATGAAAATTTCCATGAAATTTCGCCATCTTGAATTTTGTTTTGCTTTTTCTGATTAAACTAACTAACTTTATTTTATGTTTTATACCTCTTTTGAAAGGTTTTTGGAAGTACTTTGAATCAAAATAAATGTTATAGTTCACATATGAACACAACTAAAGTTACAGGAGCTGGAAGTTGACAATGACAAAAAAACTTCTACTTTCAAAAAAAATTTTTTGTATTTTTCAAATTATGACTTATTTAACACATTAAATATAGTTTAATCACTTTATTATGTTGTAAAATACCATAAATGATGTTTATCAATCAGGAATTAACAAATAAAAGCTTTAAAAAAGAAATTTATAAAAATTTTTTTTTGAATGTAGAAGTTTTTTTGTCATTGTCAACTTCCAGCTCCTGTAACTTTAGTTGTGTTCATATGTGAACTATAACATTTATTTTGATTCAAAGTACTTCCAAAATCCTTTCAAAAGAGGTATAAAACATAAAATAAAGTTAGCTAGTTTAATCAGAAAAAGCAAAACAAAATTCAAGATGGCGAAATTTCATGGAAATTTTCATACATTCGCAGCACTTTTTTATTGATTTCTCTGTAATCCTATGATTAATCTTATATTATTATATATCAATGGAAAGGTAATAAAAAATGGAATCAAACATGATTAATAACAATATTTAAAAATGTCTAGTTATTGAAAAACATTCACTTTTATGTGGAAAATTTCAGGTAAGGAAAACTCGTGAAAAGCTTCTTGGAAAAATCTGAAACTTTTACAATTTATTCATTTTTTAATAAAGAATAAGTGTGCAAAGTTACAAGAAGTTTTGTGCATCTCATGCTGAGAAAAAAGCAAAACATTGTTGAATAGATTGCTTAAAATGCGTTTTTTACCCAGTGTGACTTTATTACTTGAAATTTTCCAAATGTTTTCATACCATTTGATTAAAAATTTCAATACCTTTCCAAAAATATATAACATCACTAGGTTTTGAGATATCTGCAGAGAGTTATTGCAAAAATAAAAAAATTTCTAATCGGTTGGTAACGTACTTTACTTCTTTTATCCTTTTAGGATTTTTTTTTTGCTGCTTTTTGCCATAAGAGTTTCAACTCTTGAAGTAAATTGGATGTGCAATGAATTAATTAAGAGTTAAGAATAAAGGAAATTAAGGTTAAATATTATACTCGTGAAGGTTTATTATTATGCAACAGCCTGGTCTGGAATCAATTAACGTGAAAAATGCATTAGGTGTTGTTGTTGATGGATGTTTGTTGTTGATTTTCTTGGATATTCCGGAAAAATATTAAGTTAATATTTTTATAATTACAGGGGTCCTCGATTTAAACAGGTGTTTTGTTTAGAGTTTACAATTTAGAGTTGAAGCTTTGGAGATTAAAAATTTTTTGTACCAAAAAAAATTGTATCTATAGTAAGAGAATAGTTCAAATTTTAAACAAGTTCAAATATCTTCAACAACATAAATTCAGTCTTTCTAATTTCTTAATAAAAACAGCAGCAAAATAAAATAAAATTCTAATCTTGAATGATACATAAATCACTTTTTGTATGGTTGAACATCCTTTCCACTTTCTATCACTACCGACTTGTACATCATATACATAAGACACACACAGAGTGTGTGATTTTTTTTTTTTTTTTTTTGGTTAAAGAAAGTCATAAAATTAGCATATACAGCCATAGAATTTGTTGACAACGCATTATTTCTTTTCGCATCGTGTTATCAATATTTCTTCAGTATATTCAGTGTGTGGCATCTCCATATGTGCGTATACATATAAGAAAGAAAAAAAGAAAAAATATTCTTAAAGCTATAAATAATTCTTTCTCAATGACGCGTATCCCTTTCAGACACATATCGATGTGTATATATGGGGATGTCGAAGGATGGGTTACCAAACCAAATAAATGTCTTTTTGGAATGGCTTTTTTAATATTGAAATACGTTATAAATCAACCCTTTTCGATTTGTAAATGCGTGTCTTTGTGCGTGTGTACATCACTCGACATTTTATTATATTTATTTATTTTTTTTTTTTATTCTGAAGTCCATCTGAATATTTTTTATTTATTTATTTTCCTCTTGCTATGCTGGATTGAGAAATGTACATAAAATTGTTTTTATTTTTTTATTTTATTCTTGCCTCCCTCTTCCGCATTTTTTTTTTTGCTTTATTTTCAGTGAATTCAGCATTTCTCTTTCTTTTCAGCTTTTTCTAATATGTACCACAAATTTTTTTTATTATATTTTATTTATTTTTTTCTCTCATGTTTCCCAAGGAATATTTCTTATAGAATGATTTATTGACGTTTTATCGAGTTTTAAACGCATTTTAAAATTTTTAAAAAATTACATAAGATTATGTATGAGAATCTAACTTTATTGAGTATAAGCTGCTTTTTTTTCTTTTTAACTTCCACGCATTAGTATAAGTTATTCGATTCACTTTTTCCGCCAAATTTCATTTTTTTAAGACTTTTATTAACCTCTTTTACGACATAAGTATTTACAGAAATTTTCAATCTTATCTTTAATTCTTTAAATATTTGTGAAATTTCAATAGTCAAAACCTAAACTTAGCCACAATCAAACTACCAATTTTTGTCTTCGAATTCCTTATTCCCACATTAGAATTGGACAAAAGTTTAATTTTTATCAAAAAAAATATAATAAAAAAATAAAAAATATTATAAATTGTATTTTAAAGATTTTTTCCTCGTCTTTTTTCATTTTTCTCTTGTCCAAATAAAATTCAATTAGAATCTTGTGACATGTTTTCCCTATTTATGCTGAATTTTCATTTTTCTCTCACTCCTTGATTCCAGAATTCATTACACCCTCTAAGTCTTCTTTAAATTCAATATTGAATTTTAAACTTATTGTATAATATTGGGGAGGTAAAAAATATCTATAATCTATTAAAATTAGATAATTTAATTCTGTTGATGATGTTTATGACAGAAAATTGAATTTTTGTAAGATTTTTCGAAGGAATCTTATTATTGAAAAATTTCTTCACTAAATTTCAATAAAGTTTTTTTTGATGATAAATTTACTTGACTTTTACTTTTCAATTTACTTGACTAATTTCCCTTAGGAACAAAAAAGCCAAATTTTTATTTTCAAACTCATTAAAATTGCAATTCAAATAAATTATGTCAAAGAAAAAAAAAAGTTCATAAAAATGTCAAATTATGCAACCTGTCTAGTCGAATTGTCATTTCCGCGATAATTAAAGCAAAACTGTCATCAAAATGCTTTTGTTATTTTTAATTTATTTCATTTAATTTTGATAGCAACATTTTCAGAACTAAATAAAAATCCGCCAAAATTGCAATATTGCCAGTCACTTTTAATTCCACTTTACCACAATTAATACAAGCGTGTTGACAAGAATCTTTTTTTTATTTTCTTTTAAAATGGCATTAAAAATTGTTTTGAGAATTCTTTTTAATTTTTTGTTGATTTTAAAAGCATTTGAAATGTCTGTTAATGCCAATGCTATTCCGGATTCAATTCGAGATTTCAACTGTGTTGAATATGCAAAGAAAATTGGCGCAGACTGGAAAACACTCAATTGTGTGTTAAAAAGTTTTAATTTGTAGCAAAAAAAATTTTAACCATTTCAATTATTCTTAATTTTTAGTGCCACATGTAAGTGACTGTAGGAAATTCTATCAATGTTCTGAAAAACGCTTAATTCCAAACACATGTGCGGATGCAAAAGAGACTCGCTTTAATCCGTGGACAAATAGATGCGAATGGAATTCAACAATTGAATGCATTACGTTTGACCAGTTTATGGAAATTAGTAACACAAACAGTTGTGATTAGAGTCATTCGACAATTTACAGGATTAAACATGCATTTTATTTCTGATAAATAAATGAATAATAAAATTTTATGAATTCCCAAAAATAATGAAATTTAAATAATAAAATATAATTAATATTTTCAGCATGTTAAAATTAATGACAAAATTATAAAAATAATCGATAAATTTCAGTCAAAATTTTTGACGGTCAAAATCGCATTTCTTTGATTCTAAAATCTTACGACATTTTCGTCAACTAAGTACGAAACAAAAAATCCCAAAACGTGTACATTTTTCTTATTTACGATAAAAAAGCACTTTCAACTGTTAAATTTAAAATTATGCAAAAAAAATGTTAAATGACTTGCAAATCACAGTATGAATGTCAGTTATATGCATGTTAATTGTGAAAATTTACGTAAATTGTGTTGATACATTAAGTAATAACAATATTTCAATAAATAAGAATCACCACTTAAGTTGGCATTAAGAGGCGGCGTGCTTTAAAAATAATGAGCGATAAGTAGCTTCATGGATGAATTTACGGGGCTGACATTTAGTAGTTGGAAGTAGTTGACTGGTATTTAAGTTTATTGTTATGAAGGAAAAAATACATTCTCGTAAAAAAATTTTTGTCCCATTTATCCCTCTTGGAATGAATCCGAATTGTTCAAATATTTTGCAATCCCAAAAAATATCTGCATGAACGACCAAAATTTTCATAATGCATATCCAATGAATATTTTATGAAAAGGGAAAAATTCCTGAAGGATAAAAAGTTGAATTTCCATATTTTTATTTTATTTATACTGCTAACTTCGATGTAATAGAGTTTAGTAACGCAACTTTGAATAATTCGAAACTTTGAATATCGATTCCATAAGATTTGACAATTTTTTGATGATATTAAAATCATAAATTTTTGTTTATTAAAAAAATCAATACCGATGACAAATTTTTAATTTTAGAATATTTTGAAATAAAATCATTGCAATAACTTATGCAAATTTACAATCAAATCGGAATTTAACTTTCAATTCAAGTAAAAAGACGAATAAATTTATCTATATTGTAAAACACAACATCCAATGGTTAACTCAACTAAATCCTGAGCAATTTTTTAAAATAGAAATACTGATATGAATACAAAGTTTGTCATTTCCTAAATTATTGGATCAATATTATTTACATATGTATTACGATACAATGACTTGTTCAACTATCGTTATTGTTAATTGCCACAATGATTCAATTTCCTTCCTTTTTAGAAGAATAGATCTATTTAAAATGGTATTTGTTAGCTATGAATTTATTACGAATTCTGCACACTAAATGACCAAAATTGTTGAATGAATTGCTCTTTTAAATTTAGTAAATAATTATTCAATAAAAATTGACTCTTGAAATTAAAATTTCAAAAATACCTTCAAATTTTCAATGTAGATTGTTAATCTAAGCAACAGAAATCATGTCAAAATTTTAAAAATGCTGAACATGAAGTCAAATTTCTCTAACCATAAAATCATAGGGGACTGCAAACTCAATTCAACAAGATAAATATACATTTTTTGTCACCATCTAGCGATAAAATTTATTCTCATTTTATAACACATAGCATGCAATTTTTGCAGAATAAAATATTTTGACCTCATGACCCTTTCATCTTACTCTTGAAGCTAAATATAAATCTATGAAAAAAGTAGACGAGAAAAAAAAACCTTTTTTTATTTTATTTCATGTGTCCCTAGCAAATCATATCACAATTTATCATTTCAGTGCTGGACATTTCATCAAATTATTTGCTCATATTCTTTAATAAAAATAGGAGACAGAGAAAAAAAAAAGTATTTTATTCTTGCATGCTTATTCATTCATCTTGACAATATGTTTCCATATAATATCCACCCTAGAGCATATACATTTCTGTATACTTATGGAAAATGAGACACGACACGCATTTCTCATTCGTACCGTCAAAAAAAGAAAGAAAGTTTCTCATTAACATCGTCTATATTACAATCAGTGCACATGCTGTTGCAATCAAAAACTTTTTTCTAACATGGAAAGTCATACGATATCAACTAACATGAATGTACGAGGATTTGACTTTGAAATAGAAGAAATTAAACTTTGATTGAATGCTGATAGTTTCATAATTTGAGATTGAAAACTTGCTCCGGAGATTGTATATTGAATTTCAAGAAAATAACATATAATAAGAAATCGTAGGATGAAATGAAGGTAAAAGTTTTAAGATAAGTTTTCGCTGGGAATGCTTAAATATATCATAAGGAAGAGGGAATGAAATCATATAATATGATATGCTATACTACAATCAAGCCATAAATCATCTTCATCATCGTCATTGCAGAAAAATAAATTCTAATTTTAGATTAAAAAAGATGGAAGGAAATATTTAAAGATAAAAGATTCAAGAAGAAAAATTCTCCTTTTTTTCATGCCATTTTCGATCCTTGAACGTAATATTTAAAGATTCTGGTCACATGAATTTTTTTTATATTTTCTTTTTCTCTTTTCTTTGTGTTATCATTTCCCGTTTATTTTTGCAAATAGGAAATATTCGTTGGTCTGAGTTTTCATTTTGTCCTAAATTAAGTCTTCCAGTTTTAAAAATTAATTGTTTCAACTGACAATTGGCTTAATTAAGCTTTCTTTAAGTCGACTTAAATTTTTCACTTATTTAAGTCATTTTTCTGCTTTTTAATAAGAAAATTTAGATTTCTATTTCGAATTCACTGATAAGAATTCACAAATGTTTTAAAACAAACTCACCGCAATTCCTTTCTTACTTGATATCTTTTTTTTTTTTTGGCTTGTTGAAATTGCGCCTTTTTTTGTTTTCATCACCAAATGCCAATGTGAATCGTATTTCTTATGTTTTCTTTTTATAAACTTTTTTTCTTGTGTGTTGATCTTATAGCAGTTATATTATATAAGTCATGACATGATTACCGATTGAAAGGGATTGAAGGATATCTGCAATGAAAAATTTATGATTTCTTAAATTATCTGCCAGAAAAAAAGACTGATAAATATTGTAGTCTTGTTTTTTCAATGAAATACATAACTTCATTGTGTTTATGTTTATTTGTAGATTTGTTAATTTTAGAATAATTCATATTTGTGTCTTAATGCATTACATACTAAATTTCTGTTATGACTTTCGAACAAACTAGATTCTATCTTCTTTAATAACAACAGAATTAAAATTGAACATCAAATTGAAATATCTAAACTTCTGAAAAAGCAAAAATTTGAACCAATATTTTTGTAATTTATTTTTACAGATTGATGACTTACTTAGTTCTTATTACATAACTAAGAGTTCTTGTTGTTCGAAAGCTCAAATCAGACTGAATGTTTTGATTATTTGAAAATTAAACTAAAGGTTTTTTAATCTTTAACGTGCGCTATATTATTTTTATAAAATTTTCAATCCTTTTTTGTTCGGCCATAAAAGTAGAATTTAGTGTGTTTATATGTGTGTTTTTTTAAATGTTATGCCGTCAAAAATATTAATACAACGCTTAATTGATTCTAATAGTATTGTTAAATAAATTTTTTGTATCTTATTATAACTAATTTAGTGCATTTTTGGAAACTTGTTTTCAAAAAGGTTGTTTAAAAATGCACATTGTTTTCATTTTATGCATCTACAAATAGAACAATTTGTCTGTGAGGCTATCATCGACTTTTCCTTTAATAGCCAAGCCAACTAAATATGCCAATTTGTGAGCGTATTGGCACGGAGCAGGAACACGTACAGCACCAGGCCAATTGTAATACAAAAATGTAAGTTTGTACGATAATTGTTGGACAATATCTGGATCAAATTGACTATCATCACGCAGAACAATGAAATGACTTGGTGTTACAGTTCCCTCACGGACATTTTGTGAGCACAAGAAGAAGTCGTATGTATTACGACGCGTAATTGTATGATCCAAAACTGATCCAGGTGGTGGATTAACCTAGTATGAAAAATACGTTAATAATATTAAGGACTTTGAATTTGCAAAAATAAAGTCATCATTTCATGCAGACAATTATTCGCATTTTATGTGAAATTTTTTAATTAATATTTGTGATTTCTGATTGATCTTGTGAAGTATATGATGGTTCAAGACAATCATAATTAATCAGTTAATAAAAGAACAAGTCTATACAGATAAAATAATAATAAAGATGTTTACTGTTCAACGATCCAAAACTATACTTACGTAGCTTTCAGCAGCAGGTTTGTCGCGAATAAACTTAAAGAACTTATGATTAATACGCTTTTGAACAACAATGAAGGTGATTTTAGGTGAATATCCTGATGCAACACGTTCACAAGCTTCCTTGAATTGAGGAATTTCATATGTCTCAACATGTTGCAATTGTCCATCTCCAACACCTTAAAAATAAATTAACAATTTTTTTTTTATTTTGAGCATCTTAATTTTTTAACAAATTTACCATCACGATAAATAATAATACGATCCGGTAAGTTAGCATTGATTTGCTTGAAATTTCGTAATGCTCGTTCCATCGAGGCTATCAATCCATTCAACAGTTCTTCCTTCTTCTTTTGAATAGTTGGAATGCTATTCCATTTTGTAAATGTCGAATTCATGCTTGCTACAAATCCACCAACAGCATTTCCCTTCTGATTAGCTTCATGATATGTATCAATTCCAACGATCATTGTCTGTTTCAATGGAATCTTAATTCCCCATAATGTTCCACCCAATTTACAATTCATTTGTAGAATAATCTTTTGAATAATCGATCGATTTTTGGCTTCATTGCGGAGTGTTTTGCTATTGATGCATTGTGATGGACATGGAATGTCTGAGCATAATGTCTTCTTAACAGCTGCATATCGATCGTCTCGTAATGTTGGAAAAAGTGTAACAACCAATTGAATGTTCTTATCCTTTAAACATTCCTTTATCTTATTGATGTATGTGTCTGTGCGGTCATTTGGTAACTCAACACGACGTGCTGCAAAAAAATTTAAATTATAAAATAATTAGAATTTGTAACGACTTTTTTGAGTTCTCAATTTGAAAAGTCAAAAATTTCCCATACAAAATTCAAAATTTTGAATTTAACGAAATTTTTCGTACGTTTCGATTTGAATAAATTCGATTTAAACAAGATTTTTCTGAAACAAAACAGTGCAAAACAGCTGTTCAAGTTGATGACCCCCTGTATTCACGTTTCTAAACTTACGTGGTGTACAACGTATTCCAGTCGGTCCACAAACTTTCATAAGTGTGCCTGAAAAATAAATGAATTCATTGAAAATTTTCATCTCATTCATTTAAAAATCTACTCACTTTCAAAGCTCTCGGCAGTCTTCGAGTCATTCTTGGTATAAACCAATATCCAATTTTGTAAATTAACTGGTTCCAAAACTTCACATGAGGTAGCATTACGTGAAAAATCAGCATTTGGAGCAATATCAAATGATTTATTTTGACCAAAGATAACAACTTCCTTATTTAATACTCGAGCTTGAACTTGACATGGATCTGATTCAAGTGTTAAACCCCAATCTGTGAGTTTTTGTTTAGCTGCTGGATTCTTGTTGATGTTGTCGACATATTGTTTGTAGGCTGCAACACGTTGGAATGGTGTTAGTTTTGTATATACTGCCAAATCCTTCATGACAGTGAATTGACTGCGCATTTCATCGGTTAAACCTGTTATGTAGCAGAGCTCGGGAATTAAACAATAAACCATTTCCTTTTTGGCGGTTTGACCTGTGAAAATTTTAACATGTTTGCTTAAAAATCCGTTAAATTTTTAAAGTTTTGAAAACTGTTAAATTTTCAAAATTTTGAAAACCGTTAAATTTTCAAAATTTTGAAAACTGTTAAATTTTCAAAATTTTGAAAACCGTTAAAACTAAAAATTTTTCAAAAAATCAACGTTAAAACTTAATCATTAAAACGTCGAATTTTTTTTATTAGTTTTTTTGCTCTTTGCAAAATTTCAAATTTTCATTTTTAACGGTCATTTTTCATACGTTTCGATTTGAATAGCATTTCTCTTTTTCATTTAAATTAATATTAACTTACCAGGAACACGAACATCTTCACGATGGATTAAAAGAGGTTGTTTCAAATCCTTAATAACCTTATTATAATGCTGCTTATAATATTCAATATAATCAATTTCAGTCTCTCCTTTCATGAATTTAGCTGTTGGATTTTGGTTAAAATCGATGTCATCAATACGATAAGTCTTATTATTATATCGAGTCAATACAGTATGTCCGATGAGTGCCTTCTTGACCATATCTTGATAATTTTGACGATACTTTTCAACACATTCAGTCATATATTCCAAGACTGTCTTTTGTGATAAGATACGATGCGAAACATCAAGTAATAACATTATTCCTCCTTCCTGTTCCTCAACTGACTTTACATAGCCTGGCAAAACTTCCAATTTATGTTGTTTGATTTCCTTTGGCGATGACGGATCGAAACATTTACGACCTGTGAATTAAAATAAGTTTTTTAACGGTTTATTGAAATTCAAATTTTTTGCGATTTTTTTTTTTCAAAATTTAGCGGCTTTTCAAAAAAAAAATCGCACAATGGTCTGAAATCGAAAAAAATTACAAAAGTCCTCGTTTATATCGAGGGACTTCAGCGCATTTTTGACGCAGCGATTAGCAATTGATTAAATAGAAAAGAATGTCGAGTTTTAAAACTCTATTGTTGTTTTTTTAATCATAATGCATTTCAATAATAAGTTTAAAACTAAAGATCAAAATTCCTTTAAAATTGATTTTTATAATGTTCAATGCAAATAATAGCTTTACGATTTACCGGTTTTTTGAAATTCAAAATTTTCCATTAGCGAAAAATTTAAATTTCTGAACACATCCATTATTTTTCAAATTTCTAAACGCATTTATATTTGTTTTGTATGAAAAAATTAAATGTTAATTAATTAAGGTGTATAAGAGAAAAAAATTTAATCCGAAATAACGGTCAAAAAAATTTCAAATTTTTTAACGGTTAGAAAAAATTCAAACTTATCATCAGCATAGCTTTGCCCTGCATTGTTTACATATTTTTTTGAAATATAAAATCGATGAATTAAGCTATTTAATGAATATTTTTTGATTTTTCAATATAAACGGCGGGAATAAAAACATTCAATGAAGCTATTAAAACAATTCCGAGCTTGCTACGAAGTCTAGATCAAGAGATAATTGGGACCCGAACGACCGAACGACCGAACGACCGAACGACCGATCAAAGTGCATGATTGAGCTTCCTTTTTGAAAACAAGTTTTCAAAAATGCGCTAAAAATGTTCAAAAATACAAAAAAGCCATGTCTTTTAAACCTGATCTTTTGAATGCACGAATATAAATCATTTACTGATGCATCTTCTGTGAAAATATCAGCCTTCTAATCGTTGTCTAACTCTGTCAATCATTAATGAAAGTCACGAAAAATTTGTATACAAAAACACTATGAAAAAGTTTTACAAAAAATTTCCACTTTCTATTGTTTGATCTATGTTCTAATTACAGTCAGTAGCTTAATTAATACACAAATTTTATATTAAGACTTACAAAACATTAGCCACTTCCTTTATCATTAGGGAAAATGCAATTAAAATTTTGAAAATTTTCAAAACTTTAAATGTCCATAAGTTAAAAGCGGGTTTCTCAGGGTCCGTGAAACCTACCAGAATTCAAAGATTGAGTCTTAATTTAGCTTCTAATCATACTCGGGTAATGCCGTTTTATGCCGTTTTCCGAAAATTTGCAATTTAATTTTACTTGTTTTCCCATACAAATTTGTTTGTTTACAAAAATTTTTGAAACATTTTTAACAAAAAAAAAAAAAAACATACTTACATTTAATATTATAGGCTGATTTTTTCAGGAGTGTATAATCAAATCATAATAAAGCTATTAAAACTATCAAAATAAAGAAAATCGACAAAAACTTTTGAACCTCTAAATTTTCCCCTAAAATGTATTTTTGAACAATTTTTTCGATTTCAGACCATTGTGAAATCTACATTTTGAACAGTTCTTTTGTTCCAAAACTTTTCTATTCAAATCGAAACGTATGAAAAATGACCGTTAAAAATGAAAATTTAAATTTTTGATTATTGAAATCGAGGACTAACTGTAATGCATTCCAAAAAGATCCAGTAAACTTACCAACACGTTGATATTTTAATTCACGCATAATTTGTTCAAAAAGGACATTGTACAAATGAATCGTTTCACCTAAACGCTTCTTACGACGATAAATAATCTTAACTTCAACTTCCTTCTGTCCTTCAATTGCTGCTGTAAATATTGATGTACGATCCGGCAATTCCTTTGGTAAATAAAGTGTAACGCCATCAAATGTTCTAACGTTGCCAATTTGTTCACGCAATTGTCCAAGATATTTGTATCGTTGCTGTATGTTGTCAATTTCTGGCTGGAATCGAACTTCATATTCAAAAACTCCAAAATCCTTATCACATTTTAACATTATGCAATTTGTCATAGCTGTAAATTGCGTTCCTTTAGTTCCTTTTTTGATGACAACATTTTCTTCAACATCTTCTTCTGGTTCAGGTTCATTTTCAATTGTTGGAATTGATGCTGGTTTTTCTGGTGATGGCTGTTTTGGTGGCTGAATGCTGACTTTTTGTAAGCCTTCACTTAATGATTTTGCAGAGTCTTTATCGTCAGTTATTATTCCTAAAATAATATTATTAGTAATTTTGTCATATTTACATGCTATCTAAGCTTACCAGATGAACGTCCACGTCCAGAAGATGATGAAATTTTCTTTGGAGATGTTAAATCATCAAATTGTCCTGCTACAAACTGTTTTGCTTGCTCAACTGGATCTGATTCTGATGATTTTGTTTCTGATGTTGTTGTTGCGCCTCGTCCTAATGATGATAAGACTCCACGTCCTCGTCCAATTAATGGAAAAACAGAAACACTTGAATCGGCATCGCTTGGTGTATCTGTTGTTGGCTGCTGCGTTGAAATCGATTGAGTAGGAAATTTTATTCCACGTCCACCTCTTCCAAGAATCGGGAATGCAGATATTGAAGATCCAATGTCAGATTGATCATCAGTTGACTTTTCATCTTCAGTTTTCTTCAATAGGAAACCTCGGCCACGTCCTGTCATTCTAGAATGTTATTAAATGCATTTAAGTATTGCTGGCGACATCTTTGAGATGTTTAATGTATTAAAATGTTCAAGAATTAATCATTTTTTTTTTTTTTTTCAAAAGAAAAATTTCACTAAAAATATATTTTTTTAAAAAATCACAATTTTAAAGATATTTTTCAGTCTTCTTCACTTTTCTTGAACTTATTACTCACTTTTCTTATGTTTTATATGTAATTGATCAACAAAAAGTACTTAAAACTTATTAAATAAATTAATTTTACTTATTTTTTCAAAAACGTGTTTTTTGTGTTTTACAATTTTTTTCAATAAAATTTGAATTTTCAATGACCGTTAAATTTGAAAATGTAAGAGTGTTAGTTCGAGAACAATGGAATATTAAATTGTATTAGTAAACTATTTAATTGAACGTGACGTCACTCTTCTTGGAAAATTATATTTAAAACGTGAAAAATAAAGTTTAAGAAAGGTGAAAATAAAACGGCTAAAATATAGTTTTACATTCAGAATCTGCTGAAAACTAGAAATGGTAAGAAAATCATTAGAATATCAAAACTTATTGTTAATCTTATAAAATTTTGTAGAAAAATCAGAGAATCTTCAGAATTTTGACTTGAAATGTGGATAAAATAGCCTGAAATTAATGAAAATCATAAAAGAGCAACATCCAGTAAACCTTTAAAACTTAGCCATGCGATATTTCAAATGATTCATCAAGATGTTTCAGTCGTCAACAGTTATTCAGCATAAATAAAATGAAAGTTGTGTTTAAAACAAGAAGGATAATGGAGAAACTTCAAGAGAATTTCTTTGAATCGGATTTTTAATCATTTCTGAAAGATCCAGTTAAAACAATGATCCGAAATAACCTAGAAATCATTATGCATTTGTAGTTTATAAATACTGAACAATGTGAAACAGATGAGTTAGTTACTTCAAAGGAGAATTGCCTTAGAATGGTGTAGATTAAATCAGCTATTTAATGCTTGCTAAAAGGCATTGAAATTTATTCCTTTACATCAAAGATGGCGTTACTTATCATCTATACAACAACTCCAAGATGACAGAATTTATTTAAATTTTAAGTTTCCGTTAAATCTG
Organism: Chironomus striatipennis; assembly: GCA_026123125.1. Taxonomy (NCBI): domain Eukaryota; kingdom Metazoa; phylum Arthropoda; class Insecta; order Diptera; family Chironomidae; genus Chironomus; species Chironomus striatipennis. Next base: position 14,141,787 of record CM047392.1, on the reverse strand, counting down.
AAAGCAAGCGGTAAAATTGTAAAGTCATGTATAATATTTCTGAAAGTTGCAAATACTTCTTCAAAAATACTTAAACGTTTTAAAAAAAATATTCTTTAATTAAATTAATGTTTATTACTTTTATTAAATTTCATTAAATGAATTTTATCTCATTACAATTAGATATTAAGTACAAATTTGAGTAAATTTGTTGAAATAATTCAGAACTTATAGCATAAATGTTTTATGTTGTTTCAATTAATTTAGCTCTTAAATGAGGTCGCACAAAAATTTTTCATTTATCTTGAAATATGCAAAATAATTTAAACGCAATTAAATATGATAATTTGATAAACATGCAATGAACGTATATTGAGTGTGGTCCGTGTAAAGTGCTGCTGTTAATAATATAACATTAGGGTTTTTAGATCTCATTTTTTATCATTTTTATGTTAAAGGGTTTTTATAATTCTTATATCTTATACATCAACATGTTATCAGTTTCAATTATCATTAGTTATGCTTCCTTAAAACTCTCATTCGTTCAGCTTTCAATAAAAAATTTCTCGCTGCATTTTTGACCAAAAAAAAAGTAATTTATTTTACATTTTTTTATTATAATTTTTTAAGAACAATTGAACACGACCTTACATTTTTTTCTGGATTCATTGGAAATTATAGATATCAAAATTCATTTAAAAGCCAAGAAAGTTTTTCTTTATGTTTCTTAAAAATTACTATTTTTCTCATTTTAATAAGTGAAATTAGATTTTTTGTTTGCTTATAATTACTACAATTATCAAAGACTTTGAAAACTGATTCATAATTACTACATGAAAAATTGAAAGTAGTTTTGCACATATTTATGTGATTTGCTAATAATTTAATGTGTGTTTTATATGGCATAGTACAAAGTTGATGGATTGTTTTGGGTGAAAGTGAATTGCTTTGAATCTTAATTATGTGTCCGAATTCTGCTAATTATTTTTCATTTTGGTGTTAAATTAATCCAAACATTTTGTGACATACTTGTAGAAATCACTGCTCTTTTATTTTACAACATGAAACTAATAATCCAGATTTCACCCGTTTCAATCCAAATAACAACTCTGTTATAGTATAATAGCGTATAAAAATCTCATTCTGAGAAAATGGGGAACTTAGAGGTAATCAAAAATTCAAGAAATTTACAAACCAAACAAGATTGAATATAAGAAAAAGTAGGAAAGAATTGGAAATCAGGTGAAGATTGATTGATTGAGTGAGGAAAGAGAGGATGTAGTTATCATGATTAATGTAATGAATAAGAGGCTATTGGTGTGTTAGGTTGCATTGCATATATTTGCTTTTAGACGCTCGTTTTTAGATGCTCACTGTGGGTGCACGGCATTTTCATGATATTTTTGGTTTTGTTTTTGTTCTTATTTTGGGGGGAGCAAATAATTCTTATTTATTCTTCTCTAATTGATGAAATTGTCAATGCAATTCTTTTATCTGTATTTAGCAAATATCCATCATCTTCCGTTTCTCTTTTTTGATTTTGATTTTTCACTTTTAAATTTTTTTGTGTTATATTTTCGTTTATGCCTCAAGAAGCTTTAAACTTTTTAAATTTATATTTCTTTAAATATGTCAATCAATATGTTCACATCATTTCATACAACGAAGGGTTCAATGTGTTCAGAAAGAGGAAAAATGAACGAAGCATTTAGTATGCCTCATAAATATTCCATCATTCCAAGAAGTTCTCATTCAAAAATGATGAAAAATATGCAAACTCGAGAAAAAAAAGTTTATTTTGAGCAGAAATTTTTTGTTGAATATTAATTATTACGCTCAAAAGTCTATTAAAAGAATTAGAATGTAAACAAGTCATTTTTGAATTCATTGAACTTTTAAATTCTTGGAATTAAATTTTTAATCATTAAGAAAATTTCCAAATAGGCTATTCCAAACCATTTGTCTATTTAAAAACTTACTTTATTCTTAATCTTCAAAAAGACTTTCTCGTCAAAACAAAAAATCATGTTGTATGAAATAACATAAGCACACCAACATCAATTACATAAAAGCAATATACGCTGTATTAATTTTTAATTTTATAATTTCTCTTATATAAATTCAACGCACTTATTCATTTATTTCATTTTATACTTAATTATACCCATATAACCAAAGTATTCCATATGTATTACATTGACCTTCCTTAGGAACATGAATGGAATACATTAGGTCGATTTTGGTTACTAGGGTAATCTCCTTTTTTTGTAAGAAAAGAAATGAAGAAAATTTACTTAGAAATTGATAATCTTAATCCAATGTTTGCACATTATTTTGTTCCTATATGCATTTTTGGTTTTTGAATCTATTTCATCATATATTTATTAAATTATTCAATGCAATTAATTATATTTTCGTCGATTAAAAAACTTTCCTACAACAAATGCTACGTTGCCTATTGTATATCGAATGCTCGCCTTCAACCATTTTCTCCAATCGTAATAATTGAACATGAACCAAAACCAATAAAAATTTTTACAAAACAGTTTTAATGCTTTGGCAATTACAATTAAGAAGATTATTTAACTGAAATATAAGAGATGAAAAGTAAATTTTTATAAATTTTTGATGTTATTATCTTTATATTCAAATTTCACATGGTAAATTGAGCTGATTACTCAGCGAGTTTCATGCATAAATGAAATGAAAAGCAGAAGAAAAGCTTTCAAAAGTTGATTAATTGATTAATTTATCATCTAAGAAGAAAGTCATGCTATTAGGAAAATTAAATAAACAACACAAAAGTCTCTGGAAAGTAAAATAAAGACTAGAGCGCAATTTTATGGATTAGGTATTTGAAAATTACAATAATTTTTTTTATCATTTTATATCGAATTATGAATCTTTTAAGATAAGTTAAATTTTGCAATAAACAAAACAATCAGGTCAAAACTGACATCCTAACATCCATAAAACCACGCTCAAGAAAAATAGGTAGAGAGAATAAATTAAAGAAAAAAAAAATTTGCAACATCAATCACAACTTTTTATGTTTTCCTTTCTCGTTTTCATCTGATTACATAAAAAGTACATTTTTCAAATGCAAATAATATTATAGAGTTAATTAACAAATTTAAATCAAGTAATAAATAATATAGAAAAGAAACTCACACTCAAGAACAAAACCAAACTTGTCAAATGCTTTCACAGATAATAAATTAAATGTATAAGAAGAAAACAATTTGATTGAGCTACAGGAAGTGCTGTGAAAGACTCAAAGTTTTTGTAATGGCAAAACTATTTGAAACAATTTTAAAAGTTTTGAGTTAAAATTTATTTTTCAAATTTTAAAAGTAAAGCCTATCAAAATATTGTTCAATCTTCCACTTCCACTTCCTGTTAACAAATTAAATTAATTAATAGAATTAAGTACCATTATATATTGACGTATTTTCATACAAGACATTTTTCCTAAAATACAAATTAAATAATTTGAAAATTGAAAAGTTTTACTCGCGTTTCTTCGTCTGATTTAATGGATAAATAAATAAATTTTGCTAACAAATGAGATTTGAAAACAGCTTAGAAAGCATCAAGCTCTGTAATATGTCTGCTTTGTTTACGAATAAAAAAGTTGTATTAGTATCGTTCATTAAGCTGTCGTTGCTTAATTGATAAATTGATTGCGATTCGCAAACTTTAGGATGTTTTTTGACAGATGTTTAAAAGGTTAATAAACTTATTAGATAGATAGCATGTTAGGGAGCGTTCACTTATTATGTAATATAATAACAGTCATTTTTCAAAAAAGAACAATGAAATTCTCGGAAATTCAATTGTTCTAATCCTTGACCCCCCTCTACCCTCCCATTACTTAATAAGTGAACTGCCCCTTATGAAAGTTTTGATTAATGATCATAGAAATTTTTGCTCAACTTCTTTAATTGAACTAAATTAAGGCTGTTATGCAAAATAGTTTGAATTATCCTGTTGAATTCACTAACACATGTCGATTCTGCTCAACAAATTACTTAATTTCCTTCTTTTTTTAACTTAATTCACAGCTAATACTGTTTTCCATTCATTGTATGAAAATACCCCATAAATATGCTAATCGCACACAGTTCCAAAAAATAATCAAGGTAATAAAAAACTCAGTTTCACATTATCATCGCTCACGTAATGAAATTATGTGAAATTATAATTAACAAAAAAAATTTTGTTTTTATTAAAGCATGCACATAGATAGAGAAAAAAATGATATTAAATTAATTTAGATAGAGATTAACGTTTATATAGACAGGCATAGATAGAAAATTAATTTACATAATCGAGCATTTTCCTTTCTCAGCCCATGGATTATTTTTTTTATCAACTGCATGAATAAGTGGATCGTTTTTCTCATTCTCCTCTATGAATTCGCGCATTCTAAAAATAGAAGTAAAAAAAATACAAACAAAGATTAATTATTGCAAATGATTTACCAATTAGTGCTAATTATTCCCTTGTGAGGTAAGTTTTTGTGAGATTTTGTATACTTTTGAGGTTAGGTGCTTGAATTGGATTGAAGACAGTTCGAGATCTTTTTTTACTGATTATTAGATTTTAATAAACTTTAAATTCTACAGAATAAAGCACATACTAGTTGAATCTAGCTCATAGAGCTCACCAGCATCAATAATTAATTTATCAAACCTAGTATAACAATTCAACCTCATATAAATAACAAAATTCAAGTAAATATTTTCATAGAAACCTCTCAAGAGCTTTTGATTTATGAATAAGGTAAATTAACAATCCTTTCATGTCATTTCCAACTCAACCTTACTCATTGTTTTACGAAATAATTGTTCAATATTATTCTTTGAAAGTTCTATGAAAGAAAGAAAGAATTATTATTGTTATTGTACCAACTTTATTAATTAAGGACTTTTTTTTTGTTTTGTTGTGCTTTATTTTTATTTTTCTCTTTTATATCCACAAAGGCACTTTCTCGTTCATTAGTGATTCACTTAAATTTTCTTGTCATTCTATTCAGTCACATTTTTTTTTCATTTCCAGAATACATTTCGTCTAATTAATCGTTGTAATTAAGATTTTTTTCTCTCTCTCCATCTCTCTTTTCCTATCCAACAAAATGAAACGTAAACATGACTACAAAGAGCAAAACAGCTAAAAAGCTAAATAATTATTGACGTAGTCAAGAGGAGGACTCTTGATTCACACATAATTCAGTTCTTTCTTGTCTCACAGAAATGAGCATTAATCAAAGAAAATTTTGAAGCATTTTATCTCTTCTTCGTTTTGAGTATTTTCACTCAATTAATGAATGAATGGATGGATAAATGAAGAAAAACTGTGTTGATGTGTACGAGTGTGGGAGGTTAAAGAAGTTTTTGCACACTTTCTGTAAGAAGTAGTGTTAATTTAATAATAAAATGTCTGTGTCACATTTTTATTTGTAGCTATGAAGTTGATTTTGTAGTTGTTGAAATGCTTAATTAAAGGTAATTTAATAGTTTAAAACTTTAAATTGTGATCGTTCATTAATTACATTAAGTAACGATCTAAAAGGGGAGGGGGGTCCAAGAGTTTGTTACGATCTATTTTCTCACACCCGATTCTTTTGTTTAAAAACAATCTGTGAGGGGGGAGTAAAAACCCTTTACGTAATAAGTGAACGGCTCCTTATTAAATTCGTGATCTTATGAATTCTTAAAAACTGACAAAAACTTGTTTATTTAATAAAAATCAATACAAATCAGTTTGAATCAATCAATTAACAAATTAGTCCAAAAAACAGCGCTTCATTCATCAATTCCTAAATTGACCTTTTCTCTCACTCCCCCCAGCAACATTTTGTAGGATGTTGTCTTTATGTACCAATAAGAATTTTGCCAATTGACAACAATTTTCTTAAACTTTTTATAAGCGAAAGAAAAATGGAAGAAAAAAAAAGGTTGACTTAAGTAAAAGCTGATTGTTGTTGTTGTTGCCTTAAAGAGCATAGAAAAATGGGAATCACGTAGCAAATCTACTCGCCTTTTTTTTCATTGAATCAAGTAATGAATAAGAAAAGGATATGTCTAGGGAGGTTAAGTGGGGTTAAGTCTTTCATAATTATGGATTTTAATAAATATTATGGAGACTTACTGACTGGAATTGTCTTAAATATTATATTGACCCATAAAGTTCATTTCGAAGTTTTTTAAGCATTAAAAATCTACCTGCTGTCTTCAGTATCTCTTATGATCAAAGACTTCACTTCCCTTGAGGATGTTGGAAGGCATACATTTGGATTTTATCTTGATAAAGTTGAAATTCGAAAGATTTCATATTCATTCTTTTTGAAAATATTTTTTTCTTCCTTTTATTTGTGTCTCAAAAAAAGATCAAAGAAAAAGATCTTTAGTTCCTTTTTCTCACTTCAATTACCAATAATTGAGAACGAAAAATAAAGTTGATAAACTTAGAAAGAACAAGACAAAAGATTATATTTTATTTCTAATTTAGTTTTATATTTAAAAAATATGAGAAGTCAGATGAGATAAGACGAAGTTGAAAAGTTTCATTAAAATTAAATATAAAGGGTTTCAGCACAATTCTGTTTTATTATCACACAAATGATATCATAGTATGAGATTTACTAGTCCAGCTATGATTTCATGTTATAAAACAGCATTTGATATAATCTTTACTTCATGGTCATAGAAATATCAAAACACAAAGCTTGATTTCTGTTATATAATTGACATTATGAAGATATGATGAGATTTTGTATTGTTTTAGTAACAGAGATAAATTGTGGTTTGATTTAAGAGTATTATGATACCAAAATGAAAAAAATCTAAGATTAACCTCCAAAAGCTTTTAAAAGTAACCAAAAAATACAGTTTACTTATTCCACGAAAGTAAAAACTTTCCAGACAATCAATTCATGCCCTAAGGTCAGCTATGCATCTTCTGATAAATTCCATTCTACCCAAAAAAATATTGCACCATCCAAAAAATATTGCGTCAGTCCATTTGCCTCTCGTCTTCTTCTTCTTTTCATTCATCATTTGCTCTCCATTCATACTAAAGCATCCAATTGCGTGTTGCTTCGAGGACATTTCATAAAAAATATTCTTTCATCTTCCCCATGACTGTACCGTTCTATTACATAATTCAACGCGTCATCGTATGATGAATGTTTTTCTTCCACGAATTGCTCAACTGAATGACTTTCAGGAGCGAAGCAAAAAAAAAACAAGCTTGTGATTTCACTTAGAGGACATTAAGGGCATTTAGATGATCAATATCAGGTCTTTTATGACTGTAGTAATAATAATTTTATCTCTCTGGGGTCGTTGGCTTATGATGTTTGAAATTAATGGAAGGTGGGGTATTTGACAGGAGAACGGTACTTTTTTGAGACAATGGATTTTTGTAATTGGAAGAAAATGGATGAGTAAAAATTTTTGTACGTCACTTACTGACAATTCATCACTAAATGAACTGTAACAGCATTAAGAATTATTATTGTGTTTTTGTGGTGAATTTTGATAGGCAATTTCTAAGAAGCTCCCATCTGTGGGTGAAGAGAGTTTGAGGCAACCATTTCAAATTTTTCATCATAAAATGTTTTTTAAAGTTAATTCATAAATTATGAGCCTCAATTTTTATTAAGAATTTCTTAGAATTTAATGAATATTAAGTATATTTTTTTGAGAAAATACAAGAGAAAAAGCTAAATTTAGGAATAGAATTTGATTTGGCATTTTGAAATTGTTCAAATTGAAAAGGGTAAGCTAAGAGTTTGTGATTAATTTAAATATAAAGATCAAGCTTTAATTCATACAACCGATATCTTTGCAATGATTAAAGCCATTTCTTATTTATTTTCTAAGCTTAGGATATATTCAAATGCATTTATTTCTCCTTAGAATAGCTCATCCTAATTTCAATTCGTTAAATAGATTAAGGCACAATAATTTATTCAAAAATTTAGATTCTTTGCATGAGAGTCACCTCTTGGAAAATCTAAATGAAAAAGACAATTTGCAACTGAAATTGCACCAAGAATTTTTTGGATAAAATTGCCTGAACTCATAGATACTCTTCTACACAAAATCTTTGCATCCATGAATTCCTTCCCTTAGGAAAAATTCTCAAACAAAAAGAAAGCATATCCAAAAAAAATTCTTACACTTGACCGAGAAAACATGAAATTCATTAAAAGAAGGCTTTATTTGCCTCATTAATTTCTCCATCTCATATTTAACAGGATCAGCATGACAACAGCAATGTAAAATGAGAATTTTTTTACCTCCATTTTGGAATTTTAATGATGTTATTTATTTTCATGGAATTTTTATGTAAAATTTTTTTTTTCGTTCATGTTTTTGAACCTTCTTTGAAATCCTTAATTATTAAAGTTAAGATCTAACATTAATGGAGTAAATAAGAAGGTTAATGCATGAAGAAATTTAAAACCTTAATGAGAGGTTTATAAATTTTAAGATCCAGTGTACAGGGAGTATTTAAAGAAGTCGTTGCATGATTTTTTGGCGCATTTTTTAATCAAGAATTTAACAAAGCCTCATTCTCGTCCTTCATACAATCCCAAAAAAAATTCTTCATTTTCAAAGCGTACGAAGTTTATTGCAACTGAATATTTTTGCACCATCAGCCCGTTAAAAAAAGGCGAAAAAGTTTCTCATCCGTGTTCAAATCTTTTACATGCAGTACATGAATTTAATGCTTATCGTGAATAACTGAATGAGGATTCTTTTCTGCGGTTAACAGTAAGCGTATACCACAAAAAACCCGCAAAAACGAGAACATTTTTGTGATATAAATTTGACAGAACACAAAGTATATTTGCTGATGTTGTAGTGCTTTTGGCCATTTATTTTCTGTTCGTACTTTTTTTTACTTCTAAATCCATCCCATGCACCATACTTTAATTATAAGCAATATAAAACCCTCGAGGGTTAAAACAAAAAAAAAGAACTTGTTTAATGGAAGTTCAGATTTTTTTGTGAATTCATTCAACTATGCAGCACATATATAGCTGCCGAGGCTAAGTTCAAGAGGATAAAAAAATTTAAAATAAAATAAAAACTCAGACTTTATTGTTCATACAAGACTTCAACATTTGCTATACGTTCTTATATAAAATTTTGTTATCAAAATAATTTTTTTTTGCTAAATGAAATGAAACACGAGACATGAGGAAGTTTGTCATGTTAAACTTTGTCTAATAAAATTGTATCATGAGAAAAACACTTTAGAGCTGATATTTTTTAAGAGATAATGATATTGGATTTGCAGTCTGTCATGGGAGATAATAAGAATGCCGCATTGTATGAGAATATCTTTATATTTTTAAATTGATAAAAATTTAAAATTTCTGTGAACTTTTAATTTTTTATTTAATACACTTTTTAATGATTCTTTTACTAAAAAATTTGAATGATTCAAACTAATTTTCAAAAATTTGGAAACAAATTATTGAAATTTATAAATCTTTTTAAATTTTTCTATAATTTTAAATTTTTCTAAAATGTTAAATTTTTCTAAAATTTTAAATTTTTCTAAAATTTTAAATTTTTCTAAAATTTTAAATTTTTCTTAAATTTCAAATTTTTCTAAAATGTTAAATTTTTCTATAATTTTAAATTTTTCTATAATTTTAAATTTTTCTATAATTTTAAATTTTTCTATAATTTTAAATTTTTCTATAATTTTAAATTTTTCTAAAATGTTAAATTTTTCTAAAATTTTAAATTTTTCTCAAATTTCAAATTTTTCTAAAATGTTAAATTTTTCTAAAAATTTAAATTTTTCTAAAATTTTAAATTTTTCTTAAATTTCAAATTTTTCTAAAATGTTAAATTTTTCTATAATTTTAAATTTTTCTATAATTTTAAATTTTTCTATAATTTTAAATTTTTCTATAATTTTAAATTTTTCTATAATTTTAAATTTTTCTAAAATGTTAAATTTTTCTAAAATTTTAAATTTTTCTTAAATTTCAAATTTTTCTAAAATGTTAAATTTTTCTAAAATTTTGAATTTTTTTAAATATATCCAAATCTATTCAAACTGACTAAAACATGAACCAAATTCAAGTCAAAATCACCAAGCGTATATCACATCTGAATAACATCTTACATCCTTAATCGATTACATAAATTTATCTAACATAAAATCGCACCATCAGCACAACACACCCAACATAACATTCGTACCATTTTGTTGTTATTTGTTACAATAAATTTACCGTATACGCGACAATAAGCAAATGCTATGACATTATTAAATGATAAATGAAGTCATGGATGGGAAATAAGTGCAATAAAAGCAAGTCATATAGAATGTTATATCATGCATAAATCCATGAAGCAATGAAAATTGAAAATTGTTTGCTTAAATGTGTAAAGTTCAAATGATGTCAATGAAGTTACATGAATTTTACATTTGCTGTTCCGTCTCTCAACAAGTTCAAGGCCTAAAGCATTTTTTTTTTCATTTCAACGGAAGCCGATAAAAAGTTGTGAATAAGCAGAAAAATCCCCAAAATTGCCATCAATTGTGTTTCTTTCTCCTTGCCTTAGAAACTCAAGAACAACATTCACGTGACTTTATTTCTTTATCTATTTTGCTTATCTCATCTTTCATGTTAAATGGGATAATATTATAGGGTGAGACATGATGGTTGAAAAGGCAATAAGTTCACATTGAAGCTTTTCTTTTTGAGTCATGCACGCATTTTTCATGGCATTTGTGGTCAATTGTTTAGGAATCGTTCACTTAATACGTAAATTATTAGGGGTTGGGGTCCGAGTGTTTGTTACGGTCTATTGTTCTCACACAAGAATTCTTTTGTTAAAAGCGGAAAATCGAAGGGAGAGGGGGGAGTAAAACCCGAATTTTACCGTTACATAATAATTGAACGGCTTCTTAAGACATTTTATTTTATTAAAGGTATATAAAAAAGTCACAAAATTACTTCAAAATCCAACTAATCTATTAACATAGATTTCATTCAAAATTTAACTCCATACAACTAAATAAAGCACTTAAAGCTTCATTTTTTTCTAAAACATTCGCGCTTGATTGACCACTCGAAAATCTGTTAACAATTTTTCCGTTATCGAAAACTCATCGAATTGCAAAAAAATAAAATAAATAAATAAAATAAGTAGTCTATCAGACCGACAAAATACAGCAAATCTCATTTCATTTCCACATAATTTAATCAGTCTGCTATAAATACTTGTGTAGCATGATAAGTAAAATGAGATGAGCCTTATGATAGATCACTTTTCACTTCGTTTTAGGTCGTGTGCTTAATTACTGCTGACGTCTTGGAAACAAAAATAGAATAAATTTTTTGGATGTTCCTTTTTTTGTGGCTCATCATCATACAACATAGAAATAAATACACAGTCATTGTATCTTGTCTTGTTTGAACAGCTCCTTTGAATGTCTGATAATAGAGTATTTTCTCATCTTTCATGCTTTCACTTCAATTCTATCGTACTTAGTAGACAGAATGGAAATGCTTGTAATGATTTTTTATTCATTTTTTTATCTTGAATTGAATTTAATGGATGAAAATATTTTCATGTTCTGATTTTTTATGAAAGAGAATTGAGAATGGAGGATTTAGTTTATTTGTTGCTTTATGGCAACTTGGAAATCTTAAATTGTTGATCAATAGAGTCATTTAAGGGATCTACTTTGTGTTTTTTTGATTATTCAGAATATTTTGTTCTTTAAAGATTATTGAGTAAGTTCAAAGCCTTAGTAAAATTTCGAACATGAAAATTGTCAAAAAAATTACTCTGAAAAATTCAAAGTCAGTTCACTCAAGCTCCTTCAAATAACCGAATTCAAATTTAAAAATCAACAAACTCGCTTTATCATAACAAAATTAAAATTCAACAGCAGCAGCAAAAAAATCTTAAGCTATCAAATATATTATTCTATGCTAGCATAAATCACCACTCGGTGCCAGTCTTTGCCATTCATGAAACTTTTCTGCGATATACACACAAAAAAATAAAAAGAATCCGTCTTCCTCATCACAAAATTTATATAAAAATTCAAATTAATTTAAATATATTCAAAGCTTCTAATTAGCGGAACCAAGCAACAACGCGCAATGGATAAAAATAAATTAAAATTCTTCTTATTAAATCTTCTTAACTTTTTTGACATTCCTCGGAAACGCTTTACGTGGTTAATTAGAACATGTCGCTTAAATAACAAACTTATGAACTGCGTGCCTTCGAGAACATTTCTTGTGACTGACATTTGACAAATATTTTTAATTTTAGGCAAAATTTTAAAAGTCTTTGCTTTTTTAAAAAATCTGAATGTGAAGCTTTTCAGAAGCAGTCAAGATTGTGCCATCAGACATAAATTTTTTTTTTCTTGTGACATTTCTTAAAGATACAAAATTTGAAAAAAAAAGAATATATTCTGCGGATTTAGCATGACAAATTCACGTCATGAAAAATTTATATTGTGTATTTATTTTAAGTTGACGGTGCTGAAAAATTTTGTATTTTTGGAATTTGAGATTTTTAGATTCTTTAAATTTTATTTTATGAGAATTTAAAAAAAATTATTCAAGTTCAGTTAAATGCTTAAAAAATTTTTAGTAGAGACTCTCTTCTATCTTTATTATCAAATGACATCTTATTCAACTAAAATCACAGCCCTAATCATCTTATTTTTATCCACAGCACTGCTCATGACACGATCCCATATTTTATACACGCATAAAGCATACTCATCGCCAAAGGTAAATTCATTTTTTCGTTCCAAAAGTCATCAGAATATAGTCGTTCGTTCAACTAACAACCTTAAGCAAAGGAAGAAAAATATTTGTATGACATTTGGGCAAATTTGGTGAAAACGATAGGAAATTCAATTACCTTTGGCATTTACGTTCTTTGATGTTTTATGATTTGTAGTTCTTAAAGGTGGACAGTAAAATTGAGTTGTGATAAATTGGAATTTATATTTTAGGACATCTACACTCATAAAAAAAAATTTTAAAAAACTTTATTAAAAAATTTAAAATTTAATTTTTAAAAATTATTTTTAAAATTTAAAAACTGGTTTTTAAAAATATTTCTGTATATGTAAACATATTGCCAGTATAAGTCACATGGCTTGGTAGCTCAGTGGTAAAGTGCCTGGCTACCATTCCTAAGGTCAAGGGTTCGATTCCCACTCCGAGCAATTTTTTTGAATTTTTTTAAAAATTTTTTAACGGTCAAAAAAAGTTTAAAATTTTTAAAAATATTTTTAAAATTTTAAAAATTGTTATTAAGCGTACAATTTAAAAAAAGTTTTTAAAATTTTCCATACAAATTTAAAAAAGTTTTTAAATTTTTTTTATCAGTGTAAAGTTTCAAACTAAACGAATGTAGTTTGAGATTTTAAAAAACAGAAACATTATGTTAAAAATTAATGATTTGGAGTCTGAGGCTGTGTGACAATTTTAAACAATAGAATTTTTTCATGACACAAACTGCACGCGGAACACGGTTCATGGTACTATTCGAAAAAAAATTATCGGCACACTAGTGTGCCACAGTACACTGGTTGGCCATCACTTTTGATTAGTTGATTAGGGCAACTAATCTTGTAAAGTTTTAATCATTTAGATAGACTTCACAAAAATTCAACACAAAAAGAGTGAATATTGTCACAAAAATCAAATCATCTGTCAGCCCCATCAAATCATTAAAGCACTTTTAAGATCACAAAATCTCGGCTTCCATAAAGCTAAACAAGATTGAAAAAATTTTTAATTAAATTTACTTCATTAAACGAGGAATTAAAAAACAAAGCATAAAATCTGCTGTTATTAAAATTTTTTAGATTAAAATAATGCCATGAGAAGCATGAAGAAAAGTAAAGCAAAAAAAAAAATATCCTTCAATTTTTCTCAAACAAGATTAAGACATTAAAATCAATGCAGCAGATGCTAGCAATGACTTTTTTCTGTTGCCAGAGATATTTTTTTTATTCACTAACAATGACACAAAATGAAATGAAAAAAAAAACTTCTAAAGCTCTTGTTTGAAGGATGAAAAAAAAAACGAATGAAATTTGAAGAAGTGAAGAAGTTTAAGTTTATATCTATCACATATACAAGAAAGTTTTCATAAAGTAAATAGCAACTGTATCATAATAATATTATATATTCTATAGACTTCATCATCATGAGTGCCATTTGAAAATTCTCAATAGAAATATAAAACGTTTGAGTTTCTTTTAAATGAAAATACTTAAAGCTTCCAATCCCTTTCTCTGTTTTGCTGTTTGCAGATCATCATTTCATTACATAATATATATTGTAAGGAAAAGGGACTACTAAGAAACTTCATAACGAATGCAAATGTCCAATTTAATAAGCTGTTTTGCTTCTTTGCTGTATTTTTTGTTTTTATCTGCTAGTTGAAACTGGCATTGGAAGAAAGGATCGTTTAAAGGGTAGAATTGTGACTGAGTGTGAAAAAATTATCTAAATTTTCAGGTTTTGTTAGTTTTGAACTAGATTTCAAATTCTGGTTTTAAGTCTCCTCAATAGAAAAAAATCCTTGTAACAAAAATTGATTCAAAAATTCTGAAACCTCAAAACAATTCTAAAATCAATCCACAAAACATCTGCAAACTAAACCCCCTAAAAAATGCGTCAAACCCCAACCATCACCAATATTTTCTCCCATCTTTCAACTATTTCCTTTTTCCAAAAATAAACTTTTATCTCACACATTTTCTTTTTTTCCTTCCTTTTTTTACGCTTCTCACATAACATAAACTCCATCTGCTGTTGCTACCAATTCACAAAAATAAAAAGAAGAAGATGAACAAAAATCATGAAAGATTAACAATTCAATGGATACAGCTCTAACTGCAATTTTTCTCTCCTTTTCACTTCAAACTGTCTCTCAACTTTTTCGTTTATCTTTTGAGTACCGTAAAGGAGAGTAGAATGGATGAGAAAGAATATTTTTTCAAGATACTAAAATGCTGAAAAATGAATGAAATTTATGAAAGGCACAGAAAAGGGAGAAGAAATTGAATCCGCATTTTTAATGATTGCCCTTAGAACTGGAAAAAATGATTTTGACAAGTGATGGTAATTGACGTGGTAGGATGTGAGTAGATTTTTAAAACTTTATTCTTGAGTTTGAAAATTTTGATTTTCATTAAAATTTCAATATTTTATAAATCGAAAGAAATTCAAATTTTTAAAAATCTGTTACAAATTTAAATATTTACAAATTATAAAATTAGAAACAATAAAATGTTTAAAATGCATTAAAAATTTCAAAATATTTCCCTGTTGATCTAAATCCCCATTATATTCATCATCAAAGCTAAAAATCATAATTACACATCAGTAAACATTACAACCATCTATTCAACAAAAATACTATTTCCATCACTATTCAAAAAAGACAGATAAATAATAGCTCCCCATCCCTACGGTCTTTCTCTGCTGCTGTTGCAACTACAATTTAACGTTTCCATTCTTTTGTTATAAAATAAATATTACCCGTATTCTCATATATGCTGTTAAATATTTTACGAATATTTATAACATCAGCAGCGGTGGTACTTCAAGGTTCCCTTCACGTAAATGCTACCGAAAAACTTTATAGCTTTCATTTTGTGAAAATTTTTTCTTGTGTCTCTTTTGTTCGACGTTGTGTGTTTTTTTTTATGTTAAACAATTTACTTTCTATGAAAATTTGTGACTGAATGTTGTAAGGAAGGAAGTGGAGAAGTGAAAAGTTTTTATGCACGTGGAAAAGCATTTGCTTTTTACTTGCATTCAGAGAATTTCGTCAAACAAGACTGCAAATATTTGTTGAACATAAAATGAATGCTTTTATGGATTTAATGGGGTGTTATCAGGGTAATGTAGATGGTATGAATCTAATTTAGAGGCTGTAAATGCAATTTTATAAGCTGTTGAAAATTAAAGTATCATCTGAAATTCACATTAAAATTGCACACCCATGTGAAAATTTTGTAACAAAAACGTTATATTTTTTGTTACATAATCGATTTTAAAATTTCAACAAAAATTCCCATAATCATCTGCACCATACCATGACTATGCTATTTTCATCACACAATTTACATGTAAAACTTATCATAAATTACTATGCCCAAAATAATCTGACCGTAAAACATGTTAATGTTTTGGACATGTGCGATAAATATATGCATACTTAAAGGATGAAAATGTACATTTGGAAAAATTTTCCCACACATTTTTCAACATGTAAATCCAATGAAAATTTATTGCGGTTAAATCTGACCATATCTTGACTCTTGTGCAAGGATAAAGAACTTTATGGAGCTAATATAAATTCTTTTATTGTTGTGATTTTTATTTGTGTGAGTGATACTTTAAAATTCTGCTTTTGTCATAAAAGTTGGATATTATGTAGTGTAAAAGCTGCAAAAAAAAGCATCAAAGAATTGAAGTGCAATTTCAATTCAGTTCAAAATGAACGCCTTTCATCTTTTCAAAATTACATGCATATATGCCACATTTAGTTTCTTGTTAAAATTCACTGAATCTTAAATTATAAATGATAATGAATGGGTGCTGTAGAAGCATATACCTCGATTAACTATTTTTAACAAATATACTAACTTATGAATAATTCCCATTAGTGCCATACACACGAGACTTCATTTTAAATTCATTCTTGTTTACTCTCATTCATGAGAAAGTTTTTCATTTGTGCTTTTTTCAAAGTCTTCTTTTTTATGTGAAAATAATTTATAGTGAATAAATATAAGTAAAGTATCTATAAAAATCGAAATTTTCGAATTTTTCTAATATTTTTGAGGTTAAGTTTGAAAATTTCAATAAATTGGATATTTCTAAATATTAATTAAATAATGAAATTGTTTAATTAAAACTGAAACAATTCTAATTGAGTTAAAATTGAAATCTGCAACAATTTGACAATCACTAACAAGCTTTCAAACAGTTTCAATCAACAGAAACCTCACAAATAAATTCAAATACATATATTTACATCCCCAAAAGCCATACTAGTTCAGCAAACTACTCTAGTTTTACAAACAAACACGATGAAACTTTCAACCATACACGCCACACAATCAGGCACATATCTGAATGATTGAAGGATGTATTCAGTCAGAATTAAATATTTAAACAGTGACGCAATGCAGAATGATTCATTCTTCAAGTCTTGAAGTAAAGAAAAAAAATCTATAAAATGCCATAAAATAAATGAGATGAAGTTTGCCGTTCTTTAAGAAACACTGACAAGATTTTACTCTTTTATGAAATTATTTATGAACGGAAGGAAAGAAATGCAATTTAAACAACTTTGACGTTTAATCTTCCCGCTCAAAAATTGAAAAATTTCATTACAATGAAAATAAAAATGAAAAAAAAAACAAGAATTGAATGAAGCAGTAAAGTTGATAACAGGAACCTTACGATGAATATTTAATACAAGAATTTTTCAGAATTGAGACATCAAGTTGAACGAAAATAAATGTGCTAGTCCGTCTTAATGTCGTCGTTGGGAATTCATGTCAGCGATAAAAAAATAATGCAGATACCTTTTTGTCTGTAATTTACATTCACATGTTAAAAAATCAATTTTTTGATATAATTCATGTTGTGAGAAAGTTTCAAATTGGAATAACATTAAGAAAATGCTGGGGATATTTCTGAGGATTAAAAAGTTTAGGATTGAAAAAGTTTTTTGGGATTTCGATAGTTTTGGTATACTTAAATATACAAATGGTGCTTGTAATATGTTAAGAAACGTGCTAAATTTGGATATAAGGATTTGATACTACGAAATGGATGGAATTTACATAAGTTTAAAGGATTTTCGTAATTTTTATTTTTAACGAATTTTTTTAGAAAATTCTTTATGTTCCCAGTTTTATATTTTTTATTGCAAAATCGAAGAAAAATATGATTTAAGCATTATATGCTGGACAATATTAATTCAGGACAAAAATAAAAAATTTAAGGATCAAAATTTTAACCGTTATTCAATTTGAATTATTCGGTCAGCTTCATTGAAATTTATTTAATTAATATTGTAAAAAAAAGAAATCATTAAAACCTTTAAGAGATTAATCCTTCCTGTCAAGTTCAACATACCCTTAAAATCTTATTACAAAACTCGCAAAAGCTCATTGTCGGACCGAATTAAAATTAATAAACTCATAAATTATGACACTTAGATTTTGCGATTAAATGTTAAGCTTTGCCCCACGTGCTGAATTATTTTCGTCCTTAATTATTCATAATTAATGTTTTTACTCTCTGCACATTTCAACAAGCTTGAAAAAATTTCATTTTTTTCCAAGAATCAATTAACACAACATGCTCAATAAAATAATTAAAAATTATTTTCGTGTGTAAAATTTACATCACGTAATTAATTAATTTGTTTTCCAAAAAAAAAGTTTAAAATTTTCTGAGAATCTATAACATAATTAATTTTAGAAGATTGAAAATCAAGAAGCAAAGCGTTGAAAATTAAAAAACGTTAAGGTTTGTGTTTCTCGATAAAATTACAATTTTTGGTTAAATTGACATTTCATCCAATCATATTGTCATGGCTTCTTC
The DNA here is from genome assembly GCA_026123125.1 of Chironomus striatipennis. Taxonomy (NCBI): domain Eukaryota; kingdom Metazoa; phylum Arthropoda; class Insecta; order Diptera; family Chironomidae; genus Chironomus; species Chironomus striatipennis. The sequence goes on along the minus strand of CM047392.1, from coordinate 14,123,150 downwards.
CACAAATCATATCCATTTCGATAATTCACCAACTTCCAATCTCGAATATTAAAGTAAAGAGTCATCAAATTCTCCTAAACAACATCACTTAATGAATAAAACAGAAATATCTATCAGTTGACTGAGTTTGAAAGATTCATGAAAACAATTTTTTTGATTGATGGCATGTCTTGCATGTTGTTGACACTTGTGTCTCTTTGAAACTTTCAATATTGATATTCATCGAAATGTTCACGAATTAATGATGATGTTGATGATGATAAGGATCTATGTAGTCTTGTCAGTTTGGTTTGTAATTTTTTCGAACATGTGATTTTTTTCTTGTGTAGGATTTTGTTTTGGGGGTTCGGTTGATTCAATTTAATTTTGAGAAATTATAAAATACCTAATATTAAATTTTTTACAAAATATTTTCGTCAAAAATTTAATATTTACTCACCTCAACTAATAATCAACAACATCAAATATCCATTATTATAATTGCAAAATTTTATCCACAACATACATTAACCACAAAACAATACAAAAAAAGTGAAACAAAATATTCCACAAATTGATTAAATTAATTTTCAAATGAGTTAACGACAATTTTCCAAAAAAAGCAGCCCAAAATTTATGTGATCAAATTTCTCGCTGCTATTTGAGTACATGATTTGTTAATGTTATTTGAAATTGAATCTCTCGCAAAAGAAATCTTTTTCAATTATTTTTCAAAATTCTTCTTTTGTCTTTCACGAGTCTATATCATGAATTAATCTTTTAAGAGTGAGAGACAGAGAGAGTTATGTTTCAAAGAAGAAGGGAAGGATGTCGTTTAACTTTTTTTGGTGTTTTATAAATTTTTGCAGAGTTGATAATGAGGCTGTAAATCATTGGGGATTTAAGAATATTTTTTTTGTCATGATTGGGGAACAGCTTGAGAAATTTTTTAAAAATTAAAATCATTAAATAGGACTTTTGAAGATTACATATAGTGCGAATATTAATATATTTGGATACTTTAACTCAGGGGTGATTTTTGAGGTAGAAGGCAGTTGGAAGCCAACCTCCCCTCCCTTAAATTTGAAAAATTCTTCAATTTTCTAGGGTTTTTGAGAAAAAAATCCATTGAAAATTATTTTCATACAAAATAAATGTATGGGACAATGAAAAAATTATATAGAGTGTCACGCCACTGTGAACTATAACAGAATCTCTAACTCCCTTCTCCCCTCCCTAAATGACTCAGTATTCCAAATCTGTAAATATTTCTTGCCCATCTTATCCATAAAGTGCAAACAAAGCATTTTTGTCACCCCTTCTTTTTTCCTTCCTAAACTTTCATAAAAACTAGTTTATCTTGGGTATTCATCTAAAATATGTTCGAAAGAAAGTAATGATCCGTATATATCTCTAATCTCATTGTTCTTATACCTTTCAATTCCTGAAAGTTCTCAATATCCACTTCAAGGCTATCTGAACTCAGTTTAAAAATAAAATAAACTTCAACTCTGCATTCCTTTTAACCGAAAAGAAATAAGATTTTAAAGCACATAACGATCATTGCTTATGTGGATTAAGCGGAGGAAAAAAGCATTTTTCATTTTTTCTTTAAGCTCTTCCCATGTTTCATGAGGATAATTTAATGAAACTCTTGTGAAAAATTTGATGCTGAAAATTTTATTTATGATACAAAAATTTCTCTTCATTTCAATCGTGCCTCATACATGCTATATATGTATATTGTATATTGTCTGTGATGTGGAAAATTTGACACATTTTTCATCATCAACATTTTTCTTCATTGAAATTGTTCCCAAAAGTCTCTTTTTTTTCATTCTCGGAAAAAAAAGAAAAAGCTTTTGTTGTTTTAAAAGTGGAAAAAATTGAATTTTTTTGTATGTTTAACATTCAGCACCGCATGTATAACATGAGCTTGTGTTGATTCAATGAGGGTAAAATGATGAATTTCTTTTTCAGGCTGCTTCATTTTATCATTTTAACCCATAAAAAATGGAAATTTACTCTCTTTTCAATTTCATATTGTTGTATTTTCTTTCCAAACATATACATATATATACAATATTATATTGAAATGAATAAATAAAGCAGCACAAGATACACGTCTATATAACATTGCCTTCCATAAATTACATGAAACATCAACTCTCAATCAGAGAAAATAAAAAGGGGCTCGTGAGAATACAGAAAAATGCCTTACTGACGTCATGTTACCTCAAGATTTTGATTGAAAAGAGCTTTTTGTTTTTGGGATGTCAGAGTATTTTTGTTATTTGATTGTGGTCTGTTGATGCTTTTGAAATGTGATATTTTAGGTAAGTTGGCCTATGGCATTTGTGAACTTTTCCTGAATTTGAAAGATGAGATGTTTCATAGAGGTTTTTGGTCAAATGTCAAGGAATACAAATTTGCATTGTTAAATAAAGATGGAAGGTTAATTAATGGTAGGATTCGGGTCTATATAATTTTTTGAAAAAAATTCAGATTTTTTAACGTAAGGATGATTTTACTGCAGAAATTAGGAATTTAAATTTTAAACCTTTTAAAAATCCCCCCCAAAGCAAAACGTCTAAAGTTCACATGAACTACCCAAAAACTCTGAAAAAATGCGCCAATCACCCTCTGTCCCTTAAAAAATTTCCATCAATCAACATGTACATAAGCAAAAAACAAAACAGGAAATGAGTAAAGAAATGAGAAATCTTTGGGTCTGCTTCCGTTCTTCCATCATAAAAAAAGGAATCTTTTTGATGTGGGGCATACAAACCTGACAAGTCAGTCGAAGGCAAATAGAGTCAGAAGAAAAATTATTTTTTTTTTGCAAATGATGCTATTAGGAATGCAAAGCTTGAAGACGAAGCTATCGAACTAACTTTATTGTTGTCACTATTATTTTTCGTGCACCGTAATTTAGATAACATGAAGCCACATAAAATAATTTGGAATGAGGAACATTTTTATCAAATTTATGAGTATCAACGATACGATACAAGAGGGACGATGCACTGGCATGAGGTGGGTAGTAAAACATAACAAATTTTGGAAGTTATGGTATATCAATATTTATGCTTATGTGCGCATATATATTTTATTTAGCATCGCAGCAATTTTTCTTTATGTACTTTCTTAATGTTGCTAACCGCACATCCTTTACATTTATTCACTTACATTTCAATCTTTTAGTCTTATTATTGTTGATTTTCCTTTACTATCTACTTCACTTTTTTCTTTATCTCATCTTTAAATAAAAAATGAGATTGTTTATGAAATTTATTTTTTATTTTCGTTCAACAGTACTTTTTGACTTGAAGATGCATGAGGGGAGATAGAGGACACTTTGTACTTTGATTTTTATTTTCCTCATTTTTTTCTTTAAGAGCGTTAGATAACGCCATTGACATTTAAATTTGAGTGCTTTTTGATGGAAGAAATTAGATTTAAGTGGTGTACTATGAGTTGTACAGGAGATGTAGAGTACCTATGAGTTGTAATATTTAGATAGGTAAAGCGATGCTCAATTATTTAAAATATGCTGAAGATTTCTTCATTTTTGAAATTAAAAGTCCTGAATTAGTCGAAAAGCATAAGCACCCTATATCCTACCAAATTTATTTTTAATTAATTCATATCAAAAACTTCTTTTCATCTTATTAAACTTTGCTCCTAAAATCTACTCAACCCTTTCAAGTTGATACTCATGATTCACTTTAGAACTTCAACTTGTAAAAACACAGCTTCAAAAATAAGCAATCTTTTGTTTGACTTTTTCTGCCTACCGACGTATATTACCTCAACAAAGAAAGCTCATCTTCAGCCTTTTAATCAAAATAAATCTCTACAATTTCAGCAAATAAGTCATCGACCCAAATAAGTACTCAGATTTGTTCCTCGGAAATTGCGTCATTTACAAACACATTCAAAAATAATGTCTTTTATTCTATACACAATAAAGGAAACTTTACTTATTGTTATTGGCATCAAGCAGAAATTTTTTGAGGGATGCTAAAAATGTGCGCAAAAAATTGTATAAGTACAGGAAATATTTATGCGATTATGGTACAGGTAATCGTATGAATTCACATATTTACTCAATAATACCCTTAAGTGAAGCTTAAACAATCCACGGAAAAATTCATTTTGGATTCATTTGAAAAAGTTTATTTTTTGTTTTTTGTTAACCAAAAAAAATATTTTCTCATTCCACTGCTGTCAGGACGCTCATGAAGTGTGTGAATTTTATGAATGTTGTCATATTATTATAACATTGTGTTTACACACATGTGCCTATATCCATAATAATGTTTAATATTAAAGAGAAAAAAAATATTGAAAAGATTTTTTTTCTTTCATTTTCCTGAACCTTTTGTGTTCGTGTCATTCAAACCCTTTCAATAATCTACATACGCATGTATCTGTTTCCTTTCATGTCGACGCACTTTTGTTGTCAACAAAGAATTTTTTTATGCTTTCTTGTTCCTTCAATATACATACATATTTTTCACAGAAAGGGAATGAAAAAGCTCGCGTTTTGTGGCTTGAAGGATTAACATTTATGCTGTTGCTACTGCCGTTCTCCCCTTTAACTTTACCTTACAGGCGTGCGGATTCGTCTGTATCACACATGTGATAAATTCTTTCCTGTTCCACATTATGTAGATTGAATATTACTTTTTCTTGGTATGATGCCGATGATAAAACACACACAATCTCTTATGTATTTTGTACGTAATAAAAATAGAGTTAAAGTGTGGTAGGTTAGAGGTAATGAATGTTAAAGCGCATATTTTGAGAAAATAACCTTAAGGGAATCAGCTTCTAATAGAAAGTTATTTAACCGCCTTCAACGATGTTGAAGAATAAATTCAATAAATTAAAATTCATAAATCAACTGTAGATCCAAAAACGAAGCCACTAAATTCCTACAAAAACTTTCTCATCATAAAACTTTCCATTACCAAATCAACTCAAACATCCACCCAAACTGACAAAAATTCCAACACTCAACCAAACCCATTTCCGCAATTTCCACTTGCTCAACTAAAAATTTACTTCCTATCCTCTATGTGTGTGCAATACACTTAAGAGCAGCAGCAAAAATATTTCTTCAAATATTACCAAAACCGATCAAATAGCAATTTAAATATTTGAACTTTTTATCAAAACTCACAAGGCAACCAACAATAGGCAATTGTGTTGAATATTATATAGACCCAGTTTTTAAAGTCTTTTTTTTGGTAATATTAAAAAGTAAAAGTTTACGTATTGTTTTTTATGATTTGTTTTGATGAGATATGTTAGGGACCGTTTACTTGGTACCTTCACTTTTTAAGGGGGGAGGGACAGGAGCGTAGCCAGGGAGAGTTTTGATGGTCAAAACCCCCCTATTTTTGCGAAGTTTACATTAAACTTTTTAAATTCGAACAAAAAAAACGTCGAAAAATAATATTGGTCAAATAAATAGGGTAAAAAATCTAAAATTTCGGATGATTTTGAAAAAATCAACACATGAAAAATGTATTTGAAGAATTCTTTAAAACCGTTGATTCCACAAATTCCAAACTAAAACACACTTGTTCTATGACATAGCAAGTTTCACTTTCAATCCTCATATTAAGTCTTCACTTCCAGCATGTTACTCAAAAGTCTCTTCAAAGTTTAAATTTAAAAATTCGGATGAAAATTTAATTTTTCGGATGAAAAAATTTAAAAATTCGGATGGTTTTTTAACAGCAATCTTTGGAAAATTTCAATTGTTATTTTTGTAAACAATAATTTTTTGGGAAGCAAATTAATTAATTTCAGCGCTTTATGGCCAAAATAGGCATCATGTATGAACAATTTCAGCATCTTTGAATTTATAAAGTATCATCCTATGAAGAAACCAAAATTTAAGAAACATTTTTGTCATGCTTGATGTTTTTGATAATATTTGCTGTATTTTTGACCATGTACATGACTGTTAACAGCCATTCTGTTTTTTGTGATGACTCTATTTCAGAATATTCTGTTTTTTGAAATTTATGTTATTAAAAAATAATTCAATCAAATAAACAATAAAAAATAAAGGCTCAAAAGTCAGTTTTGTTCTTGCTGGTTTATGCTGATTAAAAATTCTCACTTGATATGAAAATTCACCCCTACATACTTAATTCTGCTACACTTTTTGATTTTAAAAGTTTAAAAGGCAAAAAAGATATATCAAGTCAAGGATACTGCAACAGACATTCGATTTAGGACCTGGGCATTTTAATCCTCCTCTTGATGCTCTGAAAAAGTTTTAAATGGCATCCACTGGATATAATTAGGCATCCATTATTTAATTATTTCTCAAAAGACGAAGTTTGAAGCATAAACATAGCATTTCCATCCAAAAAAAATTAATTTTATTTGTTTTGTTTACAAATAAAATATGAAATTTGTCAATGACAATTACGATTAAAGACCATCCGAAAAATTAAATTTTCGGAAATTTTCATCCGAAAAATTAAATTCAAATTTGATGTTTAGTAAAATGAGAATTTCTCACTAATGACTGAATGAATTCAGACCAACTAAAAAGAAAAAGTAAGAATATAAGTGTTGCCATCCAATAAGGCATATTTTGAATAACTGGCATTTCCAAAAGTATAATTTTTTTATGTTTGAAAATTTGTTGAAATTTGTATGGGGAGGAGTAATTGCCAATTTTTGAAGCCTTCTTTGACTAGAAGGGCCAAAAGTTAAAAAATTGTAGTTCATAATGGAATGCTTCATACTTTTGCATCATTACTTTTTTCTTTAATGGAAGCAGATTGCCAAAAAATATTATTTTTGGTTTTTTCAACATCATCCGAAAAATTAAATCATCCGAAATTTTAGATTTTTTACCCTAATACCCTTTCTATCATAGGCAACAAATTTTTATACATCCTCAAGTTCCTTTAGAAATTTTTCTAGAAAAACAATACAATTTTTTACTAACAACATTATTCATATCAAGGACATTTGAATAAGCTCGTTCACCGTCATTATATTTTTATGGTCATTCAAATGTCATTGGAGCGTTCTTATGTCCATTTTATTCAACGGACAGCTCGTTAAAATATTTTTCGTCCTTTATTTTTCTATAGAAGAACCCCTCTCATGTATGTACATGAATGTATAATTCGATTGTTCTGTGATTGAATAGGAAAAGAAAATAAAAATGCATAAAATGACCATGTTTGCCAATAAAATTGAATTGAAGAAAAATATTCACTGTTGATTGAAAATGTAATGTAATTTTATTATTTATCAGATATTGAATAAGTGTATGTTAGAAAATAATCCACAGTTTGAATGCTTTTGTGTACGTATGGAGATAATATTGAGCAGAAAACATGGGTTGAAGGTTTTTTTTCTCTACAAAGTTCAGAGTACTCTTCATTTGATTTGAATGAATTAAGTTTTATTTTTGGAATCGATTTGAAGTGGAATGAATGGAAATTTGAATAAAGAATTTGTTTGAAGTAGGATAAATCCTTGTGATTTTATTACTAGCGATAGAATTGGTAATTAAATCAAGACTCATCTTTGAATAAATACATTGAAATTTTCAATTCTCAGTTTTCAAATTAAAGTTAAGGAACTACAAAAAGATCCCGTTCACTTATGACGAAACACTTATGAAAACTTGGATTTTAGACCCCCTCCACCCCGTCCCTTTTTTGTCGCAAAATCTTCGAACAACAAAAAATATTTAAACCTGCACAGAGCCTCATTCCCCCCTACCCCCTCTTCTTACAAAAAATAGCACATCGTAAGTGAACAGCCCTTAAATACTCAGAGTCTCAAAAATTACTCATTACTACATTCAATGATTCCTAGTTCAATTACTTGATTCCTAACCTTTTTAATTGTAATTTTAAATATCACAATTTTTCTCTCAAATTCTCATTTCTAAATCTCACCTCAGTCATATAACAACACATATTGGTGACAGTCTACAATACTTCCGATATTTTTAGAATCAGACTAATAAAACGAAATTTCCATCGATTATTACAGACTTATTGGAATAACATTAGACGAATTGACATCAATATGACTTCGTTTTATGTTAACTGTCAACATGAATTTTCTAGCATAGGAAAAATTCGAACAAAAGTATAGCAAATTACTGAATGACAATGCAATGTCGAACTAAATGAATGTTCATTAATTCTACAAAATCCTCATTTAATTTTCTTTATGGATTGATTCAATAATAGTCGAGTATGAGTATGGAAAGGTAAAGGATGACATTTTTCAACCTCTGGTTTTCATATCTACATCCTTTAAAATTATTCATTCGTAAAATTCATAATCACAAAATTTTCATCTACCCGCAGCCTCATGTGAAAATTTGCAATGCCTCGCAAAACAGCGTTAATTTTGTGTTTTTCATTTCTGTCGCTTTGAAAAATAAATTTGAAATTTAAATTAGATAAAAGGAATTTAAACGAACCGCTCTGTGGAATTGAGGATATACAATTCATTGAATATATCAAAAAGGTGTCTGTAGCATGTTCCATTTTGATTCAAATTTGCTGATGAGATGCGAAAGAGAAAAAGAGTTTGTTTATGTATTTCGGGGAAATTAAATTGGTTGTGTGGGCTTATTGATGATGATTTTGTTGAGGATTGTTGGTTGGAATTTTATTTTTTATAAAAATTAGGGTTCCTTAAGTAAATTTTGTGAAGTTAAATTTGAAAAAAGTCTTTGATGTTTTAATGACTTTTTGTTTTGATTATCATCTTGAAATTCTGAACTCATGCTGCTTTACTCTTTTATATAGCATAAAATGCAATTTTACTACCATAATTTTTCGCATGTGTCTCTCAAACCATGACCTTTGACTTCCAAACAACAAACTAAACCCACACGAAAAAATTCCGAAAATTACAATCATCAAAAAGTTGTCAAGAAGTATCCAAAGTAGGTGTGTCAAATGCCATGAAATTATATCAATATATCGTATTTCAGAGTATTATATTAAAGTCTAATCTGTCGGAAGAAATTATTTATTTCTTTTAGTGTACGATGAAATAATAATCCAAAAATTTATGGAACCAAAACAAAAGCGAGAAAATTTTCACCTCAATTTTTTCACACAAGAAAATTGCTTTTAAAAAAATGTGAATACACTTTTGATATTTATGGAAAAAGTTTTTATTTTTTTTTCGCAAAGCTTTCAAAAAAAAATAAAATATTCGGTACTTAATTCCATTTCATATCACATAATAATGCATGAATGAAAATAAATTTTTCTTTTTTTCGCGATAATTTTCATCTCCTTTAGGTTCTTTACTTTAGTCTTTAAATGTATGTATATATCGTGTAACACGCCCAACATCGTAATCGAAAGACATAAAAAATGAGGAAATGACATTTGAATGCTTTTTTTCTGCTCGGCAGTCATTAAAATAAAAGTTTATTAGGCTTTAAGCGTCTGGACTAATAAAATTGAAAGTGAAAATACGAAATGAAATGTATTTTTTATTGCCTCGAAACCTTCAACCATAATTTTTTTTTTCTTTTTCCATTGGCTTGTTTTGTTTAATAACTTACGAAATTAATGTTGAAAGTTTGGGAATCGAGAGAAGATGGATTTAAAGGATTAGACTATGTTTATTAAATTTATTATAAAAAATCACGTCTGAATTTTATAAAAAACCCTCAAATGACCTTTCTTAAAAAAAAAATCCAACAGCAATTTCCATCTGTAATAATTTTTTTTACGAGTACCTTAAGTCTATTTCGTGCATTATCAATAATCGGATCAATAAATCAGAAAGCGGAAAAGTACTACAAATCCTATCAATTTCAATCTTGATGATAAAAAAAGGTGTGAATTTTTATTTTGTTATAGGCAACAAAAAATAAAAATAAAATTTTTGATAATATTGAACAATGCTAACGGAGAAACTCAAGTGTCTTGCGAACATTGTATGAAAATTGAATTATTGGTAATTTTAGATCGAAATCATTGAGCTTGAAGAGGAAGGAAAAAAATGAAAATAAAAGTATTGCCAAGTCGGTTAAGATTTTTTTTTGCTGAATATTATGAATCGAATGAAAGTTGAGAGAAATTTATAAATTTGAGGAATTAAGTTTTCGTTTTTTTTTGTTAAGAATTTTCGAATTTTTGCAATTATGACACCAGTACAATTTAGTCCATTTGTTTTAAAAAATGCAAGCTTAGTGCCAAAATTCTACTTGTGTCTGATGTCATGTTTAATTATATGCATTTATGCCATTCATACAGTATATTTAAAGTTGTATATTGGAAAATATACAGCACTTCAATCAATTATCGAACAGTAATTAATTTATCATAATATTATTGAACAATTAGTCAGAGACATATCAGTAAATTTACATAAATAATTTTTCTGCATATAAATGTTGATAAGGATGATGTTCAAAGGTTAATTCGTATTTATTGCATGATGAATAATTTTAATTGGAGTTGAAATGTATGTTAAACATAATATTGATCTGACAATCTGAGGGAGGACATGGAAGTAGAAATTCATAAATAAAGGATAATATTAAGAGGCATTCACTTATGACGTCCGTCAAAATAATGGATTTTTAGACCCCCTCCTCCTCTCTGTCACAAAATCTTCATTCCAAAAAATTCTATTACTTAAAACTGTCACACAGCCTCAGACCCCCTCTCCCATTAAAAATCGGATATCATAAGTGAAATTCTCAATAAATTACTGTTAGAAAATTCCACAACAATTACTATCAACCAAGTGAACATGCCTGATTTCTTTTCTTTCATTCCACGACAATGAAGAAAGAAAATAAAATTAGCATTAAAAGTTTGTACTTAATACCCTTAATATTTATGGTACATGCGATCAGTACACAAGTATTTTGTTTTCTTATTCACATTCTACATGTTTATGTTAAAAACTTTTCTGACTGTAACATGTACAGTTAGTTAATATTGTTTGCCATTTTACCGGAATAACAAAAATACACAAAAAGATTTTTAATTAAATTTTCTATCCATATTCATAGATACTTTCATCATATTCTCATAAATGCTTGTTGAATATGTTAATAGGCATAGCAAAAACTAACTTTTTTGTTGTCCCCTTCCGTTCACATCCTTTCACATTTTGGAGCTATTTTCATTTTATTTTATACAACACAATTTTGTTGTTTTATTGTCTCACACTCTTGAAAATCCGTATTTTCTGACATAAAATCCTTTTATAGGTTAATGTTACTAATAACTTTAGGGTGGTCGACTGTTTATAAATCACAGCCAGAACCTTTTTTTCTGTATTCTCTTTCTTCATTTACCGTGAATTTCTTACGCACACAAATTATATTTTTCCGTTTTTCTTCAACCTCAATCATTATAATTCTCTATTTTTTTTTTGCCATTAAATCACCATACATGAGGGCTTTGTGTGCGAGCTATTGTACCATTGGTAACAATAAAAGTAAACGGAATGATAGTACACATTTTTTGCTTTGGTTTTTTTTTGTGTGGAGAAGTCGTAAACAGAGTGTGCTGACTAATGCAACTATTGGCTTCTTTTTATTTGTTTTTTGGGGGTGGGTAAAGATAGGATATTGAAAATATTTATCATCTTGACAACTATTTATGTGATGTATTGAAACTCTAAATTTGGTAGGATTTGAACTTAGAATTTTGAAATGCTTTTAACAATAGTGGAGTAGCCAGGAAGGGAAGATTGGGTGAGTGTTCACCCGCTAATTTCTTTAATTTGCTAGAGTTTTTCGTGAAAAAAACTAAAAATCAGCATCACCCCACAATTTTTTTTTCATATTAAAAATTAAATTTTCAACCCCCTTAAAAACCCTGGCTAAGCCACTGACTTTTAACCATCATACTAACTCCAATTGTCCTTCATAGCATGTAATATTAATCATCCTGTATTAAATAAAATATGCTTTAAGCGTATTAAAAATATCAGCCAGAATAATTGAAATTGGATACAGGATATGTCAAAAATTTAACCATCATCTACTCTATCAATATAAAATTCAATACATAGCAAATAAATATTTTCTATCAGGCGTATATCCTATTTCGGATGTAATTTTCCAATTATGAGTACAAAACGTAATGATTGTTAAAGTTCTATACTTATTTTTTGTGGGGATTTTATTGTAATAACAGTCTATTACTTTTTTTTAATATAGTAGCTAAAATCAATTTTGAGGGTGGGAAATAAAGCTAATTTTGGGTTCATATAGATGCTAATTTTTGGATTACTTGCTTTGTAGTCGATGAATGTGAATTATATTCACGAGCCTTTGTTCGTTTTGTGCTGTGATTGTTGAGAAAATTTCTAAGAAAAGCTCTAATTTGCATGACTAAATTTAATTAAGGTAACGATTAAGAATGTTCAATACTGAGGGTGGAGACTGCTTTGAAAGTTGATATTAGTTTGCAGAAACCCTTTAAATACTTAAATCAGCCAAAGCTATCAAATAAGATCCACAATCTTTATTACATACATACCCCATCGAACATAAAAATCTCAATAAAAATTCTTAAATATCTTTTTTAAAAAGCAAAATAAAAACTTCAATATTCATTCTGATGATTCTCAACGATTACGGTTATGTGGGTCTGTTCAATTAAATTGTCGGACAGAACTCACCAAAATCCCTCCTTTTAACCAAAATATAAACCACTCAAAATAAATTTTATTTCGATCAATATAATGTGAATTGGAGGTCACTAGAGTGTTGTATAATGTTAATTTAAATAATATAAAGCCATTGCGATATGCGAAGCTTGATAATATTTATAAAAGCCTGCTTTCATATCACATGATTGATACCACATTTTTTCATTATGTATTAAATTATTTTCCCGTTGGCTCTGTGAAGGGCATGAGGGAGATATTAAATAACGAAAAGATATAAAAGTGAAACCTGTAAATGAATTTTAATGTCGCCAGTATTCTGCATGCAGTAATTTAAATGATAATAATGGATAAGAGCTGGCATATAATGGAAATTGATAAATGAAGAGAACAAGCAGGAAAATATGACAATAAAAAACATTAAAAAAAGTTTTGCGGGTATATTGAGATATAAAGTAACAATGTTTAGGTAGATGGGGATGGGGTGTTGTTGCTGGGCTTATGGTTTTGACCGTTTTATGTTTATTGAAAAGTCAGAACTGTATTTTTAAAATTACAAAATTTCGAGGAAAATTTTTCAAATTTTTTTAAATTTTTAAAAAATTCGATTTTAAAAAGTAGATTTTGAATTTCAGTTATTAAAATTATTTCTCAAAACAAAAATTTAATTTCGAAAATCAATTTTGAAATTTCGAAAATAAATGTATCGAAAACAATTTATTCCACAGCTACCCTCCCAAGAGCAAAAAAATTTTTATCGCCATCGTCATCATCAGGAAACAATGAAAAAAGATTTTTTTTCTGTGTTCATTATACGTATGAATCATAAAAAAAATAAAATAAGGAACAAGCGAGAGCTTCCAATGCTGCTTCGACAAAAGCAACAAATTTGCATAATGAGCTTTAATAAATACATACAATAATGTACACATAATGGATGAAAGTGTGCTGAGAGGGGATGCAGATAAAATAAAAATAAATAAAAATGAAATAATTCCACCTTTCTGCTTCAATGATTTAGAAGCTGGAAATAATACATGAAAGCATGGTGATTATTTATGTATGAATGAATACGTGCGTTCTACTGATCCACCGCTACGTCCCAATGGTGAAATATATATATTTTTTACTGTTCCTATCCATAAAGAATTGATTAATTGTTCCATAGTCATTTCTCCAGTGGATTCATGCATTAATCACATCACGTACAAGACATACTTAATTTATTCATTGGTGATAGAGGCAAAAAGCTACACCATATGATTCACCCTTCTCAAGCACACCCATCAGCTGTGATTTTTACTGAACCGAGAAAATAACAATTTTCGACCTTAAACCGCTTTTGGGAAGTTTTTTTTTTATATTTTAAAAAAAGTTTTTCATTTGGAAAAGTTTCGATAATGAGGTTTTTTTGGAATTGAATGTGTTTGTATGATGAGATTTTTTTCTCTTAATATAAATTTGTCGTGTATGTAAAATGTTTGTTACTAAGAGATAAACGTAGTCATGTATAAAAATATTAATGAGGAAATTAATCTCATCATAAATTAAACGGCTTAGATAATTTAGTGGAAAATTAAATTTAAAGAACCTTAAAAGATTTTAAAAGCTCAGCAAACCTCAAATTGATTGGAAGCACCAATTTATGGGCTATTTGTTATTTACTCAGCTTTCTGAACATTTAATCAATAAAATGAACAAAATGGTCTGAGAGTTGTAACCTTATAAATCTTATTATATTGTCAATTGTGTTATTCTGCCTTTCTAAAAGTCAATTTCCAGACTGTTACTAAGGTTTTACACTTTTTGATTTTTTTCATATAAAAATTAATCTTAAAATTTCTAAAAAAAGAAAAAAACAATTTTGTAATAAAAAATTCAATTTTCTTAGATGTAAAAATTCTCAAGCAAGAATTCTAAAATTTACATTAATACCAAATTACCATTTATAAGCTTTATATATCCCACAACACCTGATCATCCACATAAAACAATTTAATCTCATAACAAGCCATCCATATAACTCATAACTCACAATAATCCATCAATTTCGAAACAAATCAGCCAACTTTTGCATTACTCTAATTGCTTCTCATGTTGAGCTTCTGTAAACCTCCTCATACCTCTAGTTTACAAATCCTTAACTAACAACATTCCTTACAAACGTTACATCCACAGTAATATCCCGTCATTCAATTGTCAATCACTATTTCTCAACCATCCATGGTATAACCATACGTTCATAATAATCCTTTTCACGCAATGTCAAATCGATAATACAATTCATGACGTAAAGGAAATGGTTACCAAAAAAAAAATAATAATAAGCAGCAAAGTCAACGAGCTAGAGTGTTGGAAAAGTATTTCACATTATGATGTAAGTGGTAATAAATCTCTATAATCCACAGTGGTCTAAAATGAAAATTTTCCGGCAATCGACCCCATTTTGGAAAAATTGCACTATAAATGTTAAGGAATGTCTCATTTTGAAGCTGACATAGATTGGGAACGATTCCCCAAGTTTCAGCTCTTTTCGTCCATCCAGAGCTGCATGGCAGGGCTTCAAAGTTGGGTATAGCGAAAATTTTCAAATTTCATGATATGCCATTCAAACTTTATTTGCGCAAAATCTACATAATGAATTGAAAAACGGTTTTCGGTTCCAAAAAGGATATTATAATACCTTTAAAATGATGTATCATAAGCCCTGTAAAGTATTGACCAATTGGAGCAAAGCTTGATTAAGTACAAAAAAATAGGCAAAAATCATATTATATTTTGTCCCGGTAGCTGCAAAGTACTTTTTTCAATAGTCTACAAATTAGTTTTAAGTTTTTTATACAGTTAAATACACAACCTTTTCAAAATGGTATCATGCTATGGCCAATTTTTGCGCCAGTTTTCGCTACAGCTGCTCAAAGTTGGCTAAAATTGCAAAAATTCAAAAAAATTATTTAAAAAAATTTGCCTAAAAAATTAAGTTTTTGGTAAAATAGTCTCAAGTTTTATTTTTTATGCTTAATATTGAATGTTTAGGCTAAAAATGAAAGATTTTTGAAGAAATTTTTGAAAAAAGTTAATTTTGTCCACCCCATGCTGATTATCGACTTGGTCTTTTATACCTTCACTCAAATAGCTACTGCTCTTACGTGACTTAATATTTTTCAATTCTGTTTTCGGATTATTATAGCTTATTATCATACCTTTACAATGATATATAATACTTGGCAGTTATGCTTAGTCTTGGTCATCAAAACGCTTGCTGTTCGTGACCTACAGTGATCGACCCCAAAATTGAAAATCTCAAAATTACAATTTTGAATAATGGTGCTCAGAAATGAAAATAAAAATTGTTTTTTGGTTTTTTGAGTTGATTTATCATATTTGTGACTGTAGAATCTCAAAAAATTAGTTTTAAAAAATTTTTGGTACCTCAGAGTAGCCTCATAGAATCTACCCTGGTAGTCTCAGTCAGGTGTACAATTCTTACCTGAGAAACTTTTTTTGAGACTTTTTTCGATTTGTTATTAATTATTGAGCACATTTATGTTGAAAACAATTTTTATTTTCATTTCTGAGCACCATTATTCAAAATTGTAATTTTGAGATTTTCAATTTTGGGGTCGATCACTGTAGGTCACGAACAGCAAGCGTTTTGATGACCAAGACTAAGCATAACTGCCAAGTATTATATATTATTATTATTATTATTTTATTGAGTTTGCATTTTGTCAAAATTAAGATACAAAATAATGCGAAAATGTGAGATACAGCGTTCAAAGAACATTAAAGATCTCATTAAAATATGAATATGAAATATGAGTTTAATATTGAATTTCATAATTATCATTAATTCAGTGATTATGTGTTAACCGTTTTTGAGAATTTGAAATTTTTGTGAAAAGTGGTGAAAATTTGAATGGATAAGTTCAGTTATTGTTTACAAACATACAAACATAAATAAAAATTTAAAAGTTTAAGAATAATTTGTTAAAATTCATCAATTGACTACTGGATCATAACACTGGCAATTTAAATTATAAAGAAGGTATCAAATGTATCAATTCCATCGGTCATAATCAGGTAAATCGTTCCAATTAAAAAATTTTTTTGCAGGAAAATTAATCTTAATATTTTTTCATTTTAGCTATCAAATCTTTTTAAATAATTATCAGACAAGAAGCTTTTCATCATCTCCTCATTCCTGATGTGACATTTCAAGGCCCATTTAAATCCATGAGGTAAGAATCTAATCTGTTGTGGAATTTCATTAAATATCGAGACACCAAATGATGTGATTCTTTTTTTTCCATAGTTCGTTTTTGCTACGACTTTGTTGAGCTTTCCAGCAGTTCCAGTACGGATGTTTGGTGGAGTTTTAACAAAACGGATGTTTGAATGAATCTTTCCTGCAATATTATTGTAGATGAAGTTTGCAGAATTAACATAATTGATAGCACAAATCGGAAGACAATTTTCTACATGGTGAGCATACATTTTAACTCGTTTAACGTCAAACTTTATATCGAAGACACTTCTAAGAGCACGGTTTTGAATCTTTTGTAATTGTTTTATATATATCATTGTAAAGGTATGATAATAAGCTATAATAATCCGAAAACAGAATTGAAAAATATTAAGTCACGTAAGAGCAGTAGCTATTTGAGTGAAGGTATAAAAGACCAAGTCGATAATCAGCATGGGGTGGACAAAATTAACTTTTTTCAAAAATTTCTTCAAAAATCTTTCATTTTTAGCCTAAAAATTCAATATTAAGCATAAAAAATAAAACTTGAGACTATTTTACCAAAAACTTAATTTTTTAGGCAAATTTTTTTAAATAATTTTTTTGAATTTTTGCAATTTTAGCCAACTTTGAGCAGCTGTAACGAAAACTGGCGCAAAAATTGGCCATAGCATGATACCATTTTGAAAAGGTTGTGTATTTAACTGTATAAAAAACTTAAAACTAATTTGTAGACTATTGAAAAAAGTACTTTGCAGCTACCGGGACAAAATATAATATGATTTTTGCCTATTTTTTCGTACTTAATCAAGCTTTGCTCCAATTGGTCAATACTTTACAGGGCTTATGATACATCATTTTAAAGGTATTATAATATCCTTTTTGGAACCGAAAACCGTTTTTCAATTCATTATGTAGATTTTGCGCAAATAAAGTTTGAATGGCATATCATGAAATTTGAAAATTTTCGCTATACCCAACTTTGAAGCCCTGCCATGCAGCTCTGGATGGACGAAAAGAGCTGAAACTTGGGGAATCGTTCCCAATCTATGTCAGCTTCAAAATGAGACATTCCTTAACATTTATAGTGCAATTTTTCCAAAATGGGGTCGATTGCCGGAAAATTTTCATTTTAGACCACTGTGTAATCAGACAATACATATCTCATATTTTTTACTATTTTTTTCCTCTATTCTGCTGTTCTAGATACGAAATTTATTATTGGCAGGGTAAATGAAATGTGTTGCATGTAGTTCGATCAAATCTATCATGTATGTCTGCTGCTATAATTTTTTTTTGGTGGAACAATGCAATAAAAATAAAATATGTAAAGTTTGAAATGATGATGATGAATTTTGTGGAGGAGTTTTTGTTTTGTATGGATGGTTTGGAGGGAAATAAATTGGAAAATTTTGGAACTAATAGATTTTTTTTGATGAATATTGGTTTGCGTTAGACATTTTTGGTTACTTTTAAATAAAAGTGTTGTGAGCCTTGTATACTGCATATTTCCAGTCAGGAATTTCATAGTTGTAAGAATTAAATGTAAATAAAATTAAAGAAGGTTGTGAGTTCAAATCTCATAAAGAATATTTGGTGTAATAAAATATATTTATATATAAAGCCTTAATTTTTTACCCTTAAAACTCATATCTTTAATCGACACAATTTTTATTACTTTCATCCCTTTCAAACCCCTGCTAAAAATAAACTGAATGGAGATTCAAAAATAAAAAGAAAATCGAAGCCATAAAAACCTGGAAAGATAGATGAGACGTAACAATGTGAGTTTGAAGAATTGAAATTGGGCAACAATGAGAATTGATTTGATTCAAATCAATTTCCTCATGGGAACATTTATTTATTGAGTGAGTATTGAAAAGTTATTGGTATTAGGCATCCATAAAGATATGTATGAGATATGCTTCTTCTTTCATTTCTTATTTGATTTATTTTACATCATATGTTGGTAATCGATGAGTTCTTTCTTATTATTGAAGGCTTATGCTGTCGTAATAGTCATATTTATTTGATGGGCGAAATGAGTTGGAATGAAATTGAAATGGAACTTGTGTTTTTTTTTGGATCTTTGCGATTGTTTGTTTGGGGAGTTGGATATAAAAAATTATTTTAGGTAGGGACCAAATCATAGAAAATATTCGTAGATTTTTTTGTATTTTTTTTTCGTTTTTTTATCTCAAGACCAATACCATCAATTTAAAACTCTAATCACACAGTCAGTTAGTCGTTCATTTATGATGTCTGATTTTTAGGGGGAAAGGGGGTCTGAGGCTGTGTGACAGTTTTAAACAATAGAACTTTTTTAATTTTGTGACAGAGGGGGTTTTGTGTCTAAAAATCCAAGATTTTGATGGACGTCATAACTGAACAGCCCCATGTTATATGCAAAATAATTATACTTTTAAAAAATAAATTACAATCACAGCATGATTCTTTTCATAGTAAAACAGTCGTGAATACAAGGCACAGAGGCAATCATGAATATTTTCCATCAAAAATACATACGAGTCATCTTGTACCACAGCAATTTTTCAACACTCATTTCATTTCATTCTCAAGCATATGATTATCATTATCATGACGATTGTGAAGCCTATCAACGCCCTCCCTAACCATCCCTCGAAATATTTTTTTTATTCCTTCCTCAGTTCTCTTTTTTTATTTCAGTAGATTAATTTTAATCATTTGAAAAAATATTTTCACAAGTGAGTATGCTTCAGGATACAATTAGTTTAACGTTTTAGATGGCAAAAGTTCATTGTCTTTCTCTCATTTTTTATCGTTCTTCCTGCGACTTTCATCTTGTCTTCCTCATTTTTTTTTTGTATCATATGCTTGACACTTTTTAGCTAAATTTTTGTAACATCGCGTGTGCATTTTGGGAAAATGATTTATGGGCTTTTTTTCATGTCATAAATCCAACAATAGCCATAATTTCTCAGGTAATTTTCATACAAAAAGCATTAATGCCATACCTTAAAAAATTCACCATTTTTCATTATGAAAATCCCAAGCTTTGTCAACTCTCTAAATCCGGGTCATGTAATTATGGAAATCAGAATTGAATGCCAAATAAATTCAATTTAATCCTCTAATTTCTATGCTTTTTTTTCGTTTCTCTCTGTTGCTGTGTGGGTATCATTGATATCAACTAACGGCATCAACAGATTGTTAATTTTAGTTACAGCTCGTGAAATGAAGCTTAATTTTTTCTAACGGAGGTCATTTTGAAAATAAAAAAAAAGTTTGTCCTTTTTATGGATGGTGAAAATTCACTTCTTGGTATGCTTTGGTCAATTTTCATCCGATTAAACTTAATTTTTGAGTAGAATTTGAAAGTTGAAAAATTCGTTTGATGTGATTTCTAAGAGGAAAGTTTGAGACATGATAAATTGTCTAAAAATACAGAAAGCTACAATTTGTATGACTTTAATGAACTCAATTCTAAGTGAGCACTGCAATACCATTCACATTTCATATTTGACCTAACAACAACTTCTTTATGTCTCTCTCACCACATGCATTATGTCATGCAAACTTTTTTTTATAATTTATTTATCTCCAACATTCAGTTTGAAGTGCTCTGCAAATATTCTGAATTTTATGTATATGTGAGATCGTTTAAATATTTATTATGTTACAATTTTACTGTATCTTGTGTGATAAAATTGTAGATAAAGTCACGTTTAATCAGTCACGTGATAAATTGGTGAGGAACGAATGCTCTTTGGTCACTTGAGAATATATATTTAATGAGTAATTAAATGTGAGATAAGAATCCTAGATGGGATGTTTTTCCGAGGGTTGTTGGGCTGGTGAGTATCATATTTTAGTTTGTAGATGCGTATGTAGTAATAATGAACTAGATTTGGTGTAAATGAGGAATTTTTTATATTCGTGCTATTATAATTGTACCACAGAGAAATTCATCAAATTACAAACTTAAAGCTCATAAATCCAAAATCATTGAAACTCTTCATGACAGACTTGTTATTCAGAAAATAATCAAATCAATATTAATCAATATCAAACTGTAAACACATCTCCAAAAAAATTTATTTTTGTCGCTACGAATATGAAAAAAATTTTCATGTGAATAATTTTGTGCTGCTCGGAGCCTTAAAATACATTTCCACACGCTTAAAATGCACAACTTGAACGACATCAAGATCAAAAGTGTATTAACTGATTTACTGTTTGTGCCTTATTTTTTTCTCTCTTTTAAGCATCTTTATGTGCTATAAAATTTAAATTCAAAGATCGTAAACTGAAACATTATATTAAACGAATAAGCTCATATAGAAAGAAATGTGAGAGTACAGAAGGTAATTTCAAAGTCAATAGAAGCAGCATTACAAATATTGTACAAGATTACCTGAGTGTATATGTTCTATGAAGATTTATACTATTGATAGTAGTTTATGATAATTTACATAAATTCATGAAGATTGTGAGAGTTGCTGCAGGTGAGTTTAAATTAGGAGTCATTTACTCATGACGTCCGCTTTTAGGAGGTACGGAGGTTTGAGGCTGTATGACTGTTCTAAACAATAGAGTTTTTTAGAATGAAGATTTTTTAACAGAGTGGGGGGAGGTCTCCAAGTTTTTGATGGACCTCATAAGTGAACGACCCCTATTAAATAGGAAATCTTTTTTAAAAACTTAAAAAAACTTGAGTATCTAAGAATCTACAGTTTTTAATTCCACAAAAATTAAAATAGCTTTCAAATTTTCGGTTACATTAAATTTTCCTGATTTTTCTACCAGACATTAGAATAAATCTCAGTTTGAAATCTCAATTAACAATTATAGACAACAATTGTAAAGTAAGTCATTAAATATCCAATAAATCAAACTTTTAATGACCATAAACCCCCAAAATGACTCATTTTATACATGACTCAAAACATTTGACAATTAAATCAATAATTCAACCATAACCCCCAAAAAATACATGACAAAACAACCAAACTCAATTACATCCACCAACAACCTCTCTGCAAAGTCAATAAACCAACCTTGTGTTAATTGTCATTAAATTTAACCACATAACTACTTCGACTGTCATTAATTTTAATGAAATGTTTACCAACATCAACTAAAATGCGCTTAAATCAACCAAAAACTCAATTCATCAATTTTTTATAATTTCATTTTACCGCCTCGTTCACATTTTCATTCCAATGAGTTTTCAGCTTCTTTCATTTCTTTTTTTTCTTCGTCATGTAAGAAGAAAATCGATAACAATTTCCATCTTTTATCCTCTTAACTCTTTCCAATTTCTTTTCTTATTTTTTTTTTTTCTTTTTTGGCATTTAAATTACCCCCATCGTTTAATGTTTTTGTAAGAAGAGCTAAAGTCAATAAAATTAACATTAAAAAGAATAACATGTGCTGGATACATAGCACATGACATTTAACTCATTAAAATCCACAAAAAAAGTTTTTTTCAATTCCGAAAAAAGTCGGCAAAAAAGTATCATACAATGTGCGTCTATACTCTCACAAAATATGTATATATGTAATGTACAGCAATCGAGAGAGAAAGAGAGAGCGAGGAAATGGAAAAAGAAGAGGGAAAAACCTTTTACACACACCCCAAAATTATTGACTTGCAGAACGAAATAAAAAAGAAGAAGATGAAAAAAAAGTCTCTCACTGCCATTTTCCTCACTTGTGATGATATCAAGCGAGAAGTGCTTCACTGACGATATGCATTTCATCATTTCTTCTTATTCACTTAACACTTCAAAGTTGGAATTTCACAATTTAATTCGTTCTTTCTTTCTTTCATTGTCACCCTTCATTCCCGTACCCGAATATATATATCGAAAAAAAAATTAAATAAAAATGAAAATTTATTCACTTACGCCTGAATAGATTTAGAAAGTGGCCAGCGCTCCATCGTTGCTTGGTATTTCATGTTTTCAATTTGTTTCTTGAGTGCTTCACGATCCATATTTGCTAAAATACTGATGAATAAATTATTTTTTAATTTAAAAAGGTTCGCTTTTTTCTTAAAAACTTTTTTTAAGAGATTTTTTTTATAACTTCTTAAAAGTGTGTGCCGAAGGTAAAAAAGTAGAGTAGAAAAACAGAACTGTTACGTTTTCCACTACCTAAACACAACTGAATGATGAGAGAGGAAAAAGACTTAACAAGCGGCACAGCACTTTTCCTACAAATAAATTTTTTGAGAGAGAATTTTTTTTCCATTTTTCTCTCATTTAACATCCCTTAAAAGTGGTGTTGGTGTGGTGTATGAGCATGATACTGTACCTTGGATCCATTGTGAGTGTATCTAAAATGAGAAAAAAATAGAGAAAAGAGGAGATGAAATAAAATAGTCATTGTTGAAATTTACACATTTTGTATGCTAAGTAATTTCTTTTTTTTTCGCTTTTAAGGGTTGCATGTGATGGAAGATTTCTGAGTATTTTCTTCTTCATTTGATGATGATGAAGGTGAACTTTTAGTGAGGATTCTTTCGAATTTTATGAAATTTTTATTTTATTTTAAATTTTAGAAGAATTTCTTGTATGGATTTCAATTTTAGTTGAAAATTAAACTTACAAAATCATTTTTGATATTCTTGTTGAAATTCCTTCAAAACAATCCAAAAATAAACGGTTCTAAAATTGGTTGCTTGAAAAATTCAGTTCAACTTTTCAATTAAAAATTTCTAAGATTACTAAAATAAAATTCAAATTACACGTTCCAAAGCCCACTCAAATTTTTAAATTCTCTAATCATTCATATTTTCAATAATTATTCATAAATCCAATCAATCCATACCAAAAATCTAAAAATAAATCCATGAACAATCCCCACATGTACATCAGTCAACCCTCGACGAAAATCACCCACATGCAAAAGCCATGCGCACAAATGCAATCGATAAAAACATGGTGTTTCGAAAATAGAAAGTGAGCGACAAGTGAGGGGAAGTTATCACAATTTTCGAATTATTCGTCATCATTTGGTGAGAAAAATTAGGAAAATTCTCTCATTTTTCGATGAGATGCATCTCATCGATAAAAGTTTATTGTTGTTGTGTTTGTTTTGTTCACATGACTTGATGGCAATTTTGAATTTTGTGATTTTTATTGCCGTTACGGTTTTATTTTGTTGATGC
Organism: Chironomus striatipennis; assembly: GCA_026123125.1. Lineage (NCBI taxonomy): Eukaryota > Metazoa > Arthropoda > Insecta > Diptera > Chironomidae > Chironomus > Chironomus striatipennis. Next base: position 14,099,106 of record CM047392.1, on the reverse strand, counting down.
TGAAATTTTTGAAGGATGTGAGTATTAAATTTGGTTTTTATGAAAATGTGCTAAAAATTGATTAAGGTGATCAGATTTGAAGCAATTTGATTAAATATCTCAGAATTTTGACTTTAATTTCATCCTAAATTTAGTATAAATATCTATTTTAAATTACAGCATCTCCAAATTTAATAAAATTCTTCGTCAATTTCCAAGAATCTTTCATCAATAAAACAGTGAAAGTAAACAGCAAAACAACTTCAAGCAATCCACCTTTCCATAAATTACTCAAGCTCTTTAATAATCTACATAAATTTAGCATGCTAACTTCATCTACCCTTCGGACATTGCACTTTACAAATCTCTTTGATGTTCGCACGTGAGACTACTAAGGTGAATGAGATTAACATTTACAAGCTTTGACATTTTGGAATTGTTTTGTCATGCTGTTTGTTTGGTTTATGTTCATGGAATTTACTTTTTAGATTAAATAATGAATAAATTTTGAGATGAGATTTTCAATTATTTAATTGTTTGTTAGAATGTTTGAAATATTGTTTTATAAGGACAACTTGATCTGTAATAATTGAAGATAAATCTTGAATAAATATTTGTTTTTTGAAGTGGTTAGTTGGAAGTGACAAGTTGGGAATGCTAAAAAGTCTTTGGTTTTCAAGAGGATGAGAATATAAAGGATTGATAGTGGGATGAATGAAGGAGCCTTTATGGAAAATTGAATTTATTATTTCGACCACCTATTATACAGTATTGAAGTCATGTGAAATTAATTGTAATAATGGTATAGACGAATCTGAACAATGGCAGAGTCTGTTGTGGTTTATTTGAGGTAAATCTAGGTAAATCCTTCAAATTAATTGAGAGAGATATGTTTACATTTTCTACAAAAATTACCTTAATTCTAGTCTCCCATGCTAAGTTTAAAATTTTGAGATATAAATCTTTGAACATTCTTAATAAAATCCTTCTGTATTTTCCATGCAAAATTAACTTGAATATGCAATTTAATAATTATATGTAACTATAGTAACTAGAAAATAAATTAATTAAGCTTTCTTTATCTCTTAGGGGCTGTTCACTTAGTACGTTACGCAAAAAATGACTTTTTAGAGAAAAGGGAGGAGGACCTTCTAAAAAGTGAACGTACTAAGTGAACGACCGTTCACTTATTACGTAACGCGGGAGGGGGGGGGGGATCAAAGACTAGAACATTAGAATTTTCGAGAATTCCATTATTCTTTTTTGAAAAATGACAGTTATTTTGTTACGTAACAAGTGCAGAATAATAAGTCCCTTAAGGGATCGTTCATAAATGACGGCAGAAATTAACAGTCGTTTTCCAAAAAAGAACAAAAGAATTCTAAGTAGTTCTATTGTTCTCTTCTTGACCTCTACTCCACCCTTGGACGTCATTTGTGAACGACTCTTAAATAAATTTAAATAATTTTCAATTATTTGCAAAAATTTTCTCCTTTAAATTAATTTGCATCTAAGTGACTTTAGATTTACAAAAAAAAAACTTTTCCCATATCTAATTTTGACACAACCACAACATGCTTATGAAAATATTATAAAATGAAAACTTGTTTGGGTAAGAGATAAAAGTCAGCATAAGTCCAATAATAAATTATTATTATTATTCACTTTCTCCTACACAGCAGAACATTTGCTGAACCTTAAAGTATCAAGTCAAGTGAATTTTTTGTGTTTGTTAGCTTAAAAGGGACGGGACAACTAAACATCGTGGTTAGGATATTATGAGATATGAGTATAAAAAATTTAGATAAAAATAAAATATAAAAAAAATTTTGTGGCATCCATAAATTTTCCAAAACTATGTTTTTGTTTGGTTTGGTTCCGTGGCGGTTGAAAATTTATTTTTATATCCCTCGAAGCTGAATGAATGTGGAAAAAAAATGTTCAGTCTGGTTAATCAGAAGAGTTTGAAGCAAAAACTCATTTCTGTTGTGCTTGTGACCTTTTGGCTGGGGTAAATAAATAAATAATATTTTTTTTGTAGCTTCTGTGTTTATTTCGACTCATTAATTTTTTCTCGAAATTTTTTTTCTCTTCTCTTATCGCTGATTTTGTATGAAACATGGATAATCAAGTTGGTTTGACACTGGGTAAGTTTTGGTGAAATTTGAATATTTAATTGAGTGAAATATGATTTTTATGAGGACATAAATAAGTAATTGTTAAAGTAATCATAACAATGGTCAAGTTTTGTATTGTTTTGAGCAGTTTTGAGTTTTATGCAAATCAGCAATGTGAATATTTTAAGAAGTGAAATTGTTTTAATTAAATTTTAAAAATTTTATTGAATTTTTTAAGGAACAGTTAAATCAAGAATTAAAAATATTTAAAAATAAAAATGAGGTACCTAGTAATTTTCAAAAATTTTGAAAACCCGCAAATTTAATTTGCTAGGGTTTTTCGTTCGAGGGAGGGTTAAAATTCACCCATTACATCACTGAAGAAGGGGAAGATGTCTAAGATTTTGTTACGCTCCATATAAAATTTTTTAAAATCCTATACAAAATTTGTTATGGCCAGGAGGATAAAAATGGTCATTTTTGGCGCAAATTAAAACCCGCAAATTTAATTTGCTAGGGTTTTTCGTTCAAAAATTCCCCCCCCCCCTAAATTTTTCATACAAAAAATTAAATTTTGACCTTTCTAAAAATTTCTGGCTACGCCACTGTCCCTCCCTAAGCGATACGAATTGTATTTGAATATCTCAAAAAAGTTAGTAAATTAAATTTTAAAAGAGATGATTCAGAAATTTTCGCACGAAATGCAAAACTTGAACAAATAAAAATATTTATTTAATTTTTTTCAACCACTTAAAAACAAAAATACTCTCTCAAATTTCCTCATCAGTATGTTCTCATAAAACAAAAAAAAAAAAACTCTACTTAAATTTCCAACAAATTTTAATGCGCTTTATCTTCAAAGCTTCAACAAAACTTTCACAAGCTTTAAAACAAAAACTTTCCTTTCCATTTGTTCATGCAAATAAAAACTTCAACATACAATGAAATTGTGAGCATCCTCACAAAAAAAAAGTGTAGAAAGAATAAAAATCACTTGACATCATTATTTTTCATTCTCTTTCTCTCATTTGAATTGATTTTAAGAATTGAAGAACTTCAAAGATCAGCATAATAAAAAATAATGATGAGAGTTCAGTTAACAAAGAGTTATTAAATTAAAAAGTGAGTTTTATGGTTTTATTAAAGAGTGGATAGAGACAGCAACTGAAAAGGAATCGCAAATTTTTAAATTTATTATAAATTTATGAATAAAACTTTTCAAAATCTAATGTGTATGTTAATTAACAAGTAGATTTATATTCCAAGAAAATAAAGCATGAAGATGAACATTAATAAAATTAGATACAAAATTTTTCACTTTCATAGTTTATTTTTACGAGAAATGTCAAGAAGGTGAAAAGCATAATGGTAAATGACATCAAACTTCATTATGTATGAGTGAAGCATTACAAGGTTGAACGCTTCATTTCATCTAAATGGAACGAAAAAAAAGTCGTATATTTGCTGCTTAAAAGCACAGAAACTGCTTCCACCCCATCAAAGTCATAATTCAACATATTTTATGAAAATTTTCTTTTTCGTATTTCTAGAAAATTTTATTATGACATAATTTGCAAACACATCCCACCCACCTTCCCCAACACGACGATAATGATAATGTAAGTAAGCTGACAACTACATTATACGTTTCACATCATCTGGATTGTTACATTAAAATATTTATGAAGTAGAAATTTTTATTTCCATTTTTTTCCCATCATAACTTGCAGCTTATTTTCCATTTATTTAATTTATAACACTATAATATGAAAAGTACACGGGTTTACTAATTGGATCGCAGCCAGACATATGTGTACGTTATATTGTTTCTTTTCACATTTTAGCATAGTGGAACTGCTATGGAAATAAAACAAAAAAATGTTGAATTTGCTATTACTCGGGGGCGAAGCTAGGAATTTTTTTGAAAAGGGGGTTTTTGCTACTTTTCGACGGTTTTTTAGTTCGGATCTAAGAAGTTCAATAATATCTAGTGTAAACTTTGCAAATAGGGGGGTTTACATCCAAACCTCCCTTTTTCAAATCCATCTCCCCCTCCCTGGCTACACTCCTGCTATTACTAAATGTAATTAATAGTTAGAACTTATATATGATTAAGGTATTGAGAATGGAATAGGATTATGAATGTTCTGGAATTTTTTAAGCTGATTATTATTTCATTTTAGATATATTGTTCCTTTGTGTGGAATTGAAAAGCCACAAACAAAAAAAAAAGTTTTTACTTTAGTTTTTCCATGATAAATCATGTAATGCATGCTGTTGAAGTTTGATAATGTAATTATTTTTACTCCTTTTTAAGCCATTGCAACTTTATGTCAGAACGTGATATAAAATGAATTTTTACAGATTACATCATTCATGGTCTCCAGCAAGTTTAATTTATTAAAGTGCCTTTTAAAAAAATAAATTTCAGATTTTTCATACTCTTCATTTCATAATCTGTGATTGTACATGAGCATAGAAAATTTTCATAATTGAAAAGAAGGTTAAAAACTCTTTTAGTTAGTGTGACCATCTAGCTTTTGAAAATACGGGATATTTTCAAAATTTGGCCAAAATAAAAGACAAAACAGAAATTCTTAAGAAAAAAAAACTGGACAAGGAACAAATTTCAAAAAAATTTTGAAGAATTTTGGTTAAAAAATTTCAATACAGCTGTGAAAATACGGGAGTGTCCGTTATAATTACTCACAGATGCAGTGGCGTTGCCAGGGGGTAAATGAATGAATTACTGGCAAATTTCTTTTTTTAGTTAGGGATTTTCATGAAAAAAAAACGAAAATCACCTCCCCCCTTAGAATCCCTGGCTAGGTCACTACACAAAATGTAACGTTTCTTTTAGTTCTCATATTTTTCTTTCATTTCTATAAGAATTTCTTTTAGAAGACGTTCAGATTTTAATTAAATTGAAAATTCATTTTAAAAAATAAAAAAAAATAAATAAATAATAAAAAAATTATTCTGTTCACATCAAATTTCACACCTAGTCACCCAGCCCCTAGACTCAAACATCTCCACAGGAACATAATTCATACATTGTACATGTCTTTAGATTTTATTATGTTTAAACTTGTATGCAAATAAAACCACAAAGCTCATGATTATGAGTAAAAAAGCTCAAGTGAATTAAACTCAACAAAAGGGAAAAAAGGAACATATTTTGCCTATGCCGGAAGGAAGGAGGAAATGCATGAGATAGAACAATAAAAGTAATAATGCATGTATGAATTTGTAGTGAGTTGTATCAACAGTTTTATTCATTTTTTTATCCACAAAATGTTTGAAGATGGATTGAAAATGTGAAAAATTCTGTTTTTGAAGGATTTTTGAGGTAAATTTTGTGGAAGGTTCAAAAAGGATTACCTTCAAAATCTTTGAATGTAAATTGATTTATTTAGAAGCTGTGGTGTGAATTTAATTTGAATAGCCTGTGTAGAAAGATTAAGATTAGTTGGTGCATTTTATTTGAGTTAATTTGAAGGTTTACTAACTTAAAATGAAATATGTTCTTTAAAATTCAATAAAATCTATCAAGAATCAATTCACAATCTCTTGATAACCCCAAAACCCCATCTAATCTTAACATTCAATAAAAATTCATTGAACCATCAAACATTACTTTCATCTATAAGATTTCAATCTACAAATAAACATAAAAAGTGAGAAACTTCTTCTCGTATCCGGCGGTTTATGCTGATGACAAATCAATAAAATCCAGTTATGATCGCAACACGAAACATGCTTACATAAAAAATAAAGTCTGTAAGAGACAATTTAGCAGAATATTTTGATATTTCTTACATGATTTTTTTCTGCTTCAGACTTATTTGCTTTACTATATGCTGCGTGTGTACTTTTCTATTTCTTATGCTAAGATTGAGGCGAAAGGGGTTGGGAAATTGGAGGTTTGGTTGGATAATTAAATTTGACAATCTTAGTTTTCATTCCGAAATCCAGAATTCAATGGAAATCATTCATAAATAGAGTGATCATCAAATTTTTACAGAAAAACAGGACATTTCAGGGTCATTTCAGGGTTAACGTATTATAACAGTAAAAATTGTAATAAAAAAAACAGGGCACCACATACATTTATATGGCATACATTTATTCAGAAAAAAACTAAATTTTTGACAGGACATTGACCTATATTTTCAATTCATCCCTAAAATTTGCATTCAAAATATCACATTGACCTTAATGTCCTCGAAATATTTATTTCCACAATAATAAAAAATAATATTTCTACACCTTGATCTACCTCGTGATTTTCATCTTATTCTACCCGTGCATAATTTCCCTTTTTCTTCTATTTACATATACGTGTACATCTCCATCAAGGCATGAGTCTAGCAAGTCAAGTAGAGCTGTCACGTTTCTTATGTTGCCATTTTATTTCTCCTTTATCGCTTTGGTCAAAAGAGCGAATATTTAAATTGTCATTAAAGATTAATGTGTAGGAACGATGTAAATGCTAGTCATTTATTTGGTTGACTAGAAGCCATTAACTCTTACTTTTATATAGACAAAGGAGGGTAGCCTCATCCTCTTACGTGACGTGTAAATAAAAATAATTTAAATAAATTTTTAATAGCTTTAAAAAGCATTTCATTCTTCACTTTATGTCAATTAAATTTCTTGACATTTGAATGATACCAGATGTCGTGATTCCTTTCGTCTTCTTTTGTATATACTATCAAAAATAATTATTATGATGATGTGCCTTTCAATTTTGAAAAGCAAGATTTTTCGTATTCTTCATTCATTTCTTTCTTAATGCTCATGACATTAATTGAGGTAGCTTTCAACTGAAGATTTTCTCAAGAGTTTTAGATATAAAAGGTGATGAATTTTTGATTATCTATCAAGATGGATTTTTGGGGTGGTGGTTTTGTGTCTCATGAGTTCGTACTTTGAATAAGGATCATTTTGAATTAAATTATTTTAAAGTTACTTTTTTTTCAATTTAATATTTCTAAGAGTATGTATGTAGTCTTATTTAGAAGTCGTTCATAAATGACGTTCAAAGGGGGTTGAGGTCAAAAACAATTGAATTTCTTAGAAATCTAAATTTGATAAATGACTGTTAACTTTGGACGTCATTAACGAACGACCCCTTGTATGTTTTTTAGAAAAAAAAAAACTCTTTCAACCCTTAAAACCAAAACTATATTCCGAAAAAAAATTTCTTTTTTACTCTAATTTACCTCTGATTCATTCCAATAAATTTGATGATAAAGACATTAAAACTAACCTATATAATAGGCCTATGTTCAATGTATACAGGCCTGAGAGCATGACAATGAGTATTTTCCATGATTGTATTGTATTTGTTTGAATAGGAAATGGGAAGAGGAAAAAAAGAAGAAAATAAGAAAAAGCCAAAGAAAAATTCTTCCCTTTATGTATGGAATAAAATATTTTCCACTATATTATACATTATCATGTCGGTAAATTTCCATTTTCAATATTTCATTAGCATGTTTCACCTGAATAGCGATAAAAGCCTGAGGTCTCTTTCTCCAACTTATACGTGATACTTTTGCTGTCACTAAATTTCCTTCATTTTCTATAATTTCTATCCCATTCTCCCGTCTCCTTTATTTTTTTCCTATTTTATAAGACATTTTGTCGTGTACCGAACATATTCATTTCAGTTTTATCCTCTCTATATATTTTTGATACTTGAAATGTATAAAATGTCAATTCTATAAGCATTTTTTTGGGTTATCATAAAAATGAAGCATGTAACACGACATTGCTACTACCATCATCGTCATCATCATCACCATCAAATTTTTTCATTCTTACTTCTATTTTTATATTTTGGGAGTAAATTTTTGAGAATGAGTGAGTGTTGTGGGTCAGATTGTCTAGTTTGGTTAAGAAAATTGAATTAAAAAAAAAATATTTTTGGATCAAAGTATTAGAATTGTATCCAACCAGAAATTATATTAAAGGGACTACAAAGGGAGCAAATTGTGATATTTCACGTAGATAATGCTCAACATTTTTTATTTTGTAGTTTGGTTCTGTATTAAGTATCATTATAGTCATTATAGACACCAAACATAAAACAGCTTATTCCAATTTTTTAATATAGTTAAAATGCGTTCAATCCCTTTTAATCTAACCCAAAAATACACCTTCAACTGTTTTTTTTCTCCTTAAACAACACCTCATCACTCGCTTTACATACTTCTTCCTTGTATAGATGAATGAAAGAGCCTTTAGTAAGCATAAATGGTTGAACATGGTAAGCATCAAGTAAATATGTCTATCTATATAGATATATGGAGGTCTTTTTTTCGCACACAGAAAGACAGAGCATGAAAGCGAAAGAAAGAATGTAAGTGAAAATAAAAATAGCAACCAAATGGCTTAGGAATGATTAATGCTGAAAGATGAAATGGTGCTCGTCTTTCATCACGCTTCCTATTATTCTTCATTCAATTACACCATTTCTCATCTCACTCCTTTAACCATTCAGTCTTTTCTTTTCATTCATTTCGCTTTTCATTTTTGGGATTCTTGTGAGGAAGAAAAAGTATGCGAGAGACGGAGAGAGTTTTATGAGCAGTTTGGAAGCTGTTTGCGAGAAAAATTATCGAGTTTCGTGAGGAATGTTAAGGGTTGTAAACTTTAAGGCGATTATAATTAGTATTTTGCCATCTAAATGGTTCTTAAAAGGCATTAATGAAATTGGAAAATAATGTTTAGCTTAAAAGAAGATCGATTTTCTTGAGTATGAACAAATTGTGGAGTTTCACGTAGATAATGCGCAAGTATTTTTTTTCTTCAAAGTTTTTAGAATTCAAAAGATAATTGCAGAAAACACATTTTAAGGGTGTAAATCTGGCCTGATAGCAGAATTTTTATCAATAAAAAGATTTATATAATCTCAAAATTCAAACAAATGTCTATTTCACGCGTATAATACGCGCATTATCTGGAAAAAAAATATTTTTTCTTCTATTATATCTGTGCAGTGCTCTTATCTTTAATTTTTATTGCTCACTTAAATATGAATGTCTGGAGTGATTTCCTCCAAGAAATTCGTCCCAAAGCATCACCTAAAATGACTCTCAAACTCATCAAACATTCTATTCCACCCTTTCATCTTTTGTTCGACTCAATTCTCCCAGGGATGCATTAGAAAACTTTTCTTTCTTTTATTGAGTCTCTCAATTTAAAAATTCTCCAAACGTCTTACCGGTCATCACCAATCCCCTCAGGAATTTAACAAAAAAAAATAGAACAAACAAATCAAAAAGAAGTAGAGATAGAGTTGAGCATTGAAATCACAGTAAATGCCATTTCATGCAGCTAATAAAAAATGAAAAAGATGGACAAAAGAAAATTTCTTATTTAATGAAAAAATAATGATCATGTCCCCCATCCGCATAGGCAAGACAGTAGGGGAGAGAAGAAAAAAAAGACAATAAATTTTCCGTCCTTATGATCATTAACCACCGCTTTTTGGTCTATGCTGTCATTTCATTTTCCATTTAACAGCCGCCAACATAAATTGTGACGAGAAATTTGCCTCGAAATGAAAAATTAGCTCTACAAAAAAAAACATTGGGTGACACTCATTGAATGATGATGGAGGGGTTTTATTCCGGCCTATAATGCTGCGATATAATCTATATATATGTGAAATATGCCTGGAAGGTTTAATCGATACACAGATTTGACAATGATACTGATGATGATGAGAATATAAAGTATATGTGCTGATGACAGTTATGGTTTAATAGCACTTGTCTCTTTACTCAGTCCTCAATAAACACGTACGAAATGAAAGAAGAGAAGAAAGTAAAAAAAAGTTTTGATGCTGTTTCTTTGTCATTCTTCTTCCTCCTCGTATCATCCTCATATTTGTTTAAGTGTAATTAATTGAAACATTTTTGTATGTTCTGTGCCTCACTTTCCCGAGCGACAATCTGAGGCAATGGCAGCCACATGGCAGCCATCACACTGCCTTGCCATTTGACAGGCAGTTACAAGGCACTGCCATGAACTGCATCGCCATTTTGCTGCCATGTGACTGCCTTAAAAAGACATGATTTTTCGAATTTTGGTGGCTGCCATATGACTGCCTTATGACTGCCATCAATTTTTTCGTGACTGTGATATACTTCACAAGCGTTAGCAGAAATCACTATTATAAGTCAAATTTTATTTTCATACAATTTCAAGATATTTTTAATAAATATCTTAAGTGGCACTTAACTTTATTAGTTTGTGCTCGCTTCAGAATTTAAGTCTTAACATGACTTAAGTTTATTTTCCATGCTTTTCCATAGATTAATGTAAGATATAAAATTGATAAACGGTCATTAGAAATTTGAAAGAAGAAAATTATAGCAATTTTATACCAGTTTTTGCTGCCACCAAACCTGCTATGAAGGCGCCATCATGCCACCATCAAGGCGTTCAGAAGGCAAGGCAATTTTGTGGCGATGGCAGCTCCAAGGCAGCCTTGGAAGCGGTAAAATCGACATCATGTGCTGCCATCAAGGCAATAATGCAGCCATATGGCGCTCAGCAACTGCCGCCACTCAAGGCAGATGGCAAATGGCAGCGTCTTATGGCTGCATTATGGCTGCCATGAGACACATGATTGTCGCTCGGGTTTTCGTTTGTAAATATTCTTATTTTTAAAAAAATAAAATTTCATTGCAAATTAGCTCTTGTTTGACCTTTCATTTCAGTACCAGCATTCTCGGTACTCAATTAATGATGAACGAAATAGCTGTGATGGTTTATGCAAATAGGAAGTAATTAATTCGTTTTATGTTCATCCCTCATTTATTTCTTTCTTTCCTTTCCTTTCTTGTAAAATTTGTAATTCTTGAGTTTTTTTTTTGTTGTTGATGTTTTTCTGGCATAAACGAGGCTTGGACGAGAATCAAAAAATTTTAGTGTGTCCATTTTAAATTTTAATTGTTGGAAATTTATTAAAAAATTCGTTTGGGGCCGTTCTTAAATGACGTCCAAATTTAACGGTCATTTTTCAAAACAAAACAATAAAATACCAAGAAATTCCCACAACTCCTTGAACTTCATTCATAAACGACCCCTTTGTGGCCGTTCATTTATTGCGTAGCACAGGAGAGGGGTTGAGGAAAGAACAGTAGAAATTTTGAGAATCCCATTGTTCTTTTTTAAAAATGGCCGTTATTTTGTTACGTAATAAATTAATGGCCCCTTTTGAGAATTCAATAAAAAATTTTTAACAGTTTTTATGAATTTAAATTTTTGTTGAAAATTTAAGAATTCAAATTTTAAGAATTTCAAAAACGAGTCCATATTAAAATAACGAATTTCAATTTTGCGAAACTTCATTTTTGCGAATTTCTGTTTCTAAGAACCTTTTCTTATAATTTTTAAATTTTAGAAAGCCGTTACGAACAGAAAGAAAATTTTTTGTTCGTAACGGTTTTTTAAAATTTGAAAATTGTATGAAAAGGTTCTAAAAAACAGAAATTCGCACAAATGAGTCGTTTACTACTTTAATGGAAAATTCTCACAATCCGTTTTAAAACCACCTACATTTTATAAAAAAAATCCCAAAAAAAAAAATCTCAACCGAACTGCATTCAATTTAAAACTTTGTAATTGAAACAACCACAAAACTCTCAAACTTGATCTCATGTGGGCTGAAAAACATGATCTAAAATGCCTTTTCCACATTTTTCTACATTCTTATTTTAAAATACACTTTTTATGATATTTTCACGTGTCCATCCCTGAAGCCAACATCGTCTGCGTGGGTTTATTAAAAAAAAAAGATTTCATATAGCTTTGGAAAAGAATAAATTTTTTTCGCAGTAATACTTCAGTTAATTTAGGCAAGCTTTATGATTTTTAATATTTAATGGAAAATTTTGCACAGATTTTATTTCATTGGTGCTAAATTTACATTTTTTTAGACCCCCAAGAGTGCAATTCATTTTAATATTTTTTTTTTTTTTTTTTTTTTTTTTTTGTTGACCGGAACATGTTTTATTTTTAAAACAGAATGAATTGTTGATGATTTATTATTTATGAATTTGTTCAAGTAATTATGGCTCTTGAACAAAACTAGTTATTTATTTATGAGAAATTCAATTTACACGTGGAACATGAAAGCACGTGTTATATAAAAATATTTTAATCGAACAGAATCAATTGAGAGAGTTTGGGTGGCTTTGAAGTCTATGATCTATTTTTATTTTAATTTTTTTTTTTAAAAATTAAATTAGATTAAGACATTTTTGAAATTAAATTAGATTAAGACATTTTTGAAATTAAATTTTATATTTTGCAAGAATTTCATTAGCGAATCCCATAAAAATGCACTTAATTTTTACAAAAATAAAATTTGATATACATGAATAGCGAAAAAGGCTGATATAATTTTTTTAAATTAATTTAAAAGCTTTTTCAAAGCACCAACCCTTGTAATTTCATCAAAACCCAAATCTTTTTGCCTCAAATCACATTTCCATCCAAAAATCTCACTAACTTAACACAAAGCCTATAAAAAAACGGATTCCATCAAAATCAAGTATTTTACGTCAATTACTTCATCTTTTGATCGTTCATGCATCCAAATAAAAATAAGAAAAGAATTTAAATCAAGTCACTCAGAATTTCTCCTCGTCACTGACTAAAATCTTCTTAGAATTATTATTTTTCATCACAATGAGCACACGAGATTGTCATTACATCCAATCAACATCACAGCAATGTATAAAAACAATTTGGAACTTCCTGAATGCATTCGACGACTTAGAAATTTTTTTTAATTTATTTTTGTTTTTGTTTTGAGACACAAAAAAAAATCGTTCACAAGTTGTTGTGACAAAAAAAAAAGATAATTTTTAGCACCTAAAAATATCACATAATAATCTATTTTTAAATGCCTTAATGTCTGCTATGATTCCACTCTCATATCTCTCACTTCATGGGAAATAAAATTGGGAGGAATTTGTAGGTGGTGTTGATGATTTTTTTGAGGAGGTCAAGGTGGCGTGATTTTTGGATATTGATAGGAATTAAAGCACTTAATTAGCACGAAAGGTGCCTTAAAATGTATTTTGATTTCTGAAACAGAATTTGTGACCCAAAAATAATTATCTACACCAAATCATGCCACTTTTTAGCTCAAAATTATCAATTTTTTCCACCATCACATCACTTTTCTACAACCCCAAAGACGATTGAGTAATTTTTTAATTGCCTGCCTTACCTTATTAATTTATAATTTATTTCTATTCCAACGAAAAAAATTCCTCTTGATATGATTTTTAATTTTTGTATCTGTTCTGCTTAATTTATTTCTCACACAGGCACACGAGATTGATTAATCATCCAAATTTTTATGATCAAATTTTTGCCAGAAAATGATTTTTTTTTGCACACACGAAATTACTTTTTTTTCGATTTTATTTTATCACATAAAAAATTATCAAAAATGAAAGAAAAATTATTTAAAAAAATGTTTAAAAAAGCAGCAAATTCCGATAATTATTATTTTTCTAATGAACCTGACAAGACCGTCTGCCTATGACAAAATCACATTAACAACTATTAGCCACTTGATAAATATATATATATATTTTTTTAATAAATTATTTCCAATATGCAATGCTGAATAACAACACTAACTCGATGATTCGATTCTTATTCCTGCACGCCGCACTTGTTATTTTGCTGCTGCCTTCGTAAACAGAGAAAACAAAAATGTGAATGAAGAACATAAAAATAAAAAAAAAGTATGTATATATATATAAATTGTATATATACACACACTTTAGAGCAAAGCAGAGAATGTCGACTAATTTCTCTCGTCACTCTAAATGCTTTGCTTTTTTTTCTTTCTTTCTTTTCTTTTTTTCCCTACGACTACGATCTATATTATGTTGTATGAGCGTACGTACTACAATCTATTGTGAAATATATATTATTAAGGAATGCCTGATAACATGATTATGGAATATTACAGGCATTTGAGAGATTGTTTTTCAATGAGGCGCATTTAATTCTCTGCTTTTTCTAGTTTCTGATATTTCGTGGAAGGAATTCTGGTGAAAAATTCCTTTTTGGAAGAAAGTTTTGCTTCCTTTTTGGGATTGTTTGTGTTTGGAGAAGTTTTTGTTTTTTGGCTTGGAGATGAAGAGGAATTTAGGAATTAAATTGAGTTGAGCTATTTGATTTGGTTAGATTTGAACTAGATTAGGGACTAGGTTAGAACAAATCTAGTAATTGTTTTGGAATAGGTGTTGGATGTTTTTAGAGAATCTAGGTTCAAATCCTTTGATAAAAATCTAACTGAATGGAGTTTATACAAAAAAATTTTAGATACTATGGATTCAAAATGATCTTTTTTCTAGGTCACGTCTTTATTTCCAAATTTTCATTTAATGACCGAATATGAAATCAAGGAATTAAATACTACGACATAAAATTGAACACTTAATAAAAAATTAGAGGGGGTTCACAGACCCTCCTGGCTACATCTCTGCCAAAATTTTCCAAAAATTCCAAAAAATGCGCTTTAAAAACTTATCACTTTTCCATAACTTTCCACATGCTTTTGTTTATATTTGTCTCTCTTTCTCGATCTATTCTTAGTAATACTTCCAGGTGAAATCCAACAATCGCTGTTATTTTCCTTCTCGCTGCTTTCATTTCACTCAATCTCCCTTCCAAAAAAGCAACCCCTTTTCTTCTGTTCATCATTCCAAAAGCTCGTTCATTTCTGTGTTCATTTTTTTCCTTCTTCTCTTTCTCTCAAAACATCGACTCTATACACACGGCTTGCCTGCTTTATGATGAGAACGAAATGCTACGAAAATTTATACTTCTTTTTTTTCCTTTCCTCATTTTTTTCTTCTTTTTCCGCCTGTTGTTTGAAGAGTTCATTCAAAGAATCATAAAAAATATATTTTTTTGTTGTATATACATTGCGCTATGTAGGAGAGAGCATGCTTTCTAAACGAGCCACGACAATTTACATTGTTTCCCTCATAAAACATGAGAGGAAGAAAAGGCATAAGAGTGAAGAATGAAGCGACAAACGATAAAAATATTGGAATGTGTATTTGGATAAAAGGATTGGGAAGGGTAGTGCATGAATATTTTTGTATAATTTTTATTAAAATCCTATCAGAATTTTTGAATTTTATTTTAAAAAAAATTTGTAAATTTAAAAAGAAAAAAATGCAAATTTTGAAAATTTTAAAAATTTCAATTTTCTGCCCTTTTATTTTTTTTTAATCACCTTTGAGGGGCTGTTTGTAAAATTTTTAACACTTAAGGAGGGGGGGGGGGAGTCCAAGCTTAGTATGTTACGCTCCATACAAAATTTGTTACGACCAAGGGGGGATGGGGTCAATTTTGGCGTTATGAATTTTACGAACGGCCCTTACTGCTCCCTAACTTACTGCCAATTCTGAGGATTTTTGTGAAAAAGTCCCTAAGAGAAGAGCAAACAGAACCATACTTTAAAAATTATTAAATCATTGCTTGAAATCATAAAAAATTTATTGAGATGACACAATCTTTGAATTATTTTCAAATTGACACAATTTTTTTTCAAACGATATCCAAGTCAAGAGTATCAAATTTTCAAGCACTCTCAAAACAAAACCTCACAATTCAAACACAAATCATCTTCATCAACAAAAGAATTTCCATTCCAACATATTCAAAACAGACATCTCCATAGGTGTAGGCAGGCAACTAAAACCATATCACATACCACCTCTTCATACGAAGTCATTCAAAAAGGAAGAAGTTAAGATCACAAAAGGAGAATGAATGAAATGCTTTTTCCTTTCTTCTTTTTTTTTTTTTACAATTCATGTGAATAGCTTGTCATATGGACTTCCGCCTATTTTATGTCATTATATGTGACTCTCTATGTATTAGACATTGAGGATAATAGCATAGAAAGTGATCAAAGAGCATGAAAAAAAATGTCAACGATGCTGTTTTTATGATGTGAATGTGATGCTATTATGTAACATTCCAGTTACATTGTACTTGACATTTACAATAAGGACTTCTCAGTGTGTTCATTTTTTGATTATCAACCAGCCAAACAATAATCAGAAGCTTATGGAGACTGGGGACGGGTTGTTGAAAATTACGTAAAAATTGATGTTGAAAAAAAAATAGAAGCCACAAATAGACAAGTATAATAAAAGTTAATTCTATTGTATTCCAATTTTAGCAGCTCCTTCGTCAACCCACAACAAGCATATCATATCAAAAAAATATAAAGAGTGAGCCTAAAATGTTAATCCCCATCACTTTTGGCATCTATATAAATATATGTGCTTGTGTTATTTTTCCTTCTAGTCTGTTTAATTTGTATTAAAGTATTTGAACATTTATACTTGTTATGGATCAGAAAAGCTTATCAGACGTATAATACTCATTATGTTGGGAGGGTTGTGCAGTTATGATCGAGATAAAGATAATTATCTTATTAAAAGTTATTGTGGGGTGTCTCATAGGTCTCCATATGATTCAAACTAATTGAATTCTATTTTAGGACCTGACACTGAATCAAGATTATTTTATTTTGACAATCTTAAGTCTAGGGAATTTCAAAAAATAATAAAATTGAATTTCTCAACAATTTAAAGTTATTAAGGGCAGATCAAAAATAACTTCCTAAAATATATCTAAAACCAATAAAATAATTGCAACTTAAGTTCTATTTTTGCAAGTTGAACCCCCTCAAAAATTACAAACATAAAGTCAATGCAGCATTAATCCTGTTCCTCGAATCATACCAAAAAAAAAAAAAACAAGAACGAGAGAGAGAAAAATTAATATCCAGATTTTTTTATATTTGTTTTCCTTTTCAACCCCATCCAATGTGCATGAGCCATCTTCATTGCTATAAAAATTGGATATGAATTCACTTATCATACACAATATTATACGATGATGGCAAATTGAGGCAATCAATGCTTTTGTTTGTTACCATTTTTGTGATTTACACGAAAAATATTTTTTTCTTCAACCTTATTGAAATCTCGTGCTAGTGACAGAAATAAAATCATTTATCGTACTTAGGAGAGCGATCAACCTTTTTTCTCTCTAATGTCACATTACATCCACAACTACACGAATACAAATAAAAATATATTTATTGTATCAAACCTTACCGATCTATCTGTCTCACTTAATAGACCTTTAAATTGAACGATATGTCTCTATATCCATACTTGTATGTATCTGCTTCCCATTTCGTGGGCTCTTTTTGTAGATGGGATTTGATGGGCTAACAATGTGGATTGAGCATGCACAAGTGATTTTAGGTAGACACTTGAGGATAATATCGACCATATTTTATGTCATTATTGGGGATATGTTTGTTGTTTTTTTTGGATTTTGTTGTTGTTTTAGGTCAATTTTTAATGTGTCGATTCCATGTACTGGGGGACCTCGATTTGAGTTGACTCGATTTGAGTAGATTTGAGTAACTAAAGTGTCCCTATACAAAAATTTTCTTTTTTTAACGGTCATTTTACATACGTTTCGATTTGAGTAAATTCGATTTGAGTAGATTTTTTCCGGAACCAAACAATTACTCAAATCGAGGCCCTCCAGTAATTGTGAAAATTTGTCTCAGATTAAAATTTTATAGTTCTGGAAAATTTTGTAAAATTCTCAAGAAATTCATGAAAAAATATTATTTTTCCAATGACTAAATATTTCTCTGACTCAACAATAATTCTGCAGCAACAGAAAGGAAGAAAAAGTCACAATGTCATCAATCTGTTTTGAAATTTTTCTGTCATTTCATGTTATTTTTGTCAATCCCTCCACACATCACCCACACCACATCACACACGCAATTTTTATGTCACAATTCAAAACAATTCTTTTTTTTGCAATATTGGAAATTTTTTATGGCTTTTGATTATGCCACAAAGCACGATACAGTGAATTTTTTTTTCTGTTATGTAAGCTTTAATCCAATTTGATGGAATATAATAAGATCTTACATATCTAGTGCATGAATGATATTAGCATAAATTGGTATGGCAAATTAATATAAATGTTCTTCACGTGGAAGTTACGCTTAGCTTATGGAAAATAAAAGCAGATTTTCATTTCTTTTTTTTTTCTTGTGATGTCTGTAATGGAAATATAATGAGAGAATATATATTTTTATGGCAATAAACAATTACAAATTGCTACTTGAAAAAGCGTATGAAAATTCAATGATGTGGGGTTTGTTTAGATGTTATGTATTCTAAGATCAAACCCGACTCTTCATCCTCCAACCTATAACCTTCTACAAGTACGATTTAGTTTCCAAACAATTTTTTGACGACATATTCCCAAACAACCACATTTTCGACACTACATTACATCCATACAACTCCTCAGAATTATATTATTTTATCAAGAAAGCAAGCATACAGCAGAAGAGCTTTCTTAAATTTTATGTAAGTCGTTTTATAGTGAATTTAATGGTACATTTTGCAAAAGAACCTTTATAATCCTGATGAGACATTATTTATTCATCAATGTTGGATCTGTATGCCGTCATACTTACAAGAATAAAAAAAAAATTGAAAGCTTTTGTGAGAATTATGAAGTAAGATGCTTGAATTATTTTGAAATGGTGGTTGGATGTCAATCATTCAAAACAAGGATGGATTTTAAACTATGAAAATATTAAAATGTCGTTTGGGGCCGTTCACTTATTACGTAACTCTCTGAGGGGGGGAGGTCCGAGAGTTTGTTACGGTTTATTGTTCTCAGGGCTGATTATTTTGTGTTTAAAACGTTACGCAAGGGGTGGGGGTAAAAACCTGAATTTTAGCGTTACGTAATAAGTAAACGGTCCCTTTATAAATTCAAGTTTTATGGAAAACTATTAAGTTTTCAATAGAAAAGCGAAAAATTTTATCTTTCTTAATTTTAACCTTTTAAAATTGATAGCTAAATTTGTTTCTCAAATTTCAAATTACCAAAACGTTTTCCCCCTCTAATTTGAATTTTTAAAATTTTCACTGCTACAATATTTTTTTAAATAGTTCAATAAAAATCTGATATCTAAAGAGTCATAAAATCAAATTTAACTTTTTCATAATATTCATCCATTTCGCTTTTAAAAACTTTCCATTAAATTCAAAAACCACCAGATTTCTCAACAATTTGAACAATTTTCATAAATAAAAACTTTTCCTTCCGCTTATGAAAAAAAAAAAACAAAATACAAAAATATATCGAACGGAAATAAAAATTCAGGAATGTACAAAAAAAAAAAAATCGAACCAGAAAATTCAATATCAATTAATTATTCATTTTCAAAATTTTTGTTTTCTTCCCCTCCAACAACAAAAAGGTATTGCTTATGAAAAAAAAAACTTTATTCCCAAATATAGATACTGTCGTAAATGTTTATGTATTTGAAGTGTGGCAAATATGGATATTGAAATGGATATAGACATCTATATAGACGCAAATCCTGTAAAAAGTTTTAATCAAACAAGTGCTTTGTCATAAAATAAAGTAAATCATGCAATTTTGAATGGTTAGGGGGTTGTAAGGAAATTTTTATGTCTTAATAATCAATAATAATTATTAAGGTTTTTCCAAGATTTTTCAATCTCAAACGTTTAATGGGGCCGTTCATTTATTACGTAACGCTAAAATTCAATTTTTTTAACCACCCCTCCCCTTGCAAAACATTTTTAACAAAAGAACCACGTGTAAGAACAAAAGACCGTAACGAACTAACGAATTCTCGGACACCCCCCTTCCCACCAAGAATGTTACGTAATAAATGAACGAGTGAACGATCCCAATAGATCCCAATACAGTTCAATTTTTTAGAAAAATTAATTTCCAAACTTATCAGAATCATGAAAATTTACGTCACTACAAAATAACTCCCCAATGTCAAATTTAATTATTTTTTACCAAAAACTACAACAACACAACAACACAATTTTTATGATGGATGTATGAATGTATGGAATTAACAACAAAAATAATAACATCATTTGTCTTCCATCTATAGTCTTTTCTATTCTTATATCCACATAAACATATTTATTTTATTTATGAAATAAAGGAAATGAGTAATTATTTAGCAATCTATTCATGTAACGCAATAAAATATAGGTTACCTATTTCCTATTCAATGTTATTCCTTTCATATTTCGATTCATCATTTTTTTCCAGCACACGCTATCTGTTCTTTTTATTGTTTGCTTATCGCCAACCCTAATACTGTGTTATTTTTTTGGGGGTTATTTTTATAGATAATTGCATAATTTTATTCATTTTGGACATCTGGAAAGGACAAAGTTTTCGTGAACTAATTGGAATTCTAGCTTGTTCATTCTATCATTAACTCATCATTTATATAAAAATCCATAAAAAAGAAGAATGTTAAACTTACCGAGAATCTGTTAATGTAGCATCAAATGGACATTATTATTGTATTCATTCGGGTGCGTTGCATAGGACCTAAAGATTTCCGCGGAATTTTCCGCGGAATAAATTCCGCGGAAATAATTCCACGGAATTTATTCCGCGGAAATTTTTCCACAGTAATATTTTTTATTTTTCATTAAAAACTTCCGCGGAATATATTCCGCGGAAAATATTCCGCTACTAATATTTTTAAAATTCCGCGGAATTTTTTCCGCATATAAAATGGAAAATATTTTATGATTAAAAAAACTCTAAAATTATTTAAAACTTATATTTTCCTTCTACAAAAAAAGTCCGTTTTATAGAAGTCTAAAAATATTTTTTGTAAAAGATAAAGGTAAAAAACAATTTAATTTTTCGCAATTTATATTCATATGCAAAACTTGCAAAGGATTAAAAATTAACTAAGCATCTGTTTGGAGTTTGCTCAATAAATTTTGATTTGCCACTGAAGTTGTCGTATATTTTCTAGGTATTTTTAAAGTTAGCCAGGTTTAAATCAATTTACACTTAAGTGCCAAACAAAAGTTAAAATTTTTTGGTCCTCAGATTTTTTCTCAAAATATCTAATCATTTTTAATATAAAATAAGAAAGTTATCATGACTATCATCAATCCAATTGTTGATGCTCACTCAAATTTGGTGAGTACAGTTGTTATTCAGCGAACGCCTAAGTAACTCCCATCATTGTAAGTAATGTTCAAGTAATGTTTGAACTTAGTAAAAAATTATGTAATTGATAAATAATGTTACGATTAAATCATTATTTAGGAAATAGAATAGAAAAAAACAAATTGATATACTGATCTTGAAAATTAAACATCAATAAATTCTGATTTCCTCCTATATAGATTCTGATTAATTTCATCAAATAAATTCAGCATTGGTTCAAAAATTTAAAATTAAATGACTAATATGAAAATCTATTTTGCCCAATTTTTTCAATAATTTTTAAAGTCAAAATTATTTTCTAATTGTAAACTCAGAACTTTCGTGCAGAAATTAGTTTTAACGTGACAAACTTGTTTACAGCTACATCAAAAGGCACTTAATTAACCTTTAAACTTTTTGTTAAATATTTTGCTTTAGTCACTTCAGAAAAAAACACCGATTTTAAGGTTTTTGGAATAAGATTTTTCGAATAAATCTATTCAACTAACATTTTTATTTAGTTTTAACCCATTTTAGTCAGAATATAAAGAGAATAATGCTTCTAATATTATTCTATATATTATTCTAAGATTTTTAAATGAGGATATTTCATAGTATCCTCATTTAAATTTAATTTTAGAATAATATATATAATTTTTTACCATATATAGAAGAAAATGAAGTGCGGAAAAAATTCCGCGGAATTTTAAAAATATTAGTAGCGGAATATTTTCCGCGGAATATATTCCGCGGAAGTCTTTAATGAAAAATAAAAAATATTACTGTGGAAAATTTTCCACGGAATAAATTCTGCGGAATTTTTTCCGCGGAATTTATTCCGCGGAATTTTTTTAGGTCCCATGCTACTGAGCCATTCATTCATAACACGATTCATTTGGTCCTCAAAGTACATTTACTTCCTACTTTTCATTTCTTCTACTTCTTTCTTGATTTGAAGTCAATAAATCTCACATTTGGATATTCCATTCTATCCATTCATACAGGCAAAAATGTCAAATGAAAGAAAAAGATGATAAATCAAGACAGATGATACTTTTTTTCTGTCTGTTATTGTTATTGTTGGAAATTTCTATGTCATTTGAAGACACAAAGTTTCATTTCAATGGATAAAAATTGTGGAGAGTAGCATCTGAGAACAAATTGAATATTACGTTTTTTGAGCATTAAAGAAAGAAGTTTTTTTTACTACTTTATTGGTAATGTATGGGAGGGATACTGGGTAGATATTCAAAAATAAATCATACAAAAATTTGATCAGTTTTCTAAAAAATGTTCTAAGGGGTCGTTTATAAATGACGTTCGAAATTAACGGTCATTTTTCAGAAAAAAAAAACAATAGAATTCTAAGGAATTAATTTTTTTTCGACCTTAACCCCTCCCCCTTGGACGTCATTTATGAACGACCCCTAAAAGATTCAAGAATTTGTGAGAATTTGTATATTTTCTAAACATCTTTCAAAATTGAAAATTTTATAAAAAAAAAAATAATCTTCAATTTACAGGGGGTCGTATTGAACAGTTGTTTTGTTTAAAAAAAAACTTCTATTTAAATCGAATTTGTTCAATAATCAAAAATGACCGTTAATAATGAAATTTTGAATTTGTGTTTGGGAACTTTTTGGTTATTTAAATCGAAACAATTCAGATCAAATCTGTTCAAATCGAGGACCCTCAATACTCAAAAAACCAAATGCAACGAAGACCCCCAAAAACACCTCCAATCCACCAACCCTGTCAACATTCGATTAAGTCTCAAATGCACCATGTTGTCTAAGCATTAATGGAATATAAAAGAATGTGAAGGTAAAGTCATAAAGACGTGACGATAAGTCTGAATGGGAAATGAAAACTTATGAATTTAATATCAGTTATAATAAATGTGTCAATAAAAGATAACTACTCAATTGTAACTAATACAATTTTATTATTGACAGTCATGAATAATGTAATGATCTGAGGGAATATTTTGAAATTATTTTTTTTTTTTTGGAAGAAATTGGAAAATATTGAATTTGATGGGTTTTATCGGAGATATATTTAGTTTTTTTTTTATTTTTGCAGGGGTTCTCAATTTGAACCCAGAGGTGGACACGATTTCATCTTTTCATTTTTTTTCATTTTTTCATACAAAAAATTCATCCCATTTAATCTAAACAATAGGATGAAGAAGTTTTTCATCAAGATGAAATCATGTCCACTCTTGAATTTAAACAGTTGTCTGGTTAAAAAATTTTCAAATTTTCAATCAAATTTATTCAATTCGAAACGTATGAAAAATGACCGTTAAAAATAAAATTTGAAATTTTAGGTTATATAGATGGAGTCTGTTCAAATCGAAGAACCCCTGCATAATCGAGTAAGAACTGGTAAGAACTTAAAGACTCAATTTTCTACTAATTTAATTTCATGATACACTTACATTATTTTTCAAGAATTTTGTAACAAAAAAAAAAGTTACATTTTTTCTTTAATCGCAAAAAATATTTTCATGTCCAAAACTCCTCATGTTCATTTTTCGTGTATCTTCAAAAGACATTAAAGTCATGAAGAAGAAATAAGAAGAAGACATAACACGACGAAAAAGGTAAACAACACAAAAAAATTTTCCCATCTATTTGTGTGGAAAACAAGAACTAAGGAACAAAAAAAAATGTCAATAAAATAAGAAATCCTACAAGTAATGATCTGCACAAATTAGATTAAGGACATAAAGAAGAAGAAACAGAAACTTTAATTTAATTTGAAATGTCTGTTTGCTATCGATTTCCTAAGCATGCACAAATACTTTTGTCTTTTCTTGTGTCCTATCCGGTCATTGGAATAAATGTGAACATAAAATAGACAATTCTTTCCGATGTGAATTTGTTTAGTAATTAAATTAGTAAGAATGAAATTTACCTTCTCATCGCATTTTCTGTCTTTTGGCTTGTATTTTGTGTTATTTTGTTGATGACCTGACCTGATGTTGTGTTTCTCAATTACTCTTTTAGATTCTGATGATACCTTGAATTTTTGGCAAGTGACAGGCTGTGTCATGTGGATTGAAAGTTTGAATGACTTGAGGTTAAATTTAGCGACGTAAAAATAAAATTTTCTATGCCAATTAAAAATTTAGAAACTTGAAAAAAATAATCAAAGATTCCTTTGACAAACTTTTAGTTGCTTTAAGTTCGAAGGGGTCTCAATGTTAACAATTTGCCGAATTAGATTAAGTTTTGATTGGCAACAAAAATTTTTGATTTAAAAAAAATTCTCAAACTTTTTAACTTTTCATACAAAAATTTTTTGAAATCAAATTTTTTTTTTGAAATCAAAATTTTTTTTGAAATCAAAAATTTTTTTGAAATCAAATTTTTTTTTTTTTGAAATCAAAAATTTTTGTTGCCAATCAAAATTTGATCTAAGTTGGCAAATTTTTGACATTGCGACCCCTTTGTTTAAATTCTAGATTTTTATTTAAAAAAGATTAAAAAGATGAAAGTAAAATTTTATTCAGTAAGATTTTCAAAAAATTCTGTTTTCAAGTCTCTCAAAAAAAAAAAAATAATAATAATGATTTGGAACTGAATGAGCTTGCAAATAATTGATAACCAAAGGTAGGAGGAAACTTTCATTTCTTTACTCATTTTCAGTCTTCATATATTTCCGATTGTCTGTATATTTATCAAATTGTTGCTTTTGGCATCCATACAAAAACTTTCAATTCTATTGGCTTCCTTTCTCAGTCATGAAAATGAAAAATATTCTTTATAAATTTTCATAATTTCAGTCATGATTTACGTTTTATGTCTGAATAAGTCATTCTTTTATTGACTTTGAAATTGTCTTCTTGACATTTTATGTCAATTTGTGATCAATTTCTTCTTGATCTGTTTGGAACTTTTAGGTATTTCTTTTGCCGAGCAGCATAGTCGTTTTAGAATGGGAATGGCTTTAAAATTGAAATAAAATAACATTTTATGGTCAAATCGATATTATTGTGAATTAAAAAGGTTGCATAACTGAGTGTATTTCTCGGGCCAGTATCGTCTACTTACACCTTACAAACTTCGTATTCCCAACATGTACACATAAAGATAAATTTTAATGACATTAACGATGGAAAATTGGTTTTGAAAAATCAATAAAATGTACTCGAATTGAGTAGCAATAATAAAAGGCGGAAGTGCTTGTGAAATTTAATGACATTACTGCAACATTAAAAATGTAGAAAAAAAAATTTGAAGAATAAGAACGAGTTTGAGAAAGGATTCCATTACAGACATATTTATAAATAAATAGTCAGAATGAGCTGTGCGGCAGGTACAATTTCCTTTTTGAAATTCATAAAATGCTATTAAAAGTTTCTAATTTCATTTCCTTATACTTCTTTATATTGGATTGACATGCTATTGAAAGGAAGAATTTGAATAGAAGAAGTGATAATGTAGACACAAAAATAGCTGAGGATTCTTGTTATTTTTTGAATTTATTATTGGATAATTTTTGAGCTTTCTTTAAAGTTAATAAACTATTTAAATCCAGGGTGTGGAACTGATCAAATTGATCAAAAATGATCAAAAATGATAAAAAAATGATCAAAAATGATAAAAAAATGATCAAAAATGATCAAAAATCAATTTGATCAGTTCCACACCCTAGATTTATATAAAGTTTATTGGTTTTTAAAAACAGTGATCAAAAGTTTGCAAATGAGCTTAAAATTTAAGCTTTGAAGAATTTTTAAAAATTAAATTCCTTAAAATTGTCAAATTACTGGGGGCCTCGATTTGAGTAGTTGTTTAGTTTCGGAGAAAAATCTGCTCAAATCGGAACGCATTGAAAATGATCATTAAAAAAGAAAATTTCAATTTTTGCATGAAGACACTTTGTGAATTCAAATCGAGTTACTAGTTTCAAGACTTGAAAATCTTTTTGAAAAAACTGTAAAAACTTTTCTTAAAAAAATCCATTTTTAAACATTTATTTATCAAACCAATTTTAAAAATAAATCTTAAGAATCAAAATGAATTTATTAAATTTATGGACAGAGGGTACTCGATTTGAACATTAGTTTTGTTTCAGAAAAAATCTTATTCAAAGTAAAACGCATGAAAATTTTCCATTAAATTCAAAAATTTGAATTTTCGTTTAGGAACATTTTGACTATTCGAATCTGTTCAAATGAGTTTCATGAGACTTCTACTGGCATTGCTTCTGCGATTATGAAACAAAATGGATGAGACACTAAGGTTACAAGCTCTAGAACAGTTTTTGAAAAAGAGGAGTTCACATATATTGGTAAATTGCCAATTCTAATAACTTGGTCCGATAGATTAGTGGTCTGAGCATTGGCCGGCAATCGAGAGTTATTTTTTTAAAAAAAAAAATGTTATTTTTTATTTTGCTTTTCATAATAGTTACAAATATATAAATTTATAAATATTAATTTTAAGAGTTCAAGCAGCAGCTTATTCATCTTTAATGTTGATTTTTTGGTGAAGATTTTATTGCCTTTTTGATGCGTTGACATCGATGGATTTTTGTGTTGTTTTTGTCATAAAATGACGATTTGTGTTTTTTGCCATAGATATGGCGAATGCTTTCTGCAAGCTCTGCACAGTTACATTGACCTAGGGTATATCAATGCAATGTACCTAGCAAAATTTGTGTTTCGCGACGACACAAACCGAGCTGCCAGACTAGAAGCAGCGAAAAAGCACATATCCGACTAGACTTTCCCTAGGATCGAACCCAGATCGTTGACATAAGAGGCCGACACTCTAACCACTCGGCCACCGCGGCATTTTCGCTGCCCGCAATCGAGAGGTGTGAGGTTCGATTCTTACTCGTTTCGAACTATTGGGTGAATTTCTTTTTCAACATTTATTTCGAAGGACCCCCTTTACTTATTTATCAAATTCCTCAAAATCAAATACATTTTCTTACAAAATACCTTACGCGTGAATAACCTTCTTAATTACTATTTAATCGATTAATTCCTTCTGTTGCTATTTTCCATAATTTGCGAGAAAAAAAAAACAAAAAAAAATATATTTCACAAAAATTTATGTACGCCTATATGCTTACATTCCACTACCAAACTCGTTAAAATGCCTCATATTTCATTCCAATTCATAGTCGATTTACCTCTCATTTAAATAAAAATACATTTATGCCTACCTGAAAAAAAAAATAGGAAAATGAAGATTGGGAATGGTGGAGTGAAGGAAGTTCAACAGGAAAGTTCATTTCTATAAGAAAGAAGAAATTTGAACATGTGGAACTGAATGAAAAGCGGCAAACGGAAAAGCACACAAAAAAAACTTTTTTTTCTGTAATGAATAAATAGCGTGACAAAATTTCTTATCACAATAAACAGAAAAAGAAAAGAAATGCCGAAAAAAAAGAGATTCAGAATGGAAAGAACTTATGTTGGAATTTTTATGGAAATTATTAAGTTTTTATTGAAATTTTGATAAAACACAAAAAACATACATACTTGTGAATATTTTTTATTACTTTTTTTTGCTTGTTCTTCTCTCATTAATAATGTAATATATAATCAATAATAATCATTTACGTGAAAATTTATAAGTTTTTCTTCATTTTTTTTTTCATGGATTATAAATAGGCTAATACACATCATTTTTATAATTCTTAATTAATTTAAGTAATTTAAAGCCAAAAATGGAAGAGAATTAAATGAAAGACAGTGAAAATTATTATTTTATATATATTTTAAATTTATCTTAAATATTTCTTTAACATATGCTGACTTTTATAAATTTATCGCTTTATAATTTTCTTTTAATGAATCGTTTCAAAAACAATGGTGTTGGCTGTCGTTCAGTGGAAATAAATAGAAGGAAAGCTTTGGCATGAATAAGTTTTTGAACAGTTTTTTTTATAGATCAAACTTTCAATTTTTAATTTAAAAAGTTATGAACTTGGTAAATAAAATATCTTTTTCATGCAAAAGATTTCCTTTAGATTTGAAAATTTTTCTGTGGTTATTTGATGATTGAGGATAGTTTTGAACTTTGTTTTGACAAATTTTAAAAAAGGCTTGATTTACTAATTTAAGATTATTTTCATAAGGATTTGTACGGGGCTATTCACTTATGACGTAAAATTTTTAACACCTCAGACCAGTGGGGGTCTGACCCCTCAGATCCGTGGTGGTCTGACCCCTCAGACTCGTGAGGATCTGACCCCTCAGACCCGTGAGGATCTGACCCCTCAGACGCGTGGGGGTCTGACCCCTCAGACCCGTGAGGGTCTGACCCCTCAGACCCGTGGGAGTCTGACCCCTCAGACCCTTGGGGGTTTGAGGCTGTGTGACAGTTTAAAACAATAGAATTTTTGGTTTGAATATTTTGTGATAGATGGAGGAGGGGGTTAAAAATCCAAATTTTTGATGGACGACATAAGTGAACGACCCCTCCCAAAAATTTACAATTTCTAAAAAGTTTTTCGAAAGTTTTGGGAAATCTCAAGCAGCAGTTAAATAGGTGAATTTTCATCCCCCCTCCCCCCCTCCCCCACCTTACTGATAAATTTCTTTAATTTGCTAGTGTTTTCGTAAAAACTGCGAAAATTCACCCCCTACCCTCCCATTTTTCATATGAAAAATAAATCTTTTAACCCACCTTAAAAATTTTGGCAACGCCACTTGTCAAGTAGCAATCAATAAAACTCCAGTTACTTCAAAAAGGCGGGAAAAATTCTCAATAATCTTAAACCTCGCAAACCAAAAATAATCACATAATATGAATGTTTTCCGCATTCATAAGAAAAATTACCCCTCATTCCATTGTGCGTGCTCATTTGATATACATCATCATATTGTACATGTTTATCTTGAAATAACATCTTAGAAAATACAAAATAATGATATCCAAAAAACGTGTTTGAGTAATCTCTCGATTAGAAAAATATTTTCGAAAAAATATTTGAAATATTATCATCGAGACTTGCGATGTTAATCTTGTTGATTGGGGGAAATTTTTGTGTATTTTTGTAAGTTATGTATGCTGGAGTTTTTTTTCGAGGAATTTTCATTGAATGACATTTTTGTGATATTTTTAGACGAGATCTGGCGTTTAATTTTTAGAATAGAATGCAATGAATAATAACCCAAGGGTATAGTCAGGAACACCACAGCAAGAGCTCGACTCAAAATTTTCCCGCGGGGGCTAGAACACTTCTAGCTACACCCATACCATAACCCCAAAATTAAAGAGTTTTTATTCTTAAATCTCATCAATCTATCCTTCAAGTCTACCCACAAATTTCAATAAACCTCAAAAAATCCTTTCCACTTTCAACTCTATCAATACAACACATATACAATATAAATAATCGAATTTAACCACAAAACCATTGTTCTCTTTTCTGGTAAATTTAATTTCCACTTTTTAACTTTTTCATCTAATTTTTTTCTTTGAGCAAAAATGTTTCTCATTTTATTGCGAAAAATTTTATTATTTTCATGATTTCTTAATGACTCAAAAAAGTAAATACTGATCTTTAGAGTTGCATATAAAACTGAGAATTGCTATTATGTTGAAAATTCTTTTTTTAATGAGAATAATTGTCGTCATCCTACGCTGTTCTCACTCTGATGTATAAGACTTTTTTTAATTAATTTATTTAATGATTTGTTTGCTTTGGATGGAGTGAGGGATGGGTCTGAATTTTGAAGGACAAAAAATGTAAAAATTGAAATATTTTTTTATAAAAATGTTATTTTTTCAAATTTTATTTTGAAGTTTTGAAAACTTGAAATTTCAATTTTTATTAAAATACATTTCTTGAAAAAATTATTTCAATTTAATTTTAAAGCCCATCAAAATTAAGCCACCATACCCCTACCACCGAACACTAAACTTCCTTCATTTTATACTATTATTCTTCATTCATTTATAATTTATTGTTTATTACTCTGCATATGTGTTTGTATGTGTATTACATTCTTTAATTTATTAGCACAAAAAAACTAATTAATGGAAGAAATCGTTTTCATCACGAAATCGGCTCTTGATGATTTCAATTATTCAACATTTATATGCTAAATATATAATTTTTTTATTTTAATATTTTTTTCATCAGTTTCATTTTTTTTTTTTTTTTTGTTAAAATACAACTTTTTATAAAATTTGGCCCATTTCAGTTGTGTGTGTATGTGTGTATGTTAATTTTTTTGATGGAGATTTTGAAAATGTTTTTGAAGGGGTTTGTAGTAGACTGGTAGAGAAATTTTGAGAGAATAATATTAAATTTTAAAAAATTTTAAAATTTTTTTTAAATTTAAAAACTTTAAAATTTTCTAAAAATTTCTTTACCAATCAACACTACAACCTTTACATCTTCAAAAATTTCTCCTCTTTTGCAATTTTTTTTTTGTCAATTTATTTTACAAATTTATTTAAATTTTTTTATTTACGATTTATAAAATGCGATTTATGTTCACCTTTTTTTTGGTTTAAAATATCAAATATTTTAAATGTTGTGGTTTTTCATTTTGATTCTCATCTTCAATTTTAATAATTATACTTTACACATTTTTTTAATATAAATATTTTTTTTTTCAGTATTATAAATTTTTTTTCATTTTCATTTTTTATTATCAATAAATTACTAAAAATTTTTTTAGTGTTTTTTTTTATTTTAAATATTTTTTGTTATCACATTTGGCAGGAATTTTATATAATCTCGTTCGTTCAATGTTCCATCTCGATTAGCAATTTTTTTAATTAATTATCTTTTTTTCACCTATTTTTTTATCATCATTCTGTTACAATCTCAACATTTTTTTTTTCATCTCCTAAAATACTTAAAACTTTATGTTTTTGCATATGTGAGTGAGCTTTTTTGTTTTGAATGAATTGATTTTTTAATTTTGTTCAATTTTTAACAACAAAATGCATATTTTTTTGGAATGATATGATGAAGTGGTTTCAATTGGTTGGAATAATTTTTGTTGCAATTTTGGAAAAGGTTTATGCAGGTTTTTGGCTCATTAATTCTTAATGGAAGTATATCCTTTCAACCGTCAGCGTCAAATGTGTCATTAATCAACAAATTTTCAATTCTAATAGAATTTAAAAGTTTATGCAGATTATTGATTATGATATCTCGTATTTTGCAAATTTGTCCTGTATTTTTGAAATGTTGATAAGCTCATTTAGAAATTAATCTTTTCATGTCACCATTTTGAAGATGCTGGTTCGAAACCAGCAAAAAACTTAAAATTTTAAAAATTTTCGTACTTTTTACTCTAATCAGTTCGTGAAATCTGTAAAAATAAATCAAAAATTCTTATTTTTATTCATTTCTATATTTTCTGATATAAATTGGCTAAAATGAGCAAAACTGTAAAATGTCCGTCATTTTGATCAAAATGTCCCATATTTTTCCCAAAATTGCATGATCAGCCTAATTCATAGTTCTTAAAATAATCTTTATTCAAGCATTTTTGAACCATTTTGCAATTGAACGCTTTTGCCGAAGAACGTGATATAAAAAAACGGTCGTTTTGAATTTGAAAATTGTTGACCTATTTTTGCAAAACACAAAGTTAAAAATTTTTGTTTGTTCAGTAAAATTCATTTTGTCATGCTTTAATTTTATTACAATAATAACTTAAAATGTTAAGTGAATAATATTGAAGCATGAAAAATTATATTTTACCCCATTTTATCTAGTAAACAAAATTTTTTAACTTTGTGTTTTGCAAAAATCGGTCAACAATTTTCAAATTCAAAACGACCGTTTTTTATATCACTTTCTTTGGCAAGTTAACTCACAAAAAAGCTGTTCAACTGGTTCCAAATGCACAATTACCTTTGTATCCATAACTCTTTCAATAAATTGACAGCACCCATCATTAAACATCAACATTGAGCAATTTATCAATTTATTTTTCAGAAAATTATTTTCAATTTAATGAAACCCAGCAACTATTTTCATACCAAAACCCCCAAACCACCTTTACCAAAAATGCACTCCAACCTGTTGACTTTTCTACCACATTTGTATCCCTCAATCATAAATAAATAATTTGAAAAGTTGAAATTAATCAAAATGTCAAATTTAATATTCATCACTATTGAAACCACATTCAGGTTCACAAGCCTCATCAATTATATTTTTGAGTATTTTAGTAAAATAAAATTTAATCTATCAATGTTCACATTTTTTGTGTGTGTTGTCGTTTTTCCTTTTTTTTTTGCTGATGCCATCCATAAAATCCAATCATTGTCGAAATCAAAAACGATATTATTTATATAAAACCGAAACCAAATTGTGAATAATTTTTTTTTGTTTTGTTCATTTTTTTTTTTAAAAAAATTTCTTTGCTTTTTTATGAAATAGTTTATGTTTTTGTTACTGTGAGAAAATGTATGTGTGTTGTGCAATGGACAGTGCAGATCCAGGGAGACAAGAGGGATGGGCAGATTTTTGAGAATGGGGGTAGGTAAGTGATAATTTAAAGTATTTTACGACTTTTTTCTGATCATTTTGAATTTTTTTAAAACATCCTAAATTGATTATCAAAAAATCATCAAAATTCTTTCAATTCATCTCTCACACATCCCACCATCCTCATCACACCCAAATCTAATGCAATTTACTATGAATGTGGAGTGGTTCAATAAAATCTAAAGAGAAATATATTTTCATTTATTTATAATTAGAGAAAGAGAAGATAAGAGAGATTAAGCGTATTTTTATGAAAAAATGACTTTTTTTTCTTTCTCGTTATGAAATTTTACACAAATTGTTTTCAACTATTCAGCATTTATAAAAAGTGAAATGAAAAAATGTAAAAATTTTTTTACGCATATTTAAAAATTGAAGGATTTTTTTTTTTCAACTAGACTCTAAAATTATTTACATTATACTTATCTATGTGAGTAAAAAGGAAGAAATTAGCCTTTTTTTTTAAAAAAAATTGTATGCTTTAAGCTTGAAAAAAATTTACTATTCTAATTAAAAATAGAAAGAAAATGAAAAATTTCTTACGTTTTTGTGAAATTAATTTTCAGCAATTTTTTGATGTTGATCTTGTGATGACATGCTATTCATAATTTGTTGTCATTATCAAATTAACCGCAAGGGAAATGAGAGCATTTAGATTAATTGGACAAAATAATTCCTTAATTTTTATAGATCGAATTTATTGATTTTTTTTTCTATTATTATTTAACAATATTTCCATTTTAGGGGGTCCTCAGCAGGGGCGT
Source organism: Chironomus striatipennis (assembly GCA_026123125.1). Lineage (NCBI taxonomy): Eukaryota > Metazoa > Arthropoda > Insecta > Diptera > Chironomidae > Chironomus > Chironomus striatipennis. The sequence continues at coordinate 14,065,625 of CM047392.1, read as the reverse complement.
AGCCAGGGGGAGGTGGGTTTTGGGGGTTTTAAACCCCCTATTTTTGAGAAATTTCTTCAATTTGCTAGGGTTTTTTGTTGAAAAAAATCCAAACCCTCCACACCCAAATTTTTCGTTCCATACAAAAAAATTTCAACTCCCCCCCCAACCCAATTTTTCGTTCCATTAAAAAAATTCGTCATTTTTCGTACGTTTTAAATAGAAAAAATTCTAGAACAAACTGTTCAAATTGATAGGATCGATTTGATGATAAAGGAAGGAGTTGGGGGGGATTTTAAAAATTAAAAACTCCCCAAATTTAATTTTTTAATAACTCCTTAATTTTCCGGTCATTTCCATTATTAAGCTTTTATAACTTTTCCATTCAATAATTTATTTAAAAAACTATTCTCATGATTTAATTCCCAATCTATTAAGAGTCATTAAAGTTTCAAACTGAAACTTTTTCTTTTCAAAAACTTTACCATCGTCCTCATAACCTTCTTAGAACTTTTACTTCCTACTAACTTTTTATTTCCTTTTTAAGAACTTTCCTCAAACTTTGAATTTAAAATTTATTCAAGATTTCATGCCACCTACCAACCAAAACATCAGGTAATATTTTGAATGGAATTGAATAAATTTTATTTATGGGTTGACATTTTGTGTCACGTTAAAAAAATGTTTTTTACGTCAATATTGTTGTTGGTTTTTTGAGGTAAATTTTCAAATTTTCATTCATTCTTGACAGTTTTGAATTTTTACTCATGATGAGGATTGTTTTGTTTTGGGAGGTTTTTTTGAGGCTCGAATTGCTGAATGATTTAGGTTTGATGGAAGGAAATGTCGTGGTTGATGGATCGTAGGAGGTTGATTTTATTTGGTTAAGGAGTTTTGCATAATTTTCTAGGTTTAATGCAATTTCATGTGTATGAAATTCTGTGAATTTATTTAATAAGTAATTACTACTTATACATCTACATGCCATACCATCACATTTCCCTCTTAATAAATCAATAAAAAATCTTTCACTCAATTTAAAAATTTTATTATATTTTCATCAATCATCTTCGTGCACATTAAATCTTCTCTTCTCATATTTCTTTATCACTACACAGTAAAGCTTTAAAATAGCTTAAGGGCTTTGAATCACGATAAATTTTTAGTTGAGCGATTAAAAACTAATAATGAAAGATTTTTTCCAACAAGTTTTAAAGTATAGATTGCAAAGCGTACATTAGATGTATGGAAAATCGTAGAATAAAGAAAAGTTGAATGATTTCATCATCAACTAGTTTTTAATGGAATAAAAGCTTTATGTTCTCTTCTTTAGGAGCAGGGGCATAGCTAGGGAAGGGTTCAAAGGAGTGCAAACCCTCCATCGAGGAAAAATTATTCATTTTGTTTGGAATTTTGATGAAAAAAGCATTTGGACCTTCCTTCCAGGGGCGTAGCCAGGGGGGGGGGGTTTGGGGGTCAAAACCCCCCCTATTTTCGCGAAGTTTATACTAGATATTATTGAATTATTCAGATCCGAACCAAAAAAAAAAAACGTCGAAAAGTAGCAAAAACCCCCCCTCAAAAAAATTCCTGGCTACGCCCCTGCTTCCTTCCCTAAATTTATTTTTCCAAACAAAAAGAAAATTTTTTTGAACACCCTCTAGCAAAAATTTCAGGCTATGCCCCATAATTTAGTTTATTTTGCCTCTTCTTGGAAATAACTTTTGTCAATAAATTTCTCATCCTGATAAAATATTTTTTTAAATAAAATCATTTTGTGATTAAATTTATTGATTCCTTTTTTGAACTCTTTTAATGCACAATTTTAATCTAAAACCTACAATTAGCCCTCTCCTCTAATATCGAAAAAATCGATTCGAATTTCATGAATATCGAAATTTTAAATCACAATAATTAACCCCATGTAACCAAAACAGTCCTTGACTTTTATTAGGAGCATGAATGGAATAAATTAGATTGATTTTAGTTCCTAGGTAACTTTATCAAAAACTTATGAAAATTAAAGAATCAAAGTCCAAATCATCTGCATCACATAAGCGAAATAAAGCGTGTAAAAACTCATTAAACATTAATTATATCTATGAAAATCTGTGTCTCACATACAAATAGAGATTAATTATATCATAATAATTTTCATTTATCATAATTACCATAAATGGATTCTATAAACTAATTCCATATACTTGATTAAATTTGATAATGTAACATAATATTTTTCTTATAATTTTTGTTTTTTTTTTTTCATTTAAATATTTTATTAAATAGGAAATTTTTTCATCATCATCATAAACATCGATTGTAAGAAGAACGTAAACACTAAAAACGTACATCCAGAGAAAAATTTGAGTAAAGCATTTAAATTTTCACTTTTTTTTTCATTAATATATTCATGTAAATTGAGATTTTTAAATAAGTTTTGCATTAAAAATTGATGAAATTTACTCGACTGCATCTACTTCCATTTACCTAAAGAAGAAATTTATTTTTTTTAAATATCCGGCATTTTTGCTAAATTCTGCTTTTTATTTCATTTTCATTCACTTTTTATTTATTTTCATTAAAAATATTTTTTTTTTCCTAATAGAACCTTTCAGTTTGTCTTCATTTTCATTCAGTTTCATTATCTACTCTCCTCATTTATCTTTTGATTAATGCAGAGTTGGTGTTTGACTCTTGAATTTCAATGTTTTGAAGGAATGTTCATCAAATAAATTTTAAATGTTTTTGACTAAAATTTATCAAAATTTGGATGTTTTTGTCATTTTTCAATGTTTTTTACTGAAAATTTTCAATGTTTTTGGGTAAAACCTTTCTAAATTAGAATGTTTTTGACATTTTTTTAATGTTTTTTTATAAAATTTTTCAAAATTTGAATGTTTGCGAAATGTTTTCAATGTTTTTTGACTTTATTTCAATGTTTTCGTTGAAAATTTACCCTAGATTGAATGTTTTTGTCAGTGTTAGTCAAAACAGTGAATGTTTTCGATTAAAATTTTTAAATTTTTGATCATTTTTGACTAAATTCAATAAAACTTAAAATGTTTTAATTAAAAAAAAAATCGTCGAAATTTTGAAAATTATTGAATATTGCTGACAAAAAATTAAATTTTTTTCTTTTTAAAATGTCATTCTCAAAACCACCAACTCTGTTAAAAACATCATCTCATGATCATCATCAATGTCATCATTTTACATAGAAAATTACAAAAAAAAAGTATGAAAAATCTCATGAGAAGGAACAAGAAAGAAAATTAATTTTTATCTCTTGAGGAATTTTTTTTGGCCTATTGAAATTTTTTATTCATCAACAAAACACATTTTTGTTACTTTTAATTGCGTACCTAACACCCCACTTTGCCCATATCATTAAAAATTTTACCTACACTTATATTTTGTCCATAATTTCTAGTACTGATTCCAGCTCCATGGCTAATTTCTTATTTGAAATTTTATTTTATTTTTATTTTTTTGGTGTCCTATCTTTGAGTAATTTATCTAAATGAAATTTTCTACCTTTCACATTGAGAGAGAGAGAAAGAGAGTTATTAAGTATATAAAAATTAATTTAATTATACTTGCTGCTGTTCTGTACTTGTGAACTCAATTTTTTCCCTTGTCACTAATTTAATTTAAAACATTTTTTTTTTTTTTTCATTTCGTCATATGAATCTAATGATATCGATTTTACCTTCCATTTCTCACATTTTCTTACTCAATTATTACATTTACTTTATGTGTAAATATTTTATGTACCTACGTCTGTCTCTCATCATTAGTCTTGTAATAATTTTTTTTCGCGAATACTTTTTCAAGAGGTCTGGGGTGAGGCAACATTTTATTACTTTCTAAATTGCTCTTTGTGATTTTTTTCTTTTTAGAAATTGAAGAAATGAAGACCCGAGATGTGGATGAGTTTTGAGGAGTCTTCAATTTAGTCAAATTTTGACCAATGTTTTGATAAATTTAAAAAAAAATCCAACAATTTGTTCTAAAGTAATGAGTTCGAATCTCACAGATACCATTAATTCTTATGGATAAAGCTTCATCTTTATGTTTAAACTTTTTGGTGAAAATTTTGTAATTTTTCTTTTTTGTGCGAAAAATTTTATGTTTAATGGTTTTAACACATAAATTTTCATAAAATTAACTTTATTAATTTTTTTTCTCAAAAAAGGGGATTTTTTTTCTCAAAAAAGCTAACAAATTGAAGAAATTTATTATTTCTAAATTTATTTCCCGGCTATAACTCTAAATAGCTTTAAGCTGACTTTTGACGTTAAAAAATCACCAAATTTACATAATCATCAAAATACCAACCACCCCCCCCCCCCAAGTAGCATTAAGCTGACCTTTAAAATGCACCAAAATTACATAAACATCTCGGATCATTCATTTCAAGTGCCATAAAAATGACTTTTAATAACATCGCAATTTTTCCCTATCAATCACTTCTCTGATATTTTTCACTTCCCATTCTTCTCAATATATGCCTCATTATTGTTGTACATAATAATAATAATAATTTTAACTTTACAGCCCCATCCTCATTTATTAAATCCTTCTTAATGTTCATCAGTTTGTATTGTTTTTTGATTGTTTTGTTGAGCTTTAAAACCTCAAGCTTGTCTTGTCCTTACTGTTTAAAAAATTTTTTTTTTCATTATTATTAAATGTTGAACATTCAGCTTCATGGCAATTATGATTTTATTATTTTATATTCTATATAAAAATTTTATTTCTCATTTTTTTGATCTATAAAAGCATGTAAATTTGTGACATTAGGCCCTATTGCGATTATTAACCTCTTTGAGGATTTTATTCATATTTTTTTCGTATTTTTTTATGAATTTATTAAGAAAGACAGAAGAAAAATTAATTTTGAGGAATTAAAGGAGATTTTTGAGGTTGATGAGGTAAATTTTAAATTTTTTTAAAAATCTGAAAAATTCTGAAAATTTTAAAAATTCAATTCTAAAATACCCATCAACCCCAACAAGCTCCTTACAACCCAAAAAATCGACTTAAAGAGTTTTCAGACCAAAGCAAACAACTTTTTTGAAAATTTTGAATTTATTTTATTGACTGTATATGAGAATGTGAGAGGAACATACGAGTATAAAGATTTGATTTAACTTTTTTTTTCTACAGGAAGAAGCTCACTAGTTTTATTTTCAGTTTAGTTGACTTTTCTTTTTAAATTACATAGACAGAATTTAATTTATTGTACGATTGAAGAAAGAAAACTAATTTTTTTATTTATGCTTTATTGTTTTTATTTTTTGTTCTAAGACTGACTGTTAAAAGCTCCAGTTTAAATTGTCGTTGAATTTGTGCTACGTTGCGGGGAGTTTTGGAGAAGGCAGTTAAGAATTTTTGAAGACCAAAATTTAAATATTTTGAAATGTTCAAAATTTTAGAATTTTATGGATTTTTTTAAAATTTCAGAATTTTTTTTTTAAATTTCTGAATTTTTTAAATTTCTGAATTTTTCAAAAATTTTTCAGAAATTTAAAAAAAAAAAACAGAAATTTTAAAAAATTTAGAAATTTAAAAAAATGTCTGAATTTTTAAAAATTTCTGAATTTTTTGAAATTCCTGATTTTTTTTAAAAAAATTTTAAATTTTTTAAAATCTCTGAACTTTTTAAAATTTTTGAATTTTTTAAAATTTCTGTTTTTTTTTTCTAAATTTCTGATTTTTTTTTAAATTTCTGATTTTTTTTTTTAAATTTCTGAATTTTTTAAAATTTCAGAATTTTTTAAAATTTCTGAATTTTTTAAAATTTCTGATTTTTTTTTTTAAATTTCTGAATTTAAAAAAAATTCAGAAATTTAAAAAAAAAACAGAAATTTTAAAGAAATTTTTAAAAATTCAGAAATTTTTAAAAATTCAATAAGTTTTGAAATTTCTGAATTTTTTAAAATTTTTGAATTTTTTAAATTTCAGATTTTTTTTAAAAACTTCTGAGTTTTATAAAAATTCTGAATTTTAAATATTTTTCAACTTTCAAACTTTATGTTTAAAATTTTGAGAATCAATATTTTTAAAATTCCCAATTCGATAAAATTTTTGAATCCTCAAAAATTTTCAAATTCTTCAACAAAACTCCCACTTTTATCCTATTGAATGCGTTAAATTTCATTTCAAAATTTTCATCTAAAAATCAAAAATTGTTAAAACTTTTTTAATTCTCACTCAAATATCTTAAAATATTTTTGTGTGTATTTTTTTCTGAAAAAAATTACAAACATCATTGAAATGTCAATATTGCTTTTCGGGTTCTTCATCTTATTTTTTTTCTCATATTTTTTCTACTGTATAATTTTTTTATTGATATTTTTTTTCAACATATTTTTTTGTATCTTTTTGATTTACTTTTTATTAAGCTCCCACAAAAATTTGGAAACTGAGTTTCTTATTTTTTTTATACTTTAAGTTATTTATACACACTCATGATAATTTATTTAAATTTATTGGTAGAATAATAAAATTTACGAGTACATGATCATGTGTGTGTATGAGTGTGAGAGACGAAAATAATTTTAACGAAAATTTTTGAAGGAATTTTTTTTATTGACTTTTTGGTGGGCTGAAAAAATCTTAATAATTAAAATTTTTCAAAATTTTCAAGATTTTTAAAATTTAAAATTTGATAAACTTCAAAATTTAAATTTTAAAATTCATTTAAAAATTCTAAAAATTTATTTTTTTCTTAATTTTTTAAGTTTTTTCAAACAAGAACCTTTTTTGTCCCACCAACTTAGTCAAATTTATCCTCAATAAAATATGAATCCTTCCATCTTCAGAGTGACTACAATGAATGTAATATTTTTGTGTCTTGAGAACAGTCTGTAGTTGGTAACATATGGTAAGTTAATCTACTTAGAAGTCATCTATTTTTTTTAAAAAGTTTCCTTTCTTCTCTCCAAAAAGTAAAAAGGAATCTCAAGTCGATTCTTTTTGGAGATGAAAAATCAAGTAAAAGTTTTCATTTTTTTGACTATAATTTTTTTTATTTTTTTTTCTGTTAACATCGTTCGCATCTTTTTGGGTTCACTTCATTAAGTTTAAGTTTACTTTTTTTTTTGTAGTATATAAATTTATATTTTCTCTACATTTAAACTGGTCCTGGGTCCTCTCATATATTTTTTTGTGTTTTTTTTCATATATTTTCCTCAATATTTTTTTTGTTATTTCTTACAAATGATCCTATGATACATAAGACGTGTGTAGTCATAGTAGAAGTAGAGAGGTCAGAGGGGGAGGGGTGATGTTGAGGATTTGTTTGGGTTTGAGGGAGTTTTTAGGATTTTTGGCATGAATTTTGGAGATTTTCTAGATTTTTGGCAATTTTTTTAAACAAATTAATTTAAAAAAATTTCAAATCATTTAAGATCTGTAAAAACTTAAAAATTCTTCAAAATCATTCAAAATTTCACCATAAAACCCCCTTAGAACCCCACAATCATCCCCAAAATACATGAAAATATACTTTTTTTAGGTGGGATTCATCGATCAATTTTTCATACATTTTTTTTCATCTTAATATTTTCTAAACTATACAAGGAAAAATCATTCTAAATGTTTTCAACCTAAAGTATAATTTTCCTCATCTAGACACTTACTTTGATTTCAATTAATATTTTTTTTTTTTGTATGTTCACTTTCATCTAACATGGCTCGGAAACTATTCATTTTAATTAAATTTTTTCCTCTTTCTCTTCATCGTCGATTTTTTTTATTGAGTATTTTGTTTTCTTTGCTATTTGTTTTCTTTTTTTTTTATAAATAGACACATAATTCATAATGTATATTAAAAGCACGAAAAAAACTGGTGCAGAAGTTTTTCATTGTTTTTTTTTTTTCATTTAAGGATATAAACTTTTTTTCATTCTATAATATAGAGTACCTTATTTTCAAAAAATTCTTTTTCATGCGTGAAAGAAAGGAATAATTGATGGACATAAAAGCAATGAACTCTAAGTATAAAGTAGCAAAAAAATTTATTTTCTTGATTTTTCTTTTCCTATCCGTACCCAAGTGATAAAGACAATTAAGCTTTAACCTGAAAGGTACAAGTCGGATAATCGAGACAAAATCCGGGATCAAACTGGAGTGAGGCCAGCACCACTACAGCTTAAATTGTATTCCAGCTTTGTGATAGTCTCTCTGCCGGAATTTATCTTGATTATCCGATCTGTGCCTTTCGGGAAAGTTATGATTCTGCTGAACTTTAAGCCATGCATCAGTTAAACTCGAAGCTTAACATCAAATTCGCATAAACTATGGCTTCAATATTCGTCTCTCCATCACTTGGATCTACAATCTGGGCTTGAAGTCGACTAGAATTTTTTTGTCAAATTTGTATAGCGGAGTCGACCCGACTCCATACAAAATTTCATTGACTTCGAGCTCTGCCTATAACTAATCTCGTCCAAATCCTATCCAAAATGAAAAGCCTTCAAAATGGATAAAATCTGAATAAATTGCAGCCATTTGGATATTTTTTTTATTTTACTTTATTTTATCCCGTAATATGTAAATCTATGACTTAAGGAATAATTTTATTCGTCTGTAAATAACGCTTTTTTTGTCTTTTTTTTACGTAAATCGCGAGAAATTTACTGATAAACTCATTGCGTTTTTGAGTCTTTTTATTTTAGGTTCATAATATTTACTTTTTTTTTTTGTTAATATTTTTTTTTTAAATATTGTTGCACAACCTCAATGTAGTTTTATTTTGTTATTGTAGATTTCAGTTTACTTTCAACTTCCGTGCGTAATTTTAGGATTGGAAGATTTTACTTTTTTTTTCTTTGAGTTACCCTAACATGAGGACATCACGTACTAGTGTTTTTGTGAATGTATACGAAATGGGACAAAACCAAAAGCTTTTGTAGATTTTTTTTTTTTGTTTTGTTATTATTGGTTCATTTAATTTATAAGCGTCATTGCTTCTTGTGTTTATGAATTATAATACTTTAAATAATTTTTTTATTTGAAATTTAATTAATTTTAAAATTTTTATTTAGTTTGAGAGAAATTTATGTTGAATTAAATACATAAATTGTAATAATTACACACAGTGGTAGCCAACCTTTTTTGTGCCGCGGCGTACTTTGTGAGTAAGTCATGATCAAAACCGCACGCGGAACACGACTCGTACTACTTTTTGAAAAAAAAAGTTCGGCACACTAGTGTGCCGCGGAACACCGGTTGGCCATCACTGATTACACATATTGGAAAATATTAATACTTATTCAAGTTTAAATTGGAATAATTATTGATAAAAAAATGCCTTGTGGATGAAATCAATCTGTAATAAGGATGCTATTGTACTTTGTAGATTTTATGAAGAAAGTATTGAATATTTTGGAAATAAGTTCAAATTCTATCAATAATCAAATTTTCAGATCGACAGAAAATTGTCAACTTTTGATTCTTTTCATACCTCAAAAGGGTTCGAATTAGGAGTGTCAATTACTTGGGGGTATCAGGACTTGTACAATTCCCAAATACCCAATGGGCATTTGCAAAATACCCCAAACACCCAAGTCCTTGCAAATTACCCCAAATACCCAAGTACTTGGGATTTGTACTTGACACCCTTAGTTCGAATCCTTTTTGAAATTAATTTTAATAAAATTTCATCTAAATTGTAAAAATACAATTATTATGAAATCTTTGATATTTTACCAACCCATCAAATTAAACATCCTATATTTTCATCCACTAAACAAAACATCCTACAAAACATCCTAAGACAGAAAAAAAAGTTTCTACTTATCTCAATTTATCGAGTATGACAAAATTTTTGACACTGAAAAAATATTTTTTTTTGCTAATTTTTGTACACGAACAACAAAAAATTTGAGTTTTTTGAAATTTGTTTTATTTTTTTTTTTATTTTGAAAGAAAAAAAATGTGTATTTGAAAAAAAATCGAGAAAAAAAAATTAATTTTTAAAAAAATGTTGGATGAAAGAAAAACAAAAACACTCGAAAAGAAATCAAATTTAGATAAAAAATTGTCGCATTTATTTTCAATAATTTTATCATGAAATAAATTTTAGCTAGAAAAATTTTCATTTACAAATAAATTTCGACTAGAATGGGTGGAAAAAATTATTGAAAATAAATATGATAATTTTTATGTTTACAATAAATTTTTTTTTTTTTTGTTGATATAATGAACTAAATATAATTAAGTACGGATAATTAAATTAGACAAAATAGAGAAAAAAAAATTTGCACATAAAAATTTTTTGTTAACACAAAGAAATTAGATTAATTAAAAATACAATAAAATGTGTTTATGTAAATATGTTTGAGGGTAGACAAAATAAAATAATTAATTAGACTAGAAAAACTCCCAATTTTTGTTTGTATTTCAAATTAAAATATTTGCAAAATATAAAATAAAGCTTAATTGTTGGACTTAGTGTGAGAATTTATTTGTGAAAATTTGATTTGAAATTGAAAATTATTAAATTTAAAATTTTAAATTTTTTTTATAATTTTAAAAAGTTTTAAACCTTAAATTTCTTCAATACTTTTAAATTTCAAGTCTTTTTAAATCCACAAAAAATTTCATCACAACCACCAACTCTAAAAATTTATCATTATAATTAATATTATTATTTTTTTTTTATTTAAATAATTTTAAATTGGCAAAGAAATTTTTTTTTTGTTCTTCATAAAAATTTCATTCGTTCATCCATGATTTTACAGCAATGTTCTAGTTTTTTTTGGTAACATAATCTTCATGTTTCATGATTTTTTTTTTGTATTATTTTCTTAATATATTGTTTTAAATCGCGATTTTGTTTTTCTTAATAAAATTGACTCATCGTAGATCGCATGTAAATTTATGAAGTCTTCGTTTTATTAGTTTTAAAGCTCACTTGTAGAACACGATTGCCTAATGTATATCCATTAAGTGATTGAATGGCAACAACAGCTTCATCATAGTTTGTCATGGTCACGAAACCAAAGCCCTTGCATTTGTTTGTCTGTAAATCACGAATCACCTAAAATGAAATGATGGAAGAAGGTTTTTTTTTGTTGGGGGGTGGGGAGGGGGGTTTTGGTTGGAGAAAATAAAAGATTGTATAATTATGGATTTTTATTTTGAATAAATTTGTTTGAGCTACCAACCTTGACTGACTGAACAGCTCCAAATGGTCCCTGTTGATTTTTGAGAGAAAATTTAAGATTTTAGTAAATTTTAGGAAATTTTAAATTTTTAAAAATATTTTAAATTTTTAATTATCAAATCAGTGGCGTAGCTAGGAATTTTGAGGGAGATGAAAATTTAATTTTTTGTGTGAAAAATTTGGGGGGGGTCGATTTTTTGTTATTTTTTCATGAAAAACCTTAACAAATTAAAGAAATTTGTAAGTGAGGGGAGATGAAAATTCACCCCCCACCCAGCTTCGCCACTGTATCAAATATTTGCGTACATTTTTAAGATTTACGCACGTATTTCACAAACTTTAAATTTCAACTTACAAACAATTGCCACAGCACATTTTCTTCAGTTTCTGGAGCTAAATTGTAAACAAAAATGCACCAACCAGCTAAAAATACAAAAAAAAATAAAATTTATTAAATGAAATTTAAATTCATATGACATAAAAATTCCTTACCAGATCCATTAATCGTTGCATTACCAGGTATCATTGTATTAGCCAATAAATTTTCAGCTAATGGCGAATATCTGTAATCATTGAGAAGACTATACAAAATTTCTTAATTTAATAATTCTGCTAATAACCTTGCTGTGGAAATTTAAAAAATTAATAATAATAATAATAAAAATGAAAAAAAAGATGGCAAAAAACTGATAATTACTTGAAAGAAGCATGACAGTAAAATTTATTGTACTTTTTCGAGGTGCAATTCGGAACACACAAAAAAAAACATAAAAAAATTGTGCAGTAAAAGCAATTATGAGGATACATAAAAAATAAAGGAAAAGGTAGAAAACAAATTAGAAAGAGCCAATGGAAAGCTATAAATTCCAATCAAGCAATTAAGTGCAATGAGAAATAAAAGCACAAATTGGGAAATGGAAAAAGTGCTGCATAACATTTGTTATAGAAAATTAAAGAGGTAGTTTTTCATGTTGTATACAATGCAGAACTTTTTTTTTCAATGATAATTTGCTTGAATGTGACTGTAAAAACAGTCTCCAAGGTATGTGGAGTAGATGAAGAATTGTGGACTTTTTGAGAAATTTTAATTGGTTTTTTATATGAATTAGGAATTTTTCAGACTTTTTTTTTTTAAAAAAAAATCAAATTTCAAAAAATTTGAAAAAAAAAACAGTTTAAAATTCAGATTCTTAAAAAATTTAAATATGAGCGCTTTTGCCGAAGAACGTGATATGAAAAAACGGTCGTTTTGAATTTGAAAATTGTTGACCGATTTTTGCAAAACACAAAGTTAAAAATTTTTGTTCATTCAGTAAAATTCATTATGTCATGCTTTCATTTTATTACAACAATAATTTAAAATGTTATATGAATGATATTGAAGCATGAAAAATTATATTTTACTTAGTAAACAAAAATTTTTAAAGATTTTTAACTTTGTTTTTTGCAAAAATCGATCAACAATTTTCAAATTCAAAACGACCGTTTTTTCATATCACGTTCTTCGGCAAAAGCACATATTTTATATCCGTTATTTTTCAAAATTTACAAAACCGTTACAAATTCAATTCTTCAATCTACAACCTCCAAAAAAAGCCTCATAAAAAGCAACAATCAATCAAATCACACCAACCTAATTTCCTTACAAGGCAAATTACACATAAAAGCACAAGTAGAAAGACTAACTAACCTAAAACGTCCAGCAGTCGTTGGATGAATGGGTCCAGCAAATCTTCGTGCAGCAGCAGCCGTTTGTGGTGTTAAATATGCAGCCAAAGGTGGAAATGCTTTATTACTGCTTGGATTATTGGCAAACTTAACAGTAATTGGTTCAGTATATCCTTTTGGTATTGTGCCATTTAATTCTTTTATTGCTTTTTCAGCTTCTTGACGTTGATCGAAACGAATGAAGCCAACACCTTTTGATAAGCCTTAAAATAAATGGGAAATAATTATTCAGTTAGTTTAGAGTGGCTCAGAAGATTTTTTTTTTAAACAGAAACATTAATTTGCAAATTTAAATGAAACATAAATCAGTGGAACTAAAAAAAGAGCATTAACATAAATTAAATTTGTTTCTAGCATAAGAATTTTCCATGATAACTATTAATTGCATTTTCTCTGGACTTTTCTTTGCAATTATTTTTTTCATATTTTTTTTTCTTCAAACTTATAATTATACATAAAGGATAATAACTAATAGGAAAAGAAAATCTGTTATGTTGATGGTAAGTGGCAATTAAAAATGGGAGTTTTAAGTAAGAATAATGTGTTAACACTTGTAATTGCTAATTATTCAAATTAAAACTATTAAAAATTATGTGTTTGTGTGGAGTTGTTGTGGAATGGATAGATTAAGTGCACTTTTGTTTTAAGTTAAGATTATTTATTTTTGATTTTGAGAAATTCATGAGTAATGATTTTGACTTAAATTTTCAGAAATTAAATGCATGTTTTTATGGTTTTGAAAATTTTAAAAATTTAGTAAGAATTCTCAAAATTTAGGAAAGTTCTTAAAAATTTAATAAAATTCCATGAAATTTGCCAAGAAAATCTAAAAACTCTCTAATTTTCAGAACTAGTCAAAATTTTTAGGTTTTGAAAATTTTAAGGTTCTTCAAAAAATTTTTCAAAATTATCAAAATTTCAAAATTTTGTCAAATTTTAGTCGAAATTATCAAAATTTAAAAATGTTGTCAAAAAAATCTTAAAATTTGATAAAAGTTTTTGGAATTTGCCAAAAATTTTTGAATTTCACTGAAATTTACTAAAAATTCCTAAATTCTCAAAACTTAGTTAAAATTTTCAGATTTTAATTTTTTTTAAAAATTTCGTCTAAATTTTCAAAATTTTATTAAAATTTAGTCGAAATTATCAAAATTTCAAAATGTTGTCAAAAAAATCTTAAAATTTGATAAATTTTTTTGGAATTTTGAAATTCACTCAAAATACTCAAATTCTCAAAACTTAGTTAAAATTTTTAAATTTCAAAATTTTTTAAAAATTTCGTCTAGATTTTCAAAATGTTGTCAAAATTCCTAAAATTTGAAATTTTTTTTTGAAATTTGCCCAAAATTTTCGAAATTCATTGAAATTCACTCAAAATTCTCAAAACTTAATTAAAATTTTCAGATTTATTTTTTTAAGAATTTCGTCAAAATTCTCAAAATTTAGTCAAAATTTTTTGTGTTCGGTTAAAATTTTTTGATTTTTTAAACTTTCAGACTTTCCAAAATCTGAAAATTAAGAACATCAAAAAGTCTCAAAATCTCATTTATTTTTAAATAACATAAAATTCATTTTATCTTTTAGAAAAAACTCATCAGCTCTAAAACAAGTTTAAACTCCAATTATCCTTCTCTCAAACAAAAATGCACTTTCAGAAACATCCATTAAGAAAAAAAGATAATTACCAAAAAGCAATTAAAAGTGAGAAGAATTTGTTAAAACAAAAATAATTTGTTCTGATTTTTTTTTCTTACCGGTTTCTCGTTCAGCTATTTTTTTAAGGATAATTTTGTAATTTTTGTTGTTTCGAACATGAAAATAAAAAAAGAAAGAAAAAATATAAAAATTATAAAAAACCATAAATTTAAAAGAAAAACTTAAAATAGAATTCGGTTGTCCCCAAAAATAAAACCCCATAAACGAATTTTCATAAAAGATCCAGAAAAAATGAGAAAAATCATGAAAAATCGTTATGAAAAGAAAAAGGAGAAAAAATTTTCAAAAAGCTTTTTCGCTATGAAAAAACTTTCTGAATTCGCCTTGGAAAATTAAAATTTTATTTTCCGTTAAAGCTTGTATCGTATGACTATGCGTATTGTCGTGTATATCAACTACCTGTAAGATTGTCCGACAATATACGCGATGTAATAATTCGTCCATAGCTATTGAAAATTGCCTCCAAATCCGTTTGAGTAATGTTCTTTGGCAATCCAGACACATACAAGTTTGCACCTTTGATTGATTCACTTGAGGGCCGCGCAATTGACACCTATGGATAGAAAGCATTAAGAGTATTAAATTTTTAATTCCCACAACAATAATTTTCATTTACATACCTTAATCGTCTTATTTTGTAATCGAAGACCATTCAAAGTGCTTATAGCTTTATCAGCATCCTCTTGACGTTGATAATTAACAAAACCGTACCCAAGCGATTGCCCTAAAAAGCACAAAAAAGCAAAACAGATGTGAGAAGAAAAATGAAGATATTAACAATAAAGATTAAGATCATAAGTTTGCGTTCTTAAAATATTTACACATTAAAAAAGACGAGAGAGAGAGAGTGAGAGAGATAGAAAGGATGTGAGGAGGGAAGCATAGCAATAAAGGATTAAAATCCTTCAAAGCATAAACTGTGCGTAAAAAAGGGTCTCGAAGCTTTGTATAAATATAAAATAAGGGATAAGAAATGCGATAAGAAGAACAGGAAGTGCCGAGTGATTTAGAATTTATATTTTTTGTTTCTTTGTTTCTTAATGAATTGAACTGAAAATTTATTCTTGGATAAATTATTTTTGGAAGATAATGGAAATAAATTTTTATTGGGTATGAATTGAGTTTGGTTCAATTGTTTTTGAAATGTGTGGGCTTGAGGCATTTGTGGGGGAATTGAAGTTTGGAAGTAGCAAAATTTTGCAATTTAAAGTGTAAAATCTCTCATTTAAATACAGGGGGTCCTCGATTTGAATAGACTCGCTTTAAATTGTTCCGATTTGAATAATCAAAAATTTCTTAATCAAAAATTCAAATTTTTATTTTTAACGGTCATTTTTAATTTGAATAAACTCGATTTGAATTAAAAAAATTTTAGAACAAAACAATTATTCAAATCGAGGACCCTCTGTATGCAAATCACGAATAATCATTAAAAAAATAAAAATTGCCAATTCTTACATACCTGTCATTTTATCCCTGATGAGCTTACAGCTTTCTAATTCACCAATGCTAGAAAATAAGGAACGAATTTCTTCTTGCGTCATTGTTTGTGGCAAGTAATTGACAATGAGATTGGTTCTTGCATCATCATTGCCATTTTGACTAGAGTCGGGAATCGATGAACCTCCGTTCGTCATGATGACTTGAATTTTTTTTTTGTAGTTTTTTTTTACTTAAAGACTTTTTTGTTTTGACTTAAAATTTACTTTGTAAATCTCCTAGTTTTTTAAACTTTTTATTTTTTTGTTTGTATAAAAATGTTTTGTTATCTCTTAATACTGATTTTTTGCTTCGCTTTCTTGCTTCTTATTTTTTTTTTTATCTCCTGTTTCTGTTGCAAATCTTTCGTGCGACTTTTAATTCATTCGCATAAATTAGGCTTTTAATCTGTAAGTAGAAAAAAAAAGAAAATGGAGATTATTAAGAAAGTTATTTAATTTTTGTTTCTTTTTTTTTCATTTTTGATGCTACTCAAGAAGCTGCCATCTCTTTCGAGGATAACAAAAATTGTTTTTTCTTTCTACTTTTTTTAATTCAGCATAAATTTATTTGCTAGCTCAGAAATATAAAAACAAAAAAGAAAAAAAAAAACTTTTTTCATTTTTATTTCGTATTTCGAGTTCATCGCAGATGAGATGAAAAAAATTGAGAATAGGAGGAGAGAAAAAAAAATTATTTGCTGGATGGTGCGAATATTTAGAGTAGATAAATAAATTTGAAAGAGAAAAAGAAAAAAAAAATAGAAATATTTGAAATGCATACATTGAATCTGATTTTTCAAGATAGGATTCGAACCTTGATAAGATCTAATTTAATTTTTTTGTGTCAATAGTTTCTCTTTGAAATTACCTCCATCAACTTAATTTTAATAATTTTACGAATTTAGATAAAATTACACAACCTTCTTAATGTTTAACAAAATAAAAATCAAGATTTCAGATTAAAATTATCTAACAATAAAATAACCTCAAAGACATCCCACAAAACATAAAAAAAAAATTCTCATAAAATTCACAATCCATGTCAAATCATCAAAATTTCATAGTATTTAGATTAATAATTTATTAATTTGTATAATCTTGTCTGAAAACACTGATAACAAATTCATTTCGATTTAGTACAAACCTCAAATTTATTGTCAATGTTTTGTGGATTGTTTGTAATTAAAATTTCATCAATAATATTTTTTATGTTGTGGAATCAAAAAGCACAAAGGAATTCGGATTTTTTGTTGTTCTTTTAGTAGACTTTGGAGATTTTTTTGATGGAATTAATTTGATTTATTTTGAAGATAAAATGTAAGTAAAATTTAAATTTATTCCAGGGGTTGACAAAGAATTTTTCTTCATCTTCATACAAAAATCCTACTCGGGTGAAACCGGATTAAATTTTTTTACGAATGGATTAAATGGAATGAAATTTTTGTGTAAACCGGATGAAAGGATGAAATCGTGTCAACCCCTGGAAATTATTTGAAATGAAAATAATTTTTTCTAAGAATATTTGTTTAAAAGAAATCAAAATTTTTAAAGTTTTCAAAAAACTAAACTTAATCATCCCAAACCTTCAATATCAATTATCCTCCAGTACAAAATTTCATTGCGGTTAAAGATTTAAATAAATTCAACCACTCAACCACATCCATCCACAAAAAATCTACAGAATGTACAAAATTCTTTACAATTAATTATTAATTGTCGTTTAATTGGAACCGTCCGTTCTTTTCAATAATTAAAAAATTATTGTCCCTTTTCGCCACAAATTCTGGAATTTTCAACTTCAGCTTCTCTCACAGATTCTTTATCATCCATTTTTAATGTATGGAATTAATTTCACCATGTTCTATGTGTGTGTGTGCTATCATCAGCACTTTTATTTTGCACTAAATTTTTTTTGACAATTTTCTTTTCCACTTCCAACATAAAAGTTTCATGAGCATGGAAAAGAAGATTTTTCGCAAAAAAAAAAACAAAATAAAAATATATTTCATTGTGAGCTACAACAACTAGGAAGTTAGCTAACATAAAATTGCAATTTTCCTTCATTTTTCTATTTTCCCTCTTTTTAAATTCAAATTCAATTTTAAATTGCATATGATACAAAGTGCATTTGGGTGATTGTTTTCGATTTTGTCGTAAGTCCATTTGCAACTTTAAAAATCTGTAAAAAATATATGCTGCATAAGAAGTATAACAATATATATATCATTGGAAAGGTCTTTGTTAGTACTATTTAATGCCGCCATTTTTGGAACTTTTTGAATCGGTTTAATCGGTTTTATATCGGTTCAAACCCAATCAAAAATGAATGTTTAATATCTTTTTAACAAAACATCGAAATATAAAAATCCTTTTTGCTACTAGTAGCCTATATAAAAGCTCATAGCTTTTAGATACTTTCAATTTTTTTCCAGTCTTGTTACATCATTTTTAACGGCCCCAAAGTTGAAAATTTAAATGCTTATAACTCGGAATGTACAAAAGTAAAAATTATGAAACTTTTATCAAAATGTTTGTAATTATATGAAGTTTAATATGATTAACTCCAAAATGGGGTTAGTTCATAAGTTACGTCACTATATTAAAAAATGTTCAAAATGATTTTGTTTTTCACTTTTTTTATACGTTTAGGTTTAAAATTATTAAAAACAACAATGTGCATCATAATTCTGGTAAAATTATCTTTAAAATGATGTACAACATGTTTGGGGTTTGTACAAAAATGAGGTAAAAATTAATTTTTCACAATTTTGACACATTTTTTAAAAACATTTTCAAAATCTAAATACTGATTTAAAATCCTCTTTTAAAGACCTTTTCAGCAATATATAGTTTGTATATGATTACTTTTGTAGTTTTCGAGATAAATAAAAAATAATTTCTTTTTCAAATTTACAACAACAACAAGCGTCAATCGGTAAAAGTGTTATATTTCGGAAACTACAAAAGTAATCATACACAAACTATATATTGCTGAAAAGGTCTTTAAAAGAGGATTTTAAATCAGTATTTAGATTTTGAAAATGTTTTTAAAAAATGTGTCAAAATTGTGAAAAATTAATTTTTACCTCATTTTTGTACAAACCCCAAACATGTTGTACATCATTTTAAAGATAATTTTACCAGAATTATGATGCACATTGTTGTTTTTAATAATTTTAAACCTAAATGTATAAAAAAAGTGAAAAACAAAATCATTTTGAACATTTTTTAATATAGTGACGTAACTTATGAACTAACCCCATTTTGGAGTTAATCATATTAAACTTCATATAATTACAAACATTTTGGTAAAAGTTTCATAATTTTTACTTTTGTACATTCCGAGTTATAAGCATTTAAATTTTCAAGTTTGGGGCCGTTAAAAATGATGTAACAAGACTGGAAAAAAATTGAAAGTATCTAAAAGCTATGAGCTTTTATATAGGCTACTAGTAGCAAAAAGAATTTTTATATTTCGATGTTTTGTTAAAAAGATATTAAACATTCATTTTTGATTGGGTTTGAACCGATATAAAACCGATTAAACCGATTCAAAAAGTTCCAAAAATGGCGGCATTAAATAGTACTAACAAAGACCTTTCCAATGATATATATATTGTTATACTTCTTATGCAGCATATATTTTTTACAGATTTTTAAAGTTGCAAATGGACTTACGACAAAATCGAAAACAATCACCCATTTGTGTGTTTATGCTATTTTCGAACAATGAACAACTTGTTCTTGCTTTTATAGCATCGAAATAAATAAAAAAGGAAATTTAAATAAAATGAAAATGATTGGAGAAAAAAATAAAATTTTGGGGGGTGGAAACTGCATTAAATGCAGACAATCGTGTTGGTTTTGCATTTTTTAGCGCATTTTTGGAAACTTGTTTTCAAAAAGGAAGCTCAATCATACACTTTGATCGGCAGCAAATTTTCGAAAAACTATCTTTTAATCTAGACATCGTAGAGAGCTCCGGTTTGTTTTATTAGCTTCGTTTCATCGAGTTATTGGCGGTAAATGTATTTAAAAGTCCCAAATTTGTGTTTAAACACCTTAATTAATTAATTTTTAATTTCACAAAGAAAAATAATCAACACATGACTGCAACTTCGCGTCATAGAAATTTCAAATATTTTTTAACCGTTGACATTTGAAAATTTTTTGACCGTTATTTTTTACGAAAAGTTTTTTGTTCAGTTTTGCAAGTTATTAGTTTGTGCATAATGAAAACACACTTGTGCATGAACAATGAATGTGAGGAAATTGAAACTGAAGGGTTTTTGATTGTTGTTGTAACATTTTTGTAAAATTATCGTTATTTTTATGTAGAATACTGCAAGGTCTTTCCTGAAAGTTGATATACTTTCAATTCGTAGCTTGATTACTGATCGCCGCGCCAAAAATGCGCTGAAGTCCCTCGATATGAAACACGAGGACTTTTGTAATTTTTTATATGATGTATATGATGGATTGTGATTTTGTGGCGGAATTTTGTCTTAATGTCCTCCTTAATTTATGTCATCCCCTCTAATTACTGTTCATACCACTGTTGTAATCCTTCATTACTTCTAATTTCTTC
Source organism: Chironomus striatipennis (assembly GCA_026123125.1). Classification (NCBI taxonomy): domain Eukaryota; kingdom Metazoa; phylum Arthropoda; class Insecta; order Diptera; family Chironomidae; genus Chironomus; species Chironomus striatipennis. Next base: position 14,044,957 of record CM047392.1, on the reverse strand, counting down.
TCTAACTTAATCTTTCATAAAAAAATGCGCTCTAATCCCAATCAACTTCCTTCCTCTTCCCCTATTAACCCTCTTCAACATATTTATTTTTTCCTATCTAACTCAATACATTTTGCATCAATCCTTTACTCTTATTCTACATACATGCAATAATGATAATCATTCACGTGCCTTACAATGCATTTATAGAATCAAAAAAAAAAGCAACGAGGTTTTTATTGTCATCGCGCGAGTGCACACATTCAGTTCCGATGTACTTAATTCTAAGTATTATTTAAATTAAGGATAAAAAAGGGAAGTAATTGATGTGATCGCATTTGCATTCATCCTCATCTCATTCTCTCTCTCATGTGCTTCTTACATAGATTTACTATACAAATATTTGCTCAAACGATTACAGCAGTCATTATGAGGGAAAAAAACATTTTTTGTATGTGCTTCTGATGCTGAATTTAGTGGTATGTTGATACTTGTCATCAGCTTTTTTTTGTGTGTATTTGAGTAGATGCTTAATTCTTTTTTTTTTTTTTTTTGAATAGATGTGAATGACAAAAATGAGAGATATTTGTTTGTTGTGATGATTCCGTTCAATAACCGGAAGTTTCAGTGATGATGGATGAGTGAGGATTTTTTTGATGTGATGATGCTGACAGAGGGATTGCAAATTTTTGGGAGGGGAAATGAATTTTGGATGTTTGAGTGGCTGGATGACTGAGGCAGGGGCGTAGCCCCCCTATTTTCGTGAAATTTATACTAGATATTATTGAATTTTTCAGATCCGAACCAAAAAAAAAAAACCTCGAAAAGTAGCAAAATCCCCCCCCCCCCCTTCAAAAAAATTCCTGGCTACGCCCCTGGACTGAGGGATTAATTATTGTATTTTTTGGATTCATTAGAGTTTTTTGAGAAATTAAAATAACTTCTTGCAGAATTTGTGAAATTTTCTAAATTTTCACTATCAAATCCACAATCGAACCAATCAACAATAAATCCTCAAACCCAAAAAAAACTCTCAAACCACCTCCAAAAAATGCACTTTATTCCTCCTACAATTCATTAAAAAAAATTCCCTACCAACCAAAATCCTCCTAAAAAATTCTATATCATCATCCGTACGTTATGTCCACTTGTTATCATTGTATACGCACTCATTCATATAAAATCAACCCTAATCAATCTCAATGTTGATTATAATAAATGAGAACGGGAATGAGTAACGCGTCAGGAAATTGAAAAATTGACGGCGAGTTTTCATTTTTAGAAAATTAATTTTCCTTCTCATCCCATCGACAGCTAACAAACAAAAAAGTAAAAAAAAAAGTTTTTTTTGCCTGCTAATATGCAAAAATTGAGTAGGGATGGTCGTACATCAATATTGCATAACGGCACTCATGTATAGCCAAAAGGGTTGCTTGGCCCGTAATTGTCCAAAGCTCTTTTGTTCAATAATTTATCTCCATCCATAAATTTGCAAAATACATAAAAATGATTCCTTTTGTGATTACTTTATAAGAGTTCGTGTGCATGTATATTCAATCAATGAAATGCACTTTTTTTGGGATGCAAAATAAAAAAAAAAGTAAAATAAATAACCCCTCTAAATATTTAGATCATGAAGGTATGTGCAATTTATACGTTTATGGACAAAGGGTCTCGTTGTGAATAGCAACAGAAGAGGCAGAAAAAAAAGAAATTTAATAAAAACACAAAAGCCGAATTTTGGTTTCAGGGCAGGAAAAATCATCAATTTATGCCCCTGTCATTTCAATATTATGTGCGTACATAACAACGAAATCACATACATAAAAAAGGGGTGCAACGATTGCCAATTATTCATTATGCATCTCTCAAACGTGATACTCTTGACGAGGCAGAGAAAAAAATAAAATAAAATAAAATTTTTATTGCAAATGCGCTAATAAAAATAATGAATTAATAAATTATGAGTGGCAGGCAACAGAAAACTACAAAAAAATGTCTTGTCATGCACAAATTTTTGCATGTTTTGATGCCATAAAAATGACATTTTTTTTTTGAATCAACGAAAAATTAGTCGTTAAGGTAATCGGTAGTGACAGGAGAAAGCCTAGTGTCTCGTAACACTCATCGGAGAACAAAGTCATAAATTTATTTATCGTATTCGCTATTTTTTGGAAGTGAGATCATAATCTTTTGAATTATGATATGTCAAAAATGAATTTTTATTGCTCAACTCTTGGGCTTGTTTGGAGAGTGCAATTTGTCGATGATGGTAATAAAACTTTGTGCTTTTTTGGTACAGTTTGACGGGATGGTTGATTGGATGATTTATGGGATGGAATTTGAACTTTTGTGTTCTATAAAATTTATAGCAATTTTTTGTGATTCTATCTAAGAATATTAGCCAATTTTAATTGCACTTCAAAATTCTCACATCCAGCCCAACCTTCCAATCATATTTTTCCAACTAATTAAAAGCGAAATAAAAATTATAAAAAAATATCAAATTACTCGTTTGATATTTTTATGGCCAAAGAGCAAACAGCAAAAAATTAAAAATCAAATGTGAACAAAAAAAGTTTGTGAGAGTGAAACATAAAAAAAAATTAATTTCTATTTTTGCAATTCCATAATTTATTTGCACAATGCAAACATTCATGTGTGCACACAATAGCTCAATGCAACAACAAAAAAAAGGGGGAAACGGGAAGGGAAAGGAAAAACAAAAGCAGAAATGCAAAAAAAAACACAGACCAAAAAAAGGGATGATTGCGCAATTTAATTCATTATGCAAACGAGTCTTGACTTCTTCTTCTCTTTTTTCGAGTATGTGCGAACATAATGCAGTTAGCTTTAGAATCAAACAGCAAGGAGACCTAGGAAGAATGATAATAAAATGAATCTGCAAAATTTCTGCACTTTACATTTCGTTTTTTCTCTGTTTGTCATTTGCCTCTTTCTTGTTGTCCTTTTTTGTGAACGAAGTTTTGAGATAATTGAAGGGTTTTGAGAAGTGTTGGATGAGTGGTTGGCTGGGAAAATTGTGGAATTTAATAATTATTTTTTTGTCTCAACTGTTGAAATTGATATGTAAAGTTTTACATTTTGATGTGTAACTTTTACATTTTGATATGTAACTTTTACATTTTGATATGTAAATTTTACATATTAATGTGTATTTTTTTCATAATGACATGTAATTTAAAATTTTGTTTAAAAATCTTCAAAAAATGCATTTCATGATTTCAAAAACAATCACAGTCACATATAACTTATTCTCATTCAAGGAACAATAAAATGAACTCAAATCCAAGTCCATGGACATGGAATGCACAATTGTTTAATGCAGCTAATGGCTCATTACTTCCCGCAGTTTCTTTTCCATTCTTCTATACATTTTTTGGTTCAAAAACCATAAATTGAATCTAGACGACGAGTGGCTGGCTGGCAAATGAACGATCATTCAAGCAGTCAACCCAAAAAAAGGAGGCAGCATAACAACAACAGCATGATTTGGAATACAACTAGAAATAGTGCCGTAGGATATTCTCATGCATTTCTGCATTTTATTGCTCTTGTCGACAAGCCCTAGTAAAGAAATAAAAAAATATATTTTTCACATCGCAATGTCAAAGTAATTTTCAATTATTTTTTTTATGCTCTCCTTCATCTTCCTTTTGTTTCTCGAGTACAATCAAAATCATCACACTTTAGTTGAGTGGAATAGAGAGCAGCAGACCAGACCAGGACGTTTAGTTGTGCATGGCAAATAACAACAACAGCAGCAGAAATCACATTTAATAAAAATTGCATCACGAAAGAAGTTTTTTTTTCTTCTTTTTTTTTTTTTGTATTGAGAAAATTAAATTAAACAACAATTTTTTCTCGTTCTTTCCTTTACTCTACACTCAGACTTTTTTTTTGGCATGGAATGAGATTTTCAGTGTCGGAAAATGGATGAAAGAAAATAATATATATGATTGTATTTTATGGAAAAAGAAGAATGAAACATCGTTGTAACAGCAAATAACGTTTCAAAGAGGGTTACTGGGGCATATGATATGCAAAATTTAATAGAAAAGGAAGGAAAGAACTTGACGTTAGGATTTTTCGATTTTGTGGATTTTTGGCGCATTTTTGAAGGTTAAATGTAAGTGATATGTAAATTTTAAATTTTGATGTGTAAATTTTAAATTTTATTGTTTAAATTTTACATTTTTTGATTTGAAATTTTTACAATAACGAAGCGCTTATTTTTACATCCATTTACATTCCTTAAACTCAGTCAGACAATCTGAACAAATCTACCCCTCTTAAACCCTTAATAAGCTCACATCCACAACCATAATAGCTGATAAAATTTCGCAAAAGACTCAGTTTCAATAAAGCCATTCAGAACCCATTGTAATGCAAATTCCTTTCATGATTTTTATTAAATAAATAATTTCCTCATAAATTAATAAATATTAATCGATGAAAATCGGTGCCACCGCTATTGTTGTTGCTATTTCCTCATTGCTATTAGCATTTATATATTTATCGATATATGATAAATTAAAGCTGGTAAAAATCTATAAAACCAAGCAATGAATCATGAAATTTACATAAAAACACATTAAAATTCGTTCTTATAATAGAAAAAAATAAATATGTATGTCTGTATGTGTGTATGGTAGATGGATTTAACAGAAAAAAAAGAATCCAGCATAATATCTATCGTAGACACATACAAGAGAGTACAATGAAGCATATACGATAATATTTATGTAAATACGAGATAATAAATTTGCATTTTGCGAAATGTTCGAACATAGTTAACAGACAGCGAATGAAAGGGTTTCGAAGTAAATATTGAGCAATGCATTATCTATTGAACAATTTTTTTTGTTCGCCGGGGTAAATTATGCTAATCGCTATGCTTACTGTTTCAGAAATGGACGACGAAATATCTGAAAATGCTTTTAGCGATAAGATAAAATAACTTTTTTTTGTTCCCTACGTAAATGTACACAACTGCTGGCAGACTGTGAACTGATTCTTTTTTTTTGTTGTGTCGTTGTTGCTGCCATAAATGAAAGCGGAACTGAAAGACTAACAGAGAATAAATGAACGAAGAAAAAGGGATGATGAATATTAATTAATTAATTATGATTCTGTTAATTTTGATGTCCTCTTATTTAATTTGCACCTGCAGTGTGGTTGAGTTGTGAGTGCGATTTTCTCGAAGTTTTCGGGAAATTTTTAAGGCGTTTTATACATTTTGAGACGTTTCAAGTGCGTTTTTCTTAATAAAGAAAATAAATTTAAAAAATGAAGTAATATGTAATTTTTACATATCAATATGTATTTTTACATACCAATGTGTAACTTTTACATATCAATGTGTAACTTTTACATATAGTTGTGTAAAATTAATAATCTTAGCATTAAAATCCACTCTCAACTCTTCTTTCATCATCAACCCAGTTTCTCACTCCACTTTCAGCCTCAATTAGCAATCTTTATTATATTTCATAATTATGCATGTCGCCTCTATTTACAGTGCAATAAGCAGGTACAGTGTGTGGTAAATTAACAGCCCCATTTGTATCAACCCCACAACAATTTTTTTTTACTGCATTCTCAAAAGCCCATTTATTTTAATAAAGTATGTACTTTATCATCACTTTCTTTTTCTCGTATTTATAAAAAAAAAATATTAAATTTTCCACTTTTTCACGCGCTTAATTGAAACAAGATAAAATTTCTTTTCATCATCGCGTCTCTTTTCCAATTTAACGCGGAAAGAGAGGAAAAAAGAATTTTTCGTTCTAAAAATAACTGAATTTTTATTTTACATTTTTATTTCCACTGTGTGATGCCGGTATGTACGGCAATTTTAAAAATATAAAAGATTCAAGTTTGTGTGAAAAAAGAGATTTTCATTTAATAAAAAAAAAATTTAATATCAATTTTCGAAATTATTATTACATGAGCGCGTGAAATGAAATGAGTGCGTTTGAAACACGAGAACCACTTTGGATGTTGAGTCTTTTTTTTGGAGCATGTGGATGTGAATGTGGAGCTGAATAAATGCTTGTTTGTATTGTTTGGAATTGGAATTTTTTTTGTGTGATTTTAGCTGTTGTGTAATGTAAAATTGTGAAATAAAATAGTTAAAATTTCTCAACAATTTTCAAATTTTTAGTTGATAAATTTTGCAAGATTTTTTTTTTTTTCTTAATATTGAGAATTTTAATTTTCTTGATTTTTTTTTTTTTCTTTAAATTCTTTTTCTCTACATACTTCTTTGTTATAAACTCGATTCCATCCAAGTTCCTCCCTCTTTCATCTCTTATTTCCACAAAATTAATTCATCCACATCGCTCTACATTGTTATATTAAAGGAAGTTATGTCACCATTACATAAGATATATACAAAATAACAGAAAATGATTTATGAAATTTCCTGTTAAGCGCGTGCCCTTCTTCCCTTCAACAACGACAACCATCTCTCCCATCCTCCATTGTTCTCAACTATGTATGCTTATGAAATGAAAGGAAATCAAAAAGGAACGAGCAGCAGCAGGAATTGAATGACACAATAATCACCAACAATTGCATTTTCTATATCCATGGTCTGGATTTATTTTATGAACGTAGCAACAAATCTTCACATATAATAAATTCTTCCAGTTTTTAGCGCATTTTCCCCTTGGGAAAAGGACGCTATTGTCCGCACTTTGTCCGTCCGTCCGTCTGTCTGTCTGTCTGTCTGTCTGTCTGTCTGTCTGTCACCGCATCTCCTCCTCAGGGTTAAGCTTTTTTGATGCGGTTTTTGGCTTAAAATGTGTGTAGTATGTCTGGCTAGAGCTGGCGAAAAAATCAGCACGAATGGTCACTTCCTCTGCTGGAACCAGCGTAAAAAGTGCCAAAATGCCATTTCTTTGTATGTGTTAGTGTGGTCGAATGCACTAAAATGTTGACTTTTCAAAAACTCAGCCTTCCTTGGTTCAAATCCCACTGGTGACATTTTTTTTTGCTTTTTTGATACTTTTTTGATTTCTAATGACATATAATATTAAATCATGTCATAATTTTCCATTTTCACAATTTTCCCGAGTTTTTCCGACGATTTTTGTTAAATTTTTTCAATATTTTCATACAATTTTCATAGATAATTACTCTTTTTTATATTTTTTTGATATTTTAGTTGTTTAGTTTTTTATTTTTATGGATTTTTCATAGTATTTCCGGAAAATTTTGTGAAAATTATAAAAACTTACACTTATATAAAAAAATCATCAATATAAATAATCTAATTGTCACATGAACATTTCATAAAAAGAGCGTCAGTGGCGTAATTGGTAGAGCGCACGACTACTAATGTGGAGGTCAAAGGTTCGATCCTAGCCCCCGGCAAGTTATTTTTTTGCTTTTTTTATTTTTTTTAGATTCTATGTCGCATAATTTTTTTTATCGGTTTTTTTTGCTGTCAATTTTAAATTTTCGGTAAATAATGAATGGTTATAGTTAAATATTTGGCTTTGTACTTTTGGGGTTTTAGTTCTTTGTTTATTTACTGATCGCGGAAAATGCGCTTTCGTCGGTCACGAGTGACCACGTTGATACTAGTTTTTTCTTCATTCATTCTCAAGCAAAAATTGCACACACGAAAAAAATATTCATCATTTCTTTCATTCGTGCTGCTTATTTATTTTCTTTTTTTATGACTAGGTAAGAAATAAATTTTCTTCGTTATTTCTGTGATGTGTTCTTGACATTTCTCAATTTTCAACCAGTTGAAGATTAAGGATGGAAAAAAATGATTGGGTGGCAAAATTTTTTTGATTTTTTTGATGAATGTCTAGTTCATGAGCAATTTTTCCATTTTACCCATTAGTTCTCTCCTTCCTATGCTAACCACTAAATTCTTTATGAAAACTGTGGTTAGAATTTAATAAATCTAACAAATCAGCAACTCTAGAAAATTTCAACCTCTAGGCTATTCTGCATAGGATACAAAAAAAAATTAATTGAAATTTTCATAATTTTTCCGTTTCATGAGACCTCACAGTTCAGTTGCTACACTTTAATTACAAATTTCATGCATTTGATACAATCTAATAAAAATAATTATTATTAGAAAGTAAAATATATAATTAGGGTACACAACTGTACAATTTTAATGGGAATTGAAAGTACAAAATGCGTCATGTCAAATGAAATTGTCATAATTGATCAAGGACCTCAAATTTTGATATGCTTTTTTTGTAGTGCCATATTGAGTGAGGAATCTGTCACGAGATCTTTTAAAATTCAATTTGATAGGAACGCATTTAAAAAATATCGAGGAGAAAACAACATGGTGGAAAATTTCAAAAATTTCATAAATATTCCACCAGAATATTTTTATACTGCATCTAGGATTAAAATTTTGATGAAGTCTAATGAAGACCCTAAATAAAAGAACTTCAACTTATTTTCCACCGACAAAAAACTTAATATCTTGAAGATTTTGCAATATTTTTGGTCGGTGGAAATTTTTTCTTTGGCGGAAATTTTTTTTATCCATGTTGTTTGCCCCTCGAAAAATGCAGAATATAAAAAGACGTAAATTATGAACAAAACCAATCAAAAATCCACAAATCAATTCCAAAGAATAATTGATGAGAAATCATTTCTGACTGTTTACATTTTTTTTTTTTTGATGCCATAAAATCATTTCTTTCAAATCAAATAAATCAAAAAATTCTCTTTAAAACATGCTTGCCTTCTTAAATTGTACAGGGAATATTCAGTGATTGGCACAGCAAAACAAAGCAAATTTCACTGGTTGATATGCCATATCCTTTCTTAACATGAAATTTATTAATGTCTTTCATCCTTTGATTATGTCTCCGAAATAATTTCATTTTTTTTCTTTCTGCTTCTCTTTCATTTCTTTTTCACCCTTGTTCCCTTCATACACTTCATTACATATGATATCGCATATGGTGCATTCTTTTATTTCCCTCTTTCGTCTATGGATGTAGTTGTGTATGACTGTATGGAATTCTCTCTCATTTTTTCCAAGGGGTAATTTAATATTTCAGCATGTTACTTCTGTTCTTTGTTGATAATCATGCCGGAGTTGGGACATTTAAATGCTCATAGGCATACAGAACTAAAACTACCTCACGACATCACAACAGGGCAATGACCTCAAAATTTATATATTATTTAGTTTTTTTTTGTATGTGAGATGCAGTTAGTACATATCTATGTATATATGATGCATGCGACACATAATCTTTGTGAAATATAAAATTTATTTTCATCATCGGAGTAGTTTTTATTTTTTGTTGTAGAAAGAAGGAAAATATAGAAAGATTGAGGGATATTAATAGACATTTCTTATTTTTATAATGTCATTAAAGCAAGAATAACAACAACAGTTGAGTCGTAAAGGAAAAATGAGAAAGATATAGAGTCAAATTTTTTATAATTTTATTTTATTTTTCAGTTTCATGACCGAGTGACAATGTTGTGCTTTGATGACTGTTCAAAAAAAAATTAGTCTTGAAATTTGATCTAGAGATTTTTTATCCAATTTGGATTGTAATTGGCAATCTTGTAAAAAACTACTATACAACAAATTGAGTCTACATACTCAAAATAAAATGATATCCTCCATAATCTTAATCAGTAGTTATCCTATCCAAACATAATCTCAAACTAATTCTAATTCTCCTTAGCAATAAATCCACCAGCAAATATCTCAATTATCACAATAATATACAGCTCGGGTCATAGCCATGAGGGATGCACAACGTAAATTATAATGTAAGGTGAGTTCTTCGTCATATCCGTAGCAAGTCCATTTATCCAATTTCTCTATGGTCTCATGACACAAACTATTAACTATCAACAGTAGAATTTTTCATCTTTTTTCTCTTGTTTTTTTTTTTTTTTTGCTACTACTACTCTGTCTTGACTTGTTTAAGCAATGGTGATTTATTGCTCTTTATCACCTCCTGTGGGTACTAGGAATGTTCATGATGAATTTATACAGATATTAAAGAGCCCTGACTCAATGGTTCTCCAAACCAATGGAGAAGGAAAAAGAAAAAAAAAATTGTGTATGCGGAGGCAGAAATTGGAGAGAAAAAACAACAATCATGATAATTTAATTTCTGTTAAGGTTGTTGTTTTGAGTTTTGGGATGTAAGCTTGTTATTCGAAGGTATTTGACCTGACTAGGTTGAACTTGTGGAGGTTGATTTAATATTTTGGTGGTTTTTGTTGATCTTTATTGAATTTAAGTTTCAATTTTTTATGACTACAACGATTTCATTACTGAATTGGCAAACTTTGTGGCAAATTTTTAAATGTTGGTGAGTTTTGTGGTGGAAATGGTGAGTTTGGTTAATTTTGAGGTGCACTGATAAAAAAAAATTAAAAACTTTTTTAAATTTGTATGGAAAATTTTAAAAATTATTTTTAAATTGTACGCTTAATAACAATTTTTAAAATTTAAAAAATATTTTTAAAAAATTTAATTTTTTTTTGACCGTTAAAAATTTTTTAAAAAAATTCAAAAAAATTGCTCGGAGTGGGAATCGAACCCTTGGCCTTAGGAATGGTAGCCAAGCGCTTTACCACTGAGCTACCGAGCCATGTGACTCATACTGGCAATATGTTTACATATACAGAAATATTTTTAAAAACCAGTTTTTAAATTTTAAAAATAATTTTTAAAAATAAAATTTTAAATTTTTTAATAATATTTTTTAAAATTTTTTTTTATGAGTGTGTGAATGGTGAATTTGCGAATTTTTTAATTCCACGATTAATTTCATTCTAAAAAACTCTCAATACTGCGTCTAATCCATCATTACTCCACAATTTCACACATAAACCTTTCCTCCGGACCAAACTTGCTTTATTTTCGTTTGTTTACACGTTTCTTCCACTTCCAGCATTTCATCGAACTCATTTTTCATCTATTGAATCAAAATACATATATCTTCACGATTACAAACTAGATTAATGTGGGGCAAACATTGAAGTGAAGAAAAGACGTGAAAAAGAAAAACATTTTCATGTCCGGCCTCGGCACTCAAAATAAAATAAGAGAAAAAAAATTGACGGTGGCGTAAATGTGTTTGTGTAGAAAATTATATGTTTCAACATCTTCAATTATTAAGATCGTATCAATATAAATTCAATTTTCTTTTTTTTTTATTATGATTATTTCGAGAAGAAAAATTTGCAGAGCCATTGAGAATGTGAAAATAGTCTTTTTATAATTTTTATTCGTTTTTGAGAGTGAAAAGGAAAGATGAGAGATATTTTTTTCTAATAATACTGCGTCTAATCCATCATTACTCCACAATTTCACACATAAACCTTTCCTCCGGACCAAACTTGCTTTATTTTCGTTTGTTTACACGTTTCTTCCACTTCCAGCATTTCATCGAACTCATTTTTCATCTATTGAATCAAAATACATATATCTTCACGATTACAAACTAGATTAATGTGGGGCAAACATTGAAGTGAAGAAAAGACGTGAAAAAGAAAAACATTTTCATGTCCGGCCTCGGCACTCAAAATAAAATAAGAGAAAAAAAATTGACGGTGGCGTAAATGTGTTTGTGTAGAAAATTATATGTTTCAACATCTTCAATTATTAAGATCGTATCAATATAAATTCAATTTTCTTTTTTTTATTATGATTATTTCGAGAAGAAAAATTTGCAGAGCCATTGAGAATGTGAAAAAAAATAGTCTTTTCATAATTTTTATTCGTATTTGAGAGTGAAAAGGAAAGATGAGAGATTTTTTTTTCTAATGAAAAAATCAATTTTTCATGCCAAAAATGAAAATATGAAAATGAATGATGATTTGTTTATAAATAATAAATTTTGTTTGTGGAGATTTTTTGTCAGAATTTGAGGATGTTTGGAATTGTTTTGGAGGAATTGATGAAATTTTTTGAGGTTATGTCGAAATTTTATTAGGATTTGAACTCTTGACAATTTAATATTTGTAGGTTATATTAATATTTAAGAAAAAAAATTACAAAAGTCCTCGTTTATATCGAGGGACTTCAGCGCATTTTTGACGCAGCGATTAGCAATTGATTAAATAGAAAAGAATGTCGAGTTTTAAAACTCTATTGCTGTTTCTTTAGTCATAATTCATTTCAATAATAAGTTTAAAACTAAAAATCAAAATTCCTTTAAAATTGATTTTTATAATGTTCAATGCAAAAAATAGCTTTACGATTTAACGGTTTTTTGAAATTCAAAATTTTCCGTTAGCAAAAAATTCAAATTTCTGAACACATCTATTATTTTTCAAATTTCTAAACGCACTTATTTGTATGAAAAAATTAAATGTTAATTAATTAAGGTGTATAAAAGAAAAAAATTTAATCCGAAATAACGGTCAAAAAAATTTCAAATTTTTTAACGGTTAGAAAAAATTCAAACTTATCATCAGCATAGCTTTGCCCTGCATTGTTTACATATTTTTTTGAAATATAAAATCGATGAATTAAGCTATTTAATGAGTGTTTTTTGACTTTTCAATATAAACGGCGGGAATAAAAACATTCAATGAAGCTATTAAAACAATTCCGAGCTTGCTACGAAGTCTAGATCAAGAGATAATTGGGACCCGAACGACCGAACGACCGAACGACCGAACGACCGAACGACCGAACGACCGAACGACCGAACGACCGAACGACCGAACGACCGATCAAAGTGCATGATTGAGCTTCCTTTTTGAAAACAAGTTTTCAAAAATGCGCTAAAAATTCAAAAACTGTTCATCTCAATCTATTACTACATCCCTGATCAAAATCCTTGCCAAAATCTAGGCAATTAATCTTGCAAATCCGATACTCCCACAAGGGCATCAATCCACATTACTTTTTGTTACAATATAATCTTGAAACCCATAACAAATTTAAACACATCATTTAAGTATTGAAAATTACTTTCTGATTAGTTTACAGAAGCTACAATCATGAACATTGTAGATGAAAGCATGTATAAACAACAATTAATCTAGAACAAGGCATGATCATGTAGATGATGTTTTCTTATTTATTGTGTAATGATTAATAATTATTGGAATTTTGTATGAAGTCGTTTATAGATGATGTGCTGTTTTTAAGGGGATATTAAAAATTAATTATGACAAAATAAAATTAATTTGACAAAAGGGAGAAGAAATTTTGAAATTTTCATTGACATCATCGCTGAATGACCCAAAAAACACATTTTTTTTAATGTTTATGATGACCTAATAAAGGAGGTATGGTCGATAAAAATAGATAAAAACAGACTTTTATAAAAAAAATCGTGGTAATTTGTGAAGTAATTTTCAGTTTAAAGATCGGTACTTAAGGCATCATAAATTTTCATTTTTGAAGTTCTTGTTTTCAAAAAAAAAACTTTTGGCTTTTTTAATGGGGGATTAATTGAATTGACCTTAGAATATTAAAACGTAATAAAGCATGTGAAAATTTGAAACCACAAAAAATATCCATCAATACAAAAAAATCCAACAACCCATTTAGATAATGTCATTCATATCCAGCCACATAATCAACCAATTCATCATACATAGAATTTGTGTTCAAGATTAGAGCACGTCATGCACGTTTTACATTTCAACATACAAAAATTACAGAAACATTCAATAAATAACTCACAAAAAACACGTTTCTGGTCAGTTCTTATTTCTTTTTCTCTCCTGATTTCTTCAACAAATAAAATCCTTGACCATTTCTCAGATGAATTTTTGTGGAAGAAATTTTAGTCGATTTTTCTGAATCGCACCGGATGTCACGCAAGAGTTGGAAAAGAAATGAGATTGATTTGTGCTGATCATGCGAATAGAAAGCTGTGTATTTATGGGCAGCTTTGATTTTGCTAAAATGTGATTAGGGGTCATTCACTTATGATGTTCGATTTTTAGAGGGGAGTGGGGTCTGAGACTGTATGACAGTTTATAGTTATGTATAAACTGTATTACAGTTTAATAGAATTTTTTTGAATGAAGATTTTGTGACAGAGGGGGGTCTAAAAATCCAAGTTTTTGATGGACGTCATAAGTGAAAAGCCCCTTATTTGTTGAATGACTAGCTTTGATTTACTTAAGACGAAATTATTCAAAATTTATATTAAGCACCAAAAAAAACAAGATCATTAAAGAAACTTTCAAAATTATTCAAGAAAAAAGAACTTCATTAAATTTTCAACAGAAAAAAAAATCTCATTCATAATCAGTAAGAATTATTAATATTCAGCAGTTGCCTTCAAGCTTAAAATTTTAATCCTTCAACAAAATTTTCAAAAAAAAAAATCAGAAACAACACTCTGAATAATAATCACTGTCTGTCTAAAAGCAGTAACATCCACCTCTACTTTTATCCTTAACACAAAATTGTGTTCAGGCTTGAAGAATAATCAGTACATAGTTTTATAGTCAAAACTTATTTACTCAACATGATATTGACCCAGTGCGACAATAAATTCATTCAACATAATCCCATTGAAAGATTCATGTCTCAATCTTTATTCAATAGACAAGAAAATCTTATTTGGTTGTGTTTTTCTTTTTTTTGGGGAAAAAGGCACTTGTTAAAAGAAATTATATGTCTAGTAGATTATAATGACTGTGAGACATGAAACCTTATAAACATGAAAATTGCTTTTTCTTGCCAAATCAATAGACTTTAGATTTTCTCTCTCTTTGCTTTTTTTTATTCATTCATTTCTGTTCCTTTTCATTTTCATTTTCATTTTTAAATAGGAATATACAAGAAGTGTAGATTGTAGAAAGACAGCAAAAAAAGAGTGTTTATAGAATAGCAAATATCTCTTAATGTGCAATGTGAGGAACACAAAAAGGATTGTAGCTACCAAAAAAAAAAGAAATTGAAAGAATTCAATTGAAAATTTCTCTGATAATGGAACAGCAAGAGGAGCATTTTTGTTATGTAAATTTCTTTTTTTTTGTGAATTTATGGATTTATCAGGAAAAAGGCTTAGGAAAATGCTAATAGAAATAGATTTGAATGCAAAATTTTTAATGAAGAAAGTACTTTAAGGTATTTGATCAAATGTTTTAGCAGTTAAATGGAAAGTCTTTCATAAAGTAGAAAACTTTGTTTTATAACCTTTAAAAAAATCTATTGTTAATTCAAATGATACCCGAAAGGCACAAGTCGGATAATCGAGATGAATCACAAAGCCGGAGTGAGGCCAGCACCGTTCCAGCTCAAATTGAAATAGCTTGAGTTAAGCAAGACACTAGTAACCTAATCAAGAACAAGATTAGTGCAAAAGAACTTTCAATGTGAGTTTTATTTTATTATGCAAGGGTTCGATTCCCATTAAACATTAAGTTTAATTATTGCAGTCAAAGTCTGAATGAATTTTTTAGCCTATATTCTATCTCAAAGACAACATTTAAGTTTTGATTCTATTCAAATTACTCTTAAAAATTATAAATTGAAAAAAATATTTAAATTTTTATTATTTTTTTTCGAATAATAATTAAAAACTTTTAAAAGTTTAAACAATTTAAAGATTCATCGCTAACATGAACAAACTGACACCCCATAATTTCTCATATTTTCCACAAAAACTAGCTAACATCAAGAAAATATCCATTTCCAAGTTGTTGCATAGAATGTTATTCGAAAGTGTATCAAAAGAGGAAATCGAAGAAAAACACATGAAAATGGAAAAATAAGCAAGAAGAGTAGAAAAAAAAAGAAAAAAAAAACTCACCTAAAATGCTAATCGAATTTGATAGTTTTCAGCTATTGCATAAATTATTTTCCTATATAAGTTTTGTCTCGAATGTGTATATGCAATATGCTTTTTCAATTTTCCTCTCCTGTTTTTCTTGATATGTCTCCCAAGTGTGTGTATATATGTCCGTATGTTTATTATAATCGTATTAATACCGAAATAAAAAAATATTTAAGAACTTTTTTTTTCTTTCTTCACTTTGTTTTTTTGCTATAAATTTTAATTTTTTTTTTGCGACGATTAGAAGTTAAAATATTCAGTCTTGCCTCGTCGTACACACAAAATTATTATTTTGTATATAGATTATATTTCTTTTATATAACAAATTTTTTTCACATGAAAAAAAAAATATTTATTTCGAGATATAAAAAAAATTCTTTCTTGTTGTATAAAAATAATTTTTTTTCTTCTTTTCTTGCTATAATTAAATTTTCATGAAGGAAGGAAAGAAATATACACGACAGCACTTTTATTTTTTTTTTTGTTCGTCTTTAATATTATGTATACGGCTACGACGATACTTATAAGTATGTAGATTGTACCTATGTGGAATCTTATTGTAGGTGTTTTTTTTTTCTTTTCTCAGTTGTCGTTCTTATATTTTTTTTTTCTTTACAATATATATCACATACGAGCAACTTAATTATGTTTTCTTCTCACTTTCCCCCTGGAGGCTGTTCCTACCCGTTTATCTTATTTTCTCCTATTGTGTTCTGAATGACAAATTACTCAGCCACGTACGGGATGAAAATTTCTTCGCTTCGTGACAAAGTCAACTTTTATTTGTTTACACGACAAAAAATATATATTTTTTTAAGAAAAAATAAATTTTTCCACTTTTTTTCTGAAAATTTTTTCTTCTATTTACACGCACGATGAGGAAAAAATTTGATAAGACAAAAAAAAAAATGGCACAAGTGGAAGAAAAATTGACTATCAATTAAATTACAGGACACACGAAAAAAAAATTATTAAAACTTTTTTTTGATTTTTTTTTTTAAATAAGCAAGAAGATGAAAAAAAATCAAATTAAAAGAAATGAAAAACTAAAAGAAAAAGTTTTTCTCAAAAAAATGAGAGAAATTGCACTAGCGCGGCCCTAGAGAGTCTGTATTTTCACTATGAAATACAAAATAAAATTGAAGAAAGTTAACAGTTTGCTCGCTTTACTTATATACCGTCCCCTCTCCCTCTCATCAATTTTTAAATACAAAAATTATTTTTTCTATTCTCTTCGCACACACCGACTCTACTTTTACACATAATATGAGACATATAACTATTATTATAATGTGTAGCGTGTCTGTAGTCCTCACACATTTCTCGCTTAGTTCCTTCATACAATGTTGTGCATTATCATTGTTGTTGTTGCTTTACAGCATGAAACTGTTAAGGGTGCAATTGATATTTTACAACATGTAATTTTTTCTGTCCATTGCTACGAGATACGCAATGACTGTGTGTACATGTATACATATACAGAGTGAAATGAGCGTGTGGAAAATATGTAGAGTATGAATGTTTGAAACCTGAGGAATGTTTTAAATGCGAAAGGAAGTGAGCGAGAGAGAGAAGAATGAGGGAAAAATTGAAAATAAAATAACTACTTCTCAATGAATGAGTGAGAGTTTTTAATTTTCTCAAAAGTATGTGAGGATGTGACACTGGATTTTTTTGTTAAATTCAGTAAAAAATTCTTGTTTAGTTTAGTAAAAATTAAGGGAAAATTTTGCTTAATTCAGCAAAATTCAGAAAAATTTTGCTTAATTCAGCAAAATTTTGACTCAATTCAGCAAAAAATGGAGCTTAATTCAGCAAAATGTAGCATTAATTCAGCAAAAATCAAACTCAATTTATGGGAAAAACCTAAGTAAATTCAGCAAATTTCAGGCTTAATTCAGCACAATTCAGATTCAATTCAGTAAAAAATGATCCGTAATTCAGCAAAAAATGATCCATAATTCAACAAAAATCGTGCTCAATTTGGAAAAAAGCTAATTTAATTTAGCAATATTCGGCCTTAATTCAGCACAGTTTAGATTCCATTTAGCAAAAAAATTCAGCAAGCTCAATTTTTAAAAATTCAAACCAACATCAAAAATACCCTTAATTCTCAATCTCAAATCTCTCAAAAACTTCCCCTTCTTCTTCTTCATCAATGACACAACTCACCATCATCTTCACACACACTCACACACACACATTCAAACCCGAAAAGATAAATAAAAATAAGCAAAGTACGTAAAGTGCAATGTAACTAGGGTTGACTGATTCATTAAATTAAAAAGCATGGCATATGAAAATGAAATTATATTTTTTTCTTTCTCTGTTTCGTCAAGGAATCAGCTGTGCATGTAATAAACATACACACAAAAATGTACTGACATCGTACGAATAAACAAGAGAGAAGATATTTCTAATCATATCCATTATCAATGGGTGTGTATAGTAACTGGCAAGGGTCGATAAACTTTTGATTCCTTGTACATATTTTTAGTTCATCCACCCTTCGTGTATTTACATTCATTATTATAATACATAAAGATTTGCATAAAATTTTAATTGATTCAGATCGAATCGTGGAAAGTTTTTTTTTTTATTTTATTTTATTTTGTGAATGCAGTACAGCAGCAGATGATAAATGACCTCATGAATTTCTTTCTGCTTTTATTTATTCACAACATGACTTTGTGAAAAAAATTCTAAATATATTCACTTTTATCGTATGAAGTCTATTGATTACAATAAGTGACATATTCATGGGATCGATCCCAAAAAAAAATCTTTTTTGTCTTTTTCTCAATTTTTGAGAGGAAATTTTCGTTGATTTTTTTCATTTTTTTTCTCAAATCATATTAATAGAACTCTTATAATATTCTTTAAAACTGTAAATTTATTTTTAGCGCTTTGAAGATGATTTTTTTTTTGTTTTCTTATTCAAAGTGCGGTAAGAAGATATTCCATCTCACATTCTTCTTTTCAGGCATCATTTTTTATGGGATGTTATGTCAAAAATATTTTCCGATTTGTCTGACGATAGAATTAATGAAGAAAATGTGGATGAGAAGATCAGAAGAATATTTTTGATTTTAGGAATGTCTTTTGAGGTTATGAAGTTACAGAATTGAGTTGAATGGCTTTGAATAACTTAATATTGGTGGATTATTTGTTTTAAGAATTGAACCCAATTTCAAAATGGGTGGATCATGCCTATAAATTCACAAGACTTCTCTCATTGTCATGCAACTAAGCAAACATTCTTTTAACAATCAGTTCCTTTAAGAATTGCTGAACCGACTAAATTAGCTCAATTGAATCTACTCAATAGAATTAGAAGAAAATATGCTGAACTTGATGTAACAAGATTTTTGCTAATTCTACAGAATTTGTTGATATTGGGGCTATTTTTTGTTGACCATGCTGTATATTCAGCTTTAACAAGAATACACCTGAAGACCATAATTAATAGAATTTATACTGATTATATTTCTAGCTGAAGGTTTGGTACTTAAGAAGTTTTTTGCTCAAACAATAAACTAGTCACAAATTCACACAAAATAACTTTACTAAATAAAAATTAATCCCAAAGTTCCATTTCTGAATTCCATCCCCAGCAGACTTTCCCATTCACTTTATCTCCATTATGAAATATAATTTTCTCTCAACACTCGAGTAATCTTCAAAGCAATTGAAGAAAATACATTCATAGAATAACAAGAAGAATCTCATCCCATAAGACACTTCTTGATGATGATGAGTCCTCTTTTGTTTATTTGATAAAACTTGAGAATCGCGCGTACACACAAAATTATAGCCATAATTCTCCAAAAACGTGGTAGTAGTTTGAGCGTTAACATGACATAGATGAGAGAATATAAATGACGAGAAAAAGACGAAAATAATTTTCCAGTGGGAGAAACAAGAAAGCCACACTGAATGTTTCATAATTGCCAGCAATTTTTCGCCAATTTTTTTTTCTATTCAATGACGGTAAAAATGTGAATATGCGATGTATGCGGTAAAGCAATTTGAGAAATTCAGATAAATTAATGACGTCATAAAGATAGAAGTAAAATGTCACTTTGTGTAGGATTTTTGAATTATTTTGCATACCTGAACAAATTTACTTATTTAAATTCAAAATTAATAAAATTAGATTTTTACTATTGAGTCAAATTTGGTCTAAAACTAAAACAAATTCAAATACTAAACCTCAAAAAAACATTCGCTACATTCCCCCCTTAAATCATCTATCTCCCATCTGCTTGCCATGCCTAAAATATTTAACAAGCATTCAAAAACTTTTCATTATGTTCGAACATAAAAATTAATGTGTTGATGGAGCAAAAACTCATTTCTCGCTAGATAAAATGAGGACAATTCTCATACTCAAATGCTCAACCCACCCAAAGCTGACCATCGAAAGAAGTGACCATGGACAATCGAAAACTCATATTCGAGCATATTTTTTGGAGATGAACCAAAAGCCATAAAATCAGAGAATAAAACATAATAACGAAAAAAATTCCTCGATTAGAGTTGTGTCGGACAACGGAAAATCTATGTTTGTTCCTTTCCACAAAACCTTTCAATATGGCTTGAAAATCCCATTTAGATCCAATTTGCCTAAACTTTTTTTTATTTTTCTTGGCATGAGATTATGAATTTTGAATTAAGGGAAGTATGCATGCGACTATGCAGCCACCCCAAAATAAATTTCTCCTCCAAAATTTTCACCACTCATCTTTTTTTCGCTCATTCTCATCCACCATAGCAGCCAATTCATGCATGTCATGCGAAAAAAATTAGCCATTGAAGGCGCACAACAACACTCTAATGTCATAAAAAACAACAATAATTTATGACTTTCGTTTTTATCGCCAACAGTTTTTTTTTTATTATGGATTTTAGGCTTGTATAACATAAAACATGAAAATCATCCTCTATCGATTATGGGCTGCTGCTGCTCATTCTCTTATGGGGATTTTTTTTTTTGAGAAATGAGTGTGCTTTGGATGAATGAAGCGATTTTTGGGATGAAAAAAAATGAATGTTTTTGAAGGGTGTTTTGGTAAGCTTAAGAGTTGGATGTGATGGAAATTTAAAAATTGTTTGTTTTTGAGTTGGAAGTGAATGATCATGCTGTTTAGGCTTTTAAACATTTCATAGGCTTTTTTTGTACATATTTAAGAAAAAAAATGTTTGATTTTTTTTTTTTTTGTTCACTTAGGGGTCATTCACTTAGTACGTTATGCAAAAAACGACTTTTTAGACCCCCTTCCTCCCTAAAAAGCGAACATACTAAGTGAACGGCCCCTTATGGTGTCCGTTTTTTTAAGCCGGGAGGGGTGGGGGAGGGTCTGAAGCTGTGTGACAGTTTTGAACAAAAGAATTTTTTTGAATTAAGATTTTGTGACAGAAAGTGGCTGGGGGTCTAAAAATCCATGTTTTTAACGTCAAAAGTGAATGAACCCTTATTTAATTCTAAATAAAACTTTTAATCCTTCGTCACCCCACAAATCAAGACAATCTGCATTCAAAAATTCCAATCACATCAAAAAAGTCGCGAATATCAAAAAATTATTAATCCATACGAGATAAAATGTTTCTCTTCTTCCATACCATTTCTGTATGCAGCCATAAAAATTGGCACATAACGAGCCAAAGCAAAAGTTTGATCAAGCATTCATAAAAAAGTATTAATGGTCAACTGAACTGTCTATTCAGCACAAAAAAAAATCTCATAATGGATATGAAATGATGAAAACTCATGTAGACACTAATTCACTAATTGCAACAAGATTTTTCCTCGAATGTGATGAAAAAATGAATTTGTCATAGTTTTCAGTTTTATAAATGGGAAATTTATTGAGCTGAAAAAAGTTGAATTTTAATTTATTTTTTTTCGACTAGTGAGGCACACATAAAAAAAAATTGTTGAAAAATTAATTCCATTATTTTTGTGCTGAAAAACTTTTTTTCATTGGAATTTATTGTTGATAGACATTGAGGTACTTTGCCTTCATAATGAGCTTATGATATTAAATCTATCGACATTATCATCTTAAGATATTATAATCTATCGATTTATCATGCCATTATTCGTAATTTTCATCAGCTTGACATCATTCAATGATTATTAAATATTCAGAAAGAGAATTCATCGTTGTTTGTAGTGATGATGAAATTTAATGGAGGTGAAGATGATAATGAGGAATTTTTAAGATCTAATTATTGGGAATAATTAAATGGAGATGGAAATGGAAATGAATTGAGTGCTGAATATTGCAGGAATAAGATTTTTGGATGGAGGTTCTTAATATGTTCTGAATTCAACTTTTGGGAATTAATTTTTATTTAACGATGCGAAGCTCCTCAAAAAAAAATTCTTTCCTTCAAAGTTTTTAATCTATAAGTCATCAAGCCTTACTAAAATCCATAAGTAGTCACCCGAGAGCAAAAACAAAAATATCTTCTAAACTTTTTTTATTAAAGAGCAGTCAATTATAGTAATTATTCAGGCACTCATAATCCACCTGAAAATACTTAAATTCCAAATAAAAATCCTTCCGACTCCTTTCAAAATAAGAAGGAAATCGAAAAGGAAAAGAAATTGATTTTCATTCTTTACAGTCAGTAAATTTTTTGCTTCCAGAAATCTTCGATGAAATCAATTTCTTTGTTCACTTAAAGCAGTTCCTTTTTTTTGCTCTTATTTCCGTCTCTCGCTCGTTTTCCTTACTTTTCGTTTCAGTAAAAAAAAAATTCTCCGTATTTTACAGTTGCGATTTAATGAACCTTCAGTGCCATAACAACATTAGCACATGTTACACATTTATCAGCATCGAATACATAAAACATAAATTCAACAAAGTATTAAATGAAAGGATAGAAAGAGCAAAAAAAAAAACGAAGTGCCGGTCGGTTGCCAAAGTGATTTTTTAGCGATATGAAGGAAGTAATGTGGATGAGGGCAGCGCATTTCTGATGATTTATTAGGAAATCTGTTCACAATGAGCAATGGATTATATTTTTTAACAATGGAAAATGGAATTGTGCAAAAATATGTGCCACTATCTTTTACTGCACTAGTAATCAGTATAAATCTTGTAAAGCTGGTTGAAAATGTGGCTTATTAAGGATTTGAGTCAAATTTGCAGTGATTTGGATGAATTTTACGTACGTATTTTTTATTGAAAAAGAATAGAAGAAGTTCAATGTTTTTCAATTAATTTTGAGCTTTTTTTACTTTAAAAATATTTTTGCCATTGCCAATAATCAAATTATTTAGTAAAAAGTTAAAACTTTCAATTAAGAAATGAAAAATGTGTAATTTAATTTTTTATACTTAAAAACTTACGTTTTACGTAAGTAATACGTCAGCCTTACGTAAGTATTACGTCAGCGTACCTAAACCAAACGTAAGCTTTACGTAAACTCTTCGTAAGCAGTAATTACAAAAAATACTTAAGACAGCCAGTCAAGCTTCACAATCAACCCCATTTCCCCTATAACAATCCACAAAATCCATTCCAAAAAGGGTTAAAGCAACCGTAAATTCCTTATCAGTGATGTAAAAAAAAGGCAGCAACTGATAAAACTTTTTTTTCTGTAACGAATGTGCGTGCTTAAATGTTTATACAATTCCGATTTCGTTCGAAATGTATAAAATGAGTTGTTATGCCTGATAAAAAAGAGTCGTTTAATGAAATTACCATTTTTAAGATTGCCTCGAGCTGTATGTGAGTATGTTTGTGTTGAGTGGAACGAGAGAAAGAGGGATTAAGTATTTTATTCAATAGATTTCAAGTCTCTCTTTTTTTTGCCTCATCCTCATCTCGATATCTTGTCTCGTATATTTATTTTTTTGTGTGAATTTACAGACGCATGAAAAAGAGTTGTTTAAGGGTTCGTCGTAATGAGACGATAGATGGAAAAACAACAAAACATCTAAACAACTGTTTTACTTTTTAGCATAAAATTGTGATGATGAGCAAGTTCTCAATAATTAAGACTTTTGTTCATTCAGATCAGAGAGTTGCTATTATTAGAAAAGTTTTATAGAATTCTTCTTTATGGTTTGATAGAATGTAAGCTGACACTGTTGATGGCAGATAATTGATGGCTCATGGTTTAATATTTCAGATAATCATTCTTGGAAACTTACCTTATTATTCGTTGTACGATGAACCGATTAAACCTAGAATTAAAGAAGAAAAATGAGATTTATTAGTATAATATCTTGTAATTTGTTTAAGAGAGTTAGAATTTTAAATTTTCGGCTATTCTCAATGTATTTACGGATTTAAATATTTAAATTTAAATTTAGCAGCTATATGCTAAGAATAAATTTTCAATTTGTACAAATCATTTTTAGCAGAAAATTCCAAAATTGTACTTATAAATGCGTTTCTAACCTAAAAATTCCAAAACCCAACAAAATTCCAATCTTATTCATCCTTAATTCCTCCATGTCTCTCAAATAAGGATAAATAAGACTTGAAAATGTTGATTCCACAAACTCCTATTTTATATTTATTTGTTTCTCAAAAAAATCTCGAATCCTCGAGCTCAAAAACAAATGGCAAGAAAACTGAGTGAGGCAAAAATCTACACAATTTAAAATAATTGCAGCACGCGGAGCAAAAGACGAGAGAAATTTTTTTAACCCCATCTCGATTCACTATAATATTTAATGTAATAAATTACATAATTAAATTTCATGGATGTTTTTTACTCGTTACACTACATCATCATCCATTGCATAGGCCAATAAAATATCGTCCGATAAATGAAAAAGGATAGGTACTGTCAGTTTAAAGTTCAACAACGAGTTTTTCAGTTTAACTTTTTTTTTCTATACAATAATAAATATAATTTTTCTTCATTCGAGGACAACAGGCCATAAATTGTGTCAGACAACAGTGAACATTTTGAATAAAATGCCATTCACATATGTCGCGAAAAAAAAGAAAGGCAAGAGAAAAATCATGACGACACAATAAAAAGGCACATCGTCAAATAGTCGAAAAAGAATACTTTTTTGGTGAGTTGCAAATGGGACACAAATAGATACACATTTACACATATATGAACACATGTGATAATGGCAGACGAGTAAAAGAGATGGGATAGCGTTATCCTAAAGGTTGAATCCCTTTATGGAAGGTTTTGATGAAATTTTTTTTTAGAGATGAATGGAAAGGTTATTGACATTTGAAATGATGAGAGGGAAATTCTTAAAGAATTTATTTCTAATTTTATGATTGGAATCATTTATGCGCTGAAAATAAAGTGGTTTGGTGGCGGAATGGTTTAGTACTTCGGTACCTAATTATTACAAAACCGACACGGCGATCATGAGTTCGAGACTCGGCAAGGGAATTTTTCAACTGTTGTTTTTTTTTCGAATCATATATACTGGAAATAAAGCGATAAAAGCCTTCCTTTGATGGCTACAGGTAGAAATGTCATCAAAGGAGTGGTTCTAATCCCATTATAAGTTGTAAGTCTTTTGAATACTGTGATTAAGTAAATCAAATACGAATTTACGTACATTTTTACGTGGTCCTTACGTACTCCTTTCAGTAATTAAATCATTATTTAGCTATTAACAGAAAAACACCAAAACTTAAAAGTTGAAAACTTTACCAGAAATCCATATTAAAATCATCACAAACTAACCAAAACCTGCAAAATTTCACACAAGGATCTATATCAAAAAATTTCTTGAATACATATTGAATTAGTCCTAGCCTGTGCAGAATGCGATCGAACACGGTAAATGCGATTTTCGATTAAAAAAATATTTGATTTAAGGGTGTTTCGCATATTGTCTTTCTTCCCCCTTTTTAAATCCTAGCAACATTAACGGGTGCGTTGCATGGGACCTAAAGATTTCCGCGGAATTTTCCGCGGAATAAATTCCGCGGAAATAATTCCACGGAATTTATTCCGCGGAAATTTTTCCACAGTAATATTTTTTATTTTTCATTAAAAACTTCCGCGGAATATATTCCGCGGAAAATATTCCGCTACTAATATTTTTAAAATTCCGCGGAATTTTTTCCGCATATAAAATGGAAAATATTTTATGATTAAAAAAAGTCTAAAATTATTTAAAACTTATATTTTCCTTCTACATAAAAAGTCCGTTTTATAGAAGTCTAAAAATATTTTTTGTAAAAGATAAAGGTAAAAAACAATTTAATTTTTCGCAATTTATATCCATATGCAACACTTGCAAAGGATTAAAAATAAACTAAGCATCTGTTTGGGGTTTGCTCAATAAATTTTGATTTGCCTCTGAAATTGTCGTATATTTTCTAAGTATTTTTAAAGTTACCAGGTTTAAATCCATTTACACTTAAGTGTCAAACAAAAGTTAAAATTTTTTGGTCCTCAGATTTTTCTCAAAATATCTAATAATTCTTAATATAAAATAAGAAAGTTATCATGACTATCATCAATCCAATTGTTGATGCTCACTCAAATTTGGTGAGTACAGTTGTTATTCAGCGAACGCCTAAGTAACTGCCATCATTGTAAGTAATGTTTGAACTTAGTAAAAAATTATATAATTGATATATAATGTTACGACTAAATCATTATTTAGAAAATAGAATAGAAAAAAACAAATTGATATACTGATCTTGAAAATTAAACATCAATAAATTCTGATTTCCTCCTATATAGATTCTGATTAATTTCATCAAATAAATTCAGCATTGGTTCAAAAATTTAAAATTAAATGACTAATATGAAAATCTATTTTGCCCTATTTTTTCAATAAAAAATGTGTCAATAAAGACAAAATTATTTTCTAATTGTAAACTCAGAACTTTCGTGCAGGAATTAGTTTTAACGTGACAAACTTGTTTACAGCTACATCAAAAGGCACTTAATTAAAGAGAATAATGCTTCTAATATTATTCTATATATTATTCTAAAATTTTTAAATGAGGATACTATGAAATATCCTCATTTAAAAATTTAATATATATAATTTTTTACTATACATAGAAGAAAATGAAGTGCGGAAAAAATTCCGCGGAATTTTAAAAATATTAGTAGCGGAATATTTTCCGCGGAATATATTCCGCGGAAGTTTTTAACGAAAAATAAAAAATATTACTGTGGAAAAATTTCCGCGGAATAAATTCCGTGGAATTATTTCCGCGGAATTTATTCCGCGGAATTTTTTTAGGTCCCATGCTACTGAGCCACATTAACAGCACACACACTATACAGACAAGAACCGACAATTCATCTTACGGATGATACGATTTAAAGGAAATCGTACTGCATTGTAAGTGACAATAATGAGAGAAAGTTTATTGATCCCATAGGAATACGGGTGCATGGTTGTATGGCAATTAATGTCGCATACAAAAACAGAATATTTTTTTTTGTGCTGTAAGCCTTAACAACCATCATGGTATTAGTAGCTAAGATATGAAGAAGAAGTAATGACAATGAAGAGGAAAAAAATAGCACGCAATAAAAAGAGAAGATTCACCTTGAGGCATTGACAAACGATTGATGATGTTATTGAACTCTTCTTGCACGTCTTTATCTTTTCAACAAATGTGTTATCGTACTTCCATCTTGTCTAAGTGTATATGTATTATTATTCTCACAGACAAATCCCATTTTTCCTCATCGTTTCTGTTGCTGTTCATGGCACTCGTTTTGGGTGTACGAGGAAGATGAAGGAAGAAAAAAATTGTTCTTTACAACTTTCTTTTTAACTTCTTCCCGTTCATGCCATGAATTTGATTGAAGATATACGGAAAAGAGGTTTAACGAAGCAGCAGAGCGAGGAAGAAGACAGATCCGCTTTCAATCCTTTTTGCTCCTTGTTTGTCATCTTTTTTTGTATTTTAAATTCAATTTTCATTTTATAAACATGCTTGAGGAGGAATAAAATGCAAAGTCATGATGTCATTTTGGATGGATGGCGGTGTGAAAGGTGCTTTGAAGTTATGTGAGAAGGATTGAAATAATTTTTACTGTGAGATTTGACGTTAAGCAGATAGTGTACATATTAGATTAGCTTTTAAATAAAAAAGATTATAAAAATTGTTTAAAATAGTTACATTCGCATACGTATATTTTGTAAAATATGAAAATCATGTAATTTTGAGCAATTCAGTCATCTAATTGTATTGTGATTTACTTTCGCTGTTTATTTTCATCTAAAATCAAAGTTTTGTTGAAGATTCGTCCTTTAGTTTTAGAAAAATCAACAAAAACATTTTTTATACGAACAACTTACGTTTTACGTAAGCATCTTACGTCTTACGTAAGCATCTTACGTCTTATGTAAGCATCTTACGTTTTACGTAAGCATCTAACGTTTTACGTAAGCATTTTACGTTGTACGTAAGGAATTTAAATTTTATATATCACCCGAACATAAAATCTAAGCTTTTTCCAATTCACATAACAACAATTCATCTACAAAAGAAATTTTCAAGAAAACTTAATCACAAAGAGGAAATAAAAAGAAATTTTTCACATCAGCAAGTCCATTCAAAAGTCATTTCCTTTAATCAAACTCAGCACATAAATACACTCCATCCACCATCCTGAAATTGACTTCTTTACTAGCATCTTTCTCTTATTTCACCGTCGTTATGTGTGTACACATTTCTGATAGTCTCCGAATGCCTCAAGAGAATTATCGATACGTGAAATGGGATCTACCTGCTATTTCTATATATGAAAAAAAGTCAACTATACACAACATGACAGAGGATAAAAAATTTGTTTTGTTTTTCTACTTTTAATGTTCGTTTCTTGCTTTCGAAGTTTTATGAAAGTTCAATTTGAAATAGAAAACTTTCTTCTTTTACTTCTTGCCATGTATTTTATGTGGGCGAAACAAAGAAAGAGGAAATATTTTTATGAGAATTGTTTCGTTGGCGGAATGGGGAAAGGAAGGTCTCTTTCTCTCTTTTAATTTAATGTCAGGTTCTTTTGGTTTAGTCATATAAAATATGAATCGAATTGCTTTTTCTCCATCTTTCTTAAGGAAATAACAGGCAACAAAACGAATGATATTTCTTCTTTTATAATAAAGTGAAACGACATAGGAGATTTAGCATTCAGTGTTTAGACTCAAGATTGTGAATTTGAAGTTATTGTTCAAGTTTTTTTTTTTAAGAGGAAAGCAATTTAAAAGTTGAATGGATTCTTGTTGGCTTTGAATTGAAGACATTAAGTTGAAATTTAATGGATTCTTGAGTTTTATTGAGCATTATTGTAAGAGAAGAAATTGAGTTGATTTTGAATTTGTAAGAGATTAATTTCAATTTGTTGGGAATAGAATGAATATCTTTTTGTTATAATTTTGGGGTTAGATATCGATTTTATATTACAATTTCACTATTTTGTTACAATTTCACTTTTAAATAGTTAGCAAAGGATTCATACCACTCCTTTCTATCAAAATACATCAAATCTTGTGGAATATATTTGCTTATTATTGAGATTTTGATTAAAAATATTTGAACACGACAAGTTTTGCTTAGAATTAAACGTATACATATTCTAAACGTTCTACGTAAGGTATGTTTCCAAATTTAACATTATTATAAAATCATAACAAAAATTCAGCATAAAATAGTCAAATTTATTCTTAATTTAACCTTTTTATAAAATATTTCACAACCTTTTTCTTCTTTACATCAATTTCTGTCACAGAAACAAGACTTAATGAAAATTTCATTCAAATTTAACCGTTCACCCTCATCTTACAGACAGCACTATTAACAACAAAAAATAGATTCAAGCTTTAATGCTCTCAAATTACTCGACAGTATTACTGCTAATTTTCCACATCATCTAATAATCAATAGATTCAAATAAAAGTGTACTTTTATACCTCAAATAATGAGAGCTGTGATTTCATTCTCCAATGAATCGTGACATTAATTTTAATCTCGTAAAATTTCATCACTAGTCATTGAAATTAAATTTCCATTAAGTTTTGACGCTTTCTGTGTGTGTTTTTTGGGAACAAAAAAAAAATTAAAAAAAAAGGTTTCATTAAAATATTTTATTAATCAAATTTGAGATTTTCCATTAAAAATTTTCATTTTTGTTCAATGACACATTTCAATTTATTTTATTGTTTCTCTAGTGTAGTGGCGTAACGAGTGAGTAGCAAAAACCAGCCACAGAAAAGGCAAAAAATCAATCCAATAAAACTGAACAATTCATTTACCTCCCGGATAGTTTATAAATGTGCACGACACTAATTTGTTATCAGCGCGGTTAATCCCGCATCATTATTATCGATAAAACTTGTGTGTGTGTGGTGGTTGGAAAATGTCGAATGTAGGTGGAGGAGAAGAAACGCAGAAAAGCAGAAAATAATCGACATAAAATGTAAGGAAGTTGATGATAATGGGTTAATGTGGCGCATTCGATTCAGTTTATGTATTTAAAAGAGAAAAAAACGTGGTAAAAATAATAATTTCCAAAAATTAGCTAAGACACAAACCAAAAACACGTGCTCAAAATATATTCGATTCAAGAAGTTTTTTGATGATTCAACTCTCATTTGAATACTACAATGAAAAAAATTAATCTTATTGCAATCAGAAAAGCTGCAAAAGTAAATTGTAGTCATTAATTTTAATTTAATTTGAGGAATTATTCTTTTTTTTGATATATTTGTTAAAATTTTATCAAAGACACAATCATTTGAAAATATGGAACTAAACTCAAAACATTTTAAAAGTTTTTTTTTAATTTCAAATATCATTAATTTTCATCCAATTTCCTCATCAACTGACACATTCACCCAAAATAAACTCATAATTAAACCCAACTTCCGAACCCAAGTCAATCAAAACGACATCATTAGCTCATTTATTCCACAAAATTGCACTATATGAGAAAAATTGTTGATGTCAGAGGGAAAATAACAAAAATCATAAATTGATTAATTAATCATTCATTATGAATTGTTTCCATTGCAGCATTGGCATAAATTTTATCAGCATAAAAATAAATTCATACATCAGAAATTCTTTTTTTTTTGTTTTGTTGCTTTGTTTCCATTCATTCACTCATTTTTCTCCTTGTTTCATTGCGGATAAATATGAAATGGCGCTTAATGAACCTTCCGAATGGATCTTTTAGATTTTCATTGCCATTGCGAGTGCTTTTGTCGTTTAAAAAATCATTTTTTCGTTGGCGTTTATTTGAGCGCTCAAAAAAGTCGAGAAAAATTGTGAAGCGAGTTGCAAAACACGTCTGGAATAAATTAATCAGACAACCCTCATGACAACCATAGAAACAAATTAATTAAGTTTTATACAATTTTTTTTTCTTCTTTCAACCATGTTCGACCACCGTCGCATGAGTATGTGTACGCGGGTCTTTAAAACACTCTTTTTTTTTACTCCTCGTTTCCAATGCCTTATTTTACATAAAAAGGCGACTCGAGTGTAGCACAGTTGTTTTAATTATCAGACACGATGTATGTAGATATTCAACGCATACCACATGCTATGTACATTTGCACAAGCACTTCCACCTATGACGTAAACTCTTTAATATCATACATCGTCGTTATCTCATCAATCGCATGTAGTTATTGTTGTATGTCGTGTTCGATATATTTATGGAAATTGGCAACACTCAACTGTATTGTCAGGGCTTTTTTGTTGTTTTTGTTGGCTCCCTTCCGTTCCTTTGGGTTCATGCTTTTGATTTTTTTTACTTTGAATGCGTTAAGGTGTAAACTGATTAAGATTCATACTTGGATTGGCAGATGGTCTGAGGTTATGACATTTTTTGAGGTTATGAAAATATTTTTAACTAGTGTTTAGGGCCCGTCACGGGCCCCGTTGCATTTGTCTTAAAGCTATCGGACATCTCATTTATTAAAAAAAACTTCAAATTTTCATTAAATTTAATTCTTGATTTTTTTTAGAATTTTTAATTTTGGTGGTAAAAAGTTAGATTAAGTTTTTATCAAAATCCTTTACAGTTATTTATTCAATAACCTTAATTTTTGAAAAAATGACAATTTTTTGAACACATTCATAGTAGTAAGAAAAAGAAAATCCACTTAGAATTACGTATTAGAAAAAAATCTGAAATCAGTGAGATATTTAAAAACTATCATTCTAAACTACATAAATACATAAAAAAGTTAAAATTAGAATTTTAATTTAAAATTTCAAAAATAATTTCAAAGCTTTTAAAACTCAATAAATTAGTATTCCAACCTAATATAACCTTAAAATCCAAAAGCAATCATCCAGCCCTTATAATCACCATACACTTAATCTCAAGCCCAAATTTCAGCTCATAAGCACTTAAAAGTTCATTACGATAGCAAAAGTTGCGATTCTAACCTCAAATAAATTTAAATTTGAAAAGGTAGCCATTCGGTATTTTTACTCATCACCTAAAACCTAAAATTTTAGCCTTAAAACCTAAAGTTCACTACAACACAAAAATAAATATTCTAACCTCAAATTACTTCAAAATCTAAAAATTGCTTTTCAGCCTTTTTATTCGTCACTCACTTTAGCTAAATTTCATTACATGCTAAATTTCAGCTTGAAATACATTAAAAGTTCACCACAGGACAAAAAAAATACGCATTCTAACCTCACATAACCTTAGAATACAAAATAACAACACAGCCTTTCTAATCATCTACATGTCCTATATGCCAAATTTCAGCTCAAAAAACCTTAATAGTTCACCACCACAGCTTAAACAAAAAGTAAAAAAAAACCGTCATTTTTGAGGTTAAATTAAAGGTCGTAAGGTTAAAGTCCTAACCTCTAAATTTTTTGAAAAAAAAATTTTCATGCGCTAATTATGAAAAGTCATTTTCTACAATATAATATCAAAAAAACTTCAAATGGAACGAAATCGAAAATAATCGTCAAAAAATGTTTAAATTTTGATAACAGAATCAGGAAGAAATTTTTTGAGGGGGGTGGGGGTGAAATTTTTTTGTATGGAACGAAAAATTAAGGGGGTTGGATTTTTCTTAAAAACCCTAGCAATTTGAAGAAATTTCCCAAAGAAGGGGGTAAATACCTCAACATCCCCCGACTATGCGTCTGATAGTATAGATTTTTTACACGCTTTTTTAGCTATTGCAGAAAATTGATAAAAATTATAAAGAATGGGGTGTGTGCAAGACTTGAGAAAATAAGTGAAATCAACCATTTAAAATCAATAAAATTTTTTAATGTTTTGAATCTTATTGAGCGTTCGCGCGTTAGCGCGAACGCGAAAATTTTTTCACCCTTTAATTTACGCAATTTTACAAATAAAACTACTGTAGATAAATTAATATTGCAAAAATAGTCAATTTAAACTCAAAAGTTAAACTCGAAAATACCGGTCAAAAATTTTCAAATTTTATGATTTGAGAGTGTAACGGTCATGAAAAAAAATTTTTTAAGCATGTTCTGACTTTTTAAGTAAGCATTTTTCACGAAAAGACAATTTTCAAAACTTAAATTCAAGAAATTCTAAAAAGAATAAATTTGAAAATTTGTAACGGAAAAAAATATTTGAATTTGATGATTTCACTGCGTAAAGGTTATCGAAATTTTCAAAGAATATGTTCCTATAAATTCAGTTTTTATAGCTCAAAACTCATGAAATTAAGAAAAAATGAAGTCAAAAATAACGGTCAAAAAGTATTCAAATTTAATGATTAAACAGCTTAACGGTCAAAATTTTTTTTGAAAAATATGTTTCCATGACCCATTACATACATAAAGTCAATTTTCAAAATCCAAAACCCAAGAAATTGCGAAAAGAAAAATGTCGAAAAACGGTTAAAAAACATTTAAATTTGTTTATTATACAGTTTAACGACCACGTGATTTTTTTGAAAATGTGTTTACACGTATTGCTATGCATGAGTAGTCTAATTATACACCCCAAAAAGAAAAAAAATTAAAAAGAAGAAAATTCAGAAAAAACTGTCAAAAAAAATTCAATTTTCGATCACGCAGAATAACATCTATACTATAAAATAATGTTATTCTGCGTGATCGAAAATTGAATTTTTTTTGACAGTTTTTTCTGAATTTTCTTCTTTTTAATTTTTTTTTCTTTTTGGGGTGTATAATTAGACTACTCATGCATAGCAATACGTGTAAACACATTTTCAAAAAAATCACGTGGTCGTTAAACTGTATAATAAACAAATTTAAATGTTTTTTAACCGTTTTTCGACATTTTTCTTTTCGCAATTTCTTGGGTTTTGGATTTTGAAAATTGACTTTATGTATGTAATGGGTCATGGAAACATATTTTTCAAAAAAAATTTTGACCGTTAAGCTGTTTAATCATTAAATTTGAATACTTTTTGACCGTTATTTTTGACTTCATTTTTTCTTAATTTCATGAGTTTTGAGCTATAAAAACTGAATTTATAGGAACATATTCTTTGAAAATTTCGATAACCTTTACGCAGTGAAATCATAAAATTCAAATATTTTTTTACCGTTACAAATTTTCAAATTTATTCTTTTTAGAATTTCTTGAATTTAAGTTTTGAAAATTGTCTTTTCGTGCAAAGTCAGAACATACGTAAAAAAAATTTTTCATGACCGTTACACTCTCAAATTATAAAATTTGAAAAATTTTTGACCGGTATTTTCGAGTTTAACTTTTGAGTTAAAATTGACTGTTTTTGCAATATTAGTTTTTTTTTCAGTAGTTTCATTTGTAAAATTGTGTACATTAAAGGGTGAAAAAAATTTTCGCGTTCGCGCTAACGCGCGAACGCTCAATAAGATTCAAAACATTAAAAAATTTTATTGATTTTAAATGGTTGATTTCACTTATTTTCTCAAGTCTTGCACACACCCCATTCTTTATAATTTTTATCAATTTTCTGCAATAGCTAAGAAAGCGTGTAAAAAAATCTATACAATCAGACGCATAGTCGGGGGGATGTTGAGGTATTTACCCCTTCTTTGGGAAATTTCTTCAAATTGCTAGGTTTTTAAGAAAAAATCCAACCCCCTTAATTTTTCGTTCCATACAAAAAAATTTCACCCCCTGCCCTCAAAAAATTTCTTCCTGAATCAGTTATCAAAATTTAAACATTTTTTGACGGTTATTTTCGATTTCGTTCTATTTGAAGTTTTTTTGATATTATATTGTAGAAAATGACTTTTCATGATTAGCGCATGCAAAAATTTTTTTTTCTTCAAAAATTTAGAGGTTAGGACTTTAACCTTACGAGCTTTAATTTAACCTCAAAAATGACGGTTTTTTGCCTTTTTGTTTAAGCTGTGGTGGTGAACTATTAAGGTTTTTTGAGCTGAAATTTGGCATATAGGACATGTAGATGATTAGAAAGGCTGTGTTGTTATTTTGTATTCTAAGGTTATGTGAGGTTAGAATGCGTATTTTTTTTGTCCTGTGGTGAACTTTTAATGTATTTCAAGCTGAAATTTAGCATGTAATGAAATTTAGCTAAAGTGAGTGACGAATAAAAAGGCTGAAAAGCAATTTTTAGATTTTGAAGTAATTTGAGGTTAGAATATTTATTTTTTGTGTTGTAGTGAACTTTTAGGGTTTTTAAGGCTAAAATTTTAGGTTTTAGGTGATGAGTAAAAATACTGAATGGCTACCTTTTCAAATTTAAATTTATTTGAGGTTAGAATCGCAACTTTTGCTATCGTAATGAACTTTTAAGTGCTTATGAGCTGAAATTTGGGCTTGAGATTAAGTGTATGGTGATTATAAGGGCTGGATGATTGCTTTTGGATTTTAAGGTTATATTAGGTTGGAATACTAATTTATTGAGTTTTAAAAGCTTTGAAATTATTTTTGAAATTTTAAATTAAAATTCTAATTTTAACTTTTTTATGTATTTATGTAGTTTAGAATGATAGTTTTTAAATATCTCACTGATTTCAGATTTTTTTCTAATACGTAATTCTAAGTGGATTTTCTTTTTCTTACTACTATGAATGTGTTCAAAAAATTGTCATTTTGTCAAAACTTAATCTAACTTTTTACCACCAAAATTAAAAATTCTAAAAAAAATCAAGAATTAAATTTAATGAAAATTTAAAGTTTTTTTAATAAATGAGATGTCCGATAGCTTTAAGACAAATGCAACGGGGCCCGTGACGGGCCCTAAACACTAGTTATTTTATAGTATAGATAAATTTTTGAGTTTTTTTGAAAATTTTTTTAAAAAATATTTTTTTTTTCGTTTTTCAAAAAAAAATTAATTTTTGATATTTCAATAAAATTTTGTCAGTTTTTGATCAAATTTTAATATATTTGCAACTCAGTAAAAGCTATCGACAAACTCTTATCTACCTTAATCTAAATTTACTGAAAATTGCGTCATTCTCATAAAAATTTATGTCCAATGACATTTCAACTCAATTTTTACTCAACATTCAATATGCAATAAAATAAAGTAAAAAAATAAAAAAATCGCATTTTATTCCCAATTCATCGCCCACCACCACCACTGCCACGTAATTCGTAAAATGCACACATGATGTGAAAAAAATAATTGTTTTATAAAAACTTTTTTTTGCTCTTCCTCTCTCATTCACTTATCATTCATCAGAGTTTATGAACTGCGTATTCCATTTTAATACTGCAATTTTAAATTTGTAGTATCCGTCTGTTAACTCTGCAGTCGTAGCAGCAGTGATCAGCACAAATACATATATTATTATCCACCCTTTTTTCTGGTATTATAAAAAATTTATTCACCATTTTTGCCATTTTCATAATTTCCATTACGGCTTATTTTTGGTCCATTCCATGCTAATGGATTGCAGACAGCATGAAAAGCATTTTTTTTTTATTTTTCTCCATTCAACAGCGGCAGACCGCATCTTAATTTCTCATGTACCACTGCCATTTATCGTGTCTGTAATAAATTCTCTCGTCTCGACTCTCACTATTCCTTCTCATCCTGCAATTCCTGCAACTATATATTTTTTTTATTGTTCTATGTTGTGTTGAGAGCTCAAATTTCATACATTTGTTGAAGAATAAACAGAAAATTAACGAATTTATTGCTTTAAAATACGATTACGTGTATGCATTTCTGTGTCTATTACCATACAACAAGCATTTATGTACACCACTATCTTCCTCCTTGTACTATGCTATGTACGCATTGTTTCCTTGTCAAACGCATAATATTGAATTTTTTTTATTCATTTTTTTAATGTTTTTTTCTTTAGGGTAGGTCAATGGAGGTAAAAAGTTTGATGGGTTTAAAGAAGTTTAATGTAAATTTTTGGGATTGAATGTAGGCGCATTTTTTTGTGAATTTAATTTTAAATAAAATTTTTATATATTTTAAAATAGATGTTTTGCGAATTTTAATTCAAATTTATATTCTGATATAATTTGTAAATTAGTAACTAAGGATCAAAGACCATTATTCAAAATACACGAGTTCGACTCCTAAATAATTTAATTTCCTCTCAGAATCACATCTAAGAAACAATCTAAAGCAATCTGAAATTTTCATCCCAAATTCTCAGAACTCCTTTAAAATTCCACATTCATCTTTCATCTGAAACTCAATAAATAAACATTATCTCAAGCTTCTTACACTTATAAAAACAAGCCACGTCAGACAGACTGACTTAATTGAATCTCCAATTCCAATTCCTTCCGAGAAAATTAATTCAAATTAAAAATTCTCTTAGCAATAATCGCCTGGGAGCTCGTGCCGTATGTGTATGCGTAAAGAAAAAGAATCAAAACTATAAAATTTCCTTTCCTTTCTCTTTTGCAATGCTCACAAAAAAAGGGGTTTCCATCGAAACAGCAACAACATTTCATGACACAATAGAAACAGCTTTCACATAATCATAAAAGTTGACGTGTACTAAATTATTTATGCATGATTGAGATTACGGTCCTTTTTATGTTCATCATGATGTACGCTTTTTAAAATCCTGAGATTTTACCATCCATCTACATGATTTGTGTCCGAGAGTACAGTTCACATACTCAAACACAAAAAAAGGGGTTTTTAATTTTAAAAATTAAAAAAAGTCGTCACATGCATGTCAATTTCTCTATTTTAATGCGTTTTTTTGAGATGAAATGTAGGTAAATAGATCACTTTGTACAGTTTAGGAGTTTATATGCCAATTTTATTGCATAGAAGTAGATATTTGATTTTGTTTTTTAAATCTTGAAAATTAATTATTTTAGAATTTGTATGTTACTTCATAATGATTCTCCCGAGCGACAATCATGTGGCATAAGGCAAGACAGTGTGGTGGCTGCCTAATTATCGCTTGGGTTAAACTTAAAAATGCGCCAAATCCATTCAATCAAAATCACTCAACTATTTTAAACAATTTTTATGCCATTGTACTTTCATTATGGATGCACACACATGATGTAAAATATTTGTGCTGTGTTTGTTGATGAAAATAAAGGGAAATAACTTTTTTTCCTATGCTACACGAGAACACTCACATCTCACTTGAACGCGTCCAATATTAAATGTAGTCGGATGCATATAATGGCAAAGGACACAAATGATAAAGGCTTTCTATCCCTATAAAATTTAATGCAATGAGATTGGGGAGATTTAGTCAATATTTGACGAAATATATCAAAGGCTTTTCATTGTTAATCTTCCTTAAATTACATAATCCATCTTGTTTGTTTATACCATCAAAAACTAGACACTTCTCTGAGGTATTTTTAATCGTTTGTTTTCCTCTCAATTCTTTGTACTTTTTTGCCTGTTTGTGATGTTGTGTGCTAAGTCGTTTTTAGCTTGGTGTAAGTTTGAATGGTTCATTTAAAAATGTTAGTAAAACTCTTCTTGTGAAGTATAAAATTTCAAACAAAATTTTCAAAAGTTTCTTTTGTTCTCTCAAGCCAGGTGGAAGTTCGAATCTCATCAAAAATAAATAAAAATTCAATTCGAATTCCTCACCAGATCAGTAACTGGATCACAAAACACAACAAGTCTGTTACTAAATCAACTCAGAACAATTTCGGTCATGCAATCAAACGAGAATCAATTTAAAATCTTTAGTTATTTTCCAGTTGATAGCTCTCATAACTGATTAACCCTTAAACTATTTTAGCCATCTAGCCAACACATCCATTAGTCCAATCACTCGAACTAAAACACAATAACTTTTTATTGCAAAAAGTTTTTTTTTTGTTTCATAAAAAATATTTTTTTGCTCTTTATGAATTTTGAAATTAAAGGAAAATGTTGATCATGTGGATGTACATAAACAAGCATAAACGAGATATGAGATTCATTTATATACACAAAAATCTCATCCTCTTGATATATAATTGGAAAATTTTGTGTTTGAATCTAATGAAACGGAAATAGTTTGAAAGGAAAATCAATGCAGCAAAAGCAGCGTCCAGGATGACATCAAATTAGAGCGTACATAACGAGTTTTGCAAACTAGATAATTTTCAACATATAAACAATTTTCTGTATTTTGTATCTCGATGTCTATGTTGAGAGGGTTAGGGAATTATTTGTGAACTATGTTACGATTTTAATTAATTTCTTCTGTATAGAAAATGATGAGGAAAATAGTTTTTTTTTTCATTTTTTAGAAAAAGAAATAATTGTTTAATTTCTTTAGAGGAAAAATAAATGAAATTTAATTTAAAACATTTATGAAATGGAGATTAAAATGTTTGTTGACGAACATGACAAATATGGGAGAGGAATTAAAATAAAATAAATAAATAATGGAATGAAATTAATTTCAAATGAGAGGAATTTGCATTTTTTGTATGTGTTTTTTAGGAACTATAGCTGCTCATTAATGAGTTGTTTGAGGGTTAAAATGCATGTTTATTTATCAAGTGTTAAAGTTTTTTAAAAAATTCAACATTTCTACAAAAATATTAAAAATTTACTTTTTGACAAAAAAAAAAAAATAATAAATAAATAAAAATCTTCAAAATTAGGTAGTTCAATAATTTCAGCAATTCTTCAAAATTAAATAAATTCAAAGATAAATTGCCAATTTAGAAAAAATATTCAACCAGATAGAAAAAAATTTAAATTTTAAATGATTCTCAATTCCCTCAATTCAACTAAAATCAAATTAAAAGAAACATAAAAATTCATGCACCGAACATCTCAGCATCAGAATATAAAACATAAAAAAAGAGTTAAATTCTCATGTACTTGCTAATGAACATAACTGATGAAATTATCCTTTCGTAGCTGTTCATTTAAAATACACATCTAAAATGCTTATCAACTTGGAATTAGAAGACTATACATACGTACGATGAGCATGCAAAACATACAAAGAGAGTACCTCAAACTTTATATGTTATGAAATATGCATAAATAATTAATAATGTACGTTATGCAGAAATTTAATTTAATACAAAATCCTTGAGAATGTCTTGTGCTTCATTCAAGTGGAATTTACGTCAAAGGAATACGGAAAAAGGGAAGGGATTTAAATAAAATTTTGCACTTTTGCCTGTCAAGGTAGGCTTGTGCATATATTTGCACATGTATATTCAAACATAGATAATTAATTTCGATTAAATTAAATTCATGCTTAAGGAATTATTCAATAAAGGAAAATCCTCAATTGGTAAAGTGCTGAACGACCCAACAAAAATAAAGAAAGAAAAAAAGAAAACTCAAAAGACACCTTTTGATTGTAAATTCATGAGGCATGAAGTATACATGTGCATTTGTGCCAACTGAGGCTGTATTTTGAATACATATATATTTGAAATCGAATTACAGTCAGATTGAGTATAAATCCCTCTTTTTTGCTAATCTCAATAAACATACTTGATGCCTTTAGGAATGAATCTTTCTTTATCCTTACAAAAAAAAAAAAATTATTCATGCCAAATGAAAAATTCAATAATCGATTGCTTCCTTCATCGTTCATTCTAATTGAGTCAGAGTTTGTTCTTTTACGGTCGTAAAATGGAAGGTTGAATTGGTATGTTTGGGAATGTGGTGCATTCATGGATCGACATGAAATTGTTGGTTTATAAGAAATTTTAACGGATTTTTGAATTTTGAATTTTTATCAAAATCTTGTCGATCATGAATTTTAAAAATCTTTGATTTTTGAACCTGAATTATGAACTAAAAAAATTACTTCGAGAATTTCAAATTTTTGAAAAAAAAAATTAATTTTTAGACTCAGATTTATAACGATTATCAAACATTTAAAATTTTCAAAGATTTTTTTAAAAAATTTCAACACTAAACACTATCTAGACAATCTAACCCTCAATTCCCACAACATCACTTCCACAAAACCTAGCTAAAAATTGATTGATGATATTCGAGTGTTCGCACTCAAGAGAAAAATTAATTGAATTCAATTGACAAACGATTCTTGTGAATGTGTTGAGTATCGTTTGAATTTGATTAGTTTCCATGCTTTCCTTTCTTCCGGTTCTTCTTCATCTTCAAAAATATGAAATACGCTTTATTAATCGAGCAAGAAGAAGAAAATGAAATAAAAAGAAAAAATGGGAGCTTCCAAGGTTGTGGAATAAGCCTTGGAGGAAATAAAGCAGTTATGGATGATTGATTTGTAGTCTAGGTCATGCGGATCGATAAGCATTGCCAATTAATCATACTTTGAAAAATTTATTTTATGGAAAAAGATTTCGAACATGGCATCATAATAAATAATTTAGATCCTTTTGCTTAAGCTTATTTTTGTGGGTAGTGTGGAAGGGATTTTTCATTTATATTGCGAATGGATTGTGAGGCGTGAAGTAGGATGGAAAGGATCTTAATTTATTGAGTTGGATAGGATGTTAATTTTATATTATAGAATTTATCCTGAGAATTGGAAGTTTTCGTTTTTTGAGGTTATACTTTAGTAATTCTCAAAATATCTACGAAAAAAAAATATGTCTGAAATCCATTTTCAACTACCAATTACACTCAGAATCTTCAACAATTTCTCAAGAATCTCCCAAAACACAAAAGAAGAAACTCTTTCTTTAAGTATTAAGACTAGGGTTTCTGATTGCGGTTTTCGCAAAACCGCATAACCGCACTTTTTGACCTAAAAATGCGGTTTTTAAAAAACCGCGGTTTTGGATGAAAAACCGCGGTTTTAGAACTTTTTATACTAAAAATTTAGAAAACTTACAAGAAAAATTTTTATGAAAGTAATTTTTTTTTACTTTATTGTTATTATTTGTTTTTTCAAACCCAAAACTCACGAAAAATCATATAAGGCAAAAAATATTGAAATTTGTACGAACAAAATCATCAAAAAATTTTTGTAAAATTTTCAAATATGCAATAATTGACAAAGAAGACATTTTGGTTCGCATGTTAAGGTCTTATGGGTTTGATCGGAGATTGTGGTTTACGATTATTTAAACTCTTGCCGAACAAATCAATGCATTTCCAGAATAGTCCGTCTCATTTCAAATATTGAAATTTGGAC
The DNA here is from genome assembly GCA_026123125.1 of Chironomus striatipennis. Taxonomy (NCBI): domain Eukaryota; kingdom Metazoa; phylum Arthropoda; class Insecta; order Diptera; family Chironomidae; genus Chironomus; species Chironomus striatipennis. The sequence goes on along the minus strand of CM047392.1, from coordinate 14,002,725 downwards.
ACTTTTTCAATAGTAAGCATTGAAGAATTTCAATTGTTTTTGTGTAAACAAATTAAATAAATTTAATTAGACTAATAAGCAGCTCAAGACATTGTAGAACTTCTACAAATAAAAGAACTGCAAAAAAATTAATTTTTCCCAAGTTTTGGGTGCAAAAGTCGTGAGAGTTTGATGTACAAATTTCAATATTTAAATGTCAAAACGTTTTTTAGTGCTTTATGCTGCAAAAAAAGCTGTTTTCAAGATTGAATAAAAAAATATGGAAACCAAATAAAGTTCTGGGAAAAATTTGGAAAATCAACATTGCTTCCAATGAAAGTTACAGACCATTAAAAAAAATTTGTTCGTGTTGTACAAATTTCAATATTTTTTACCCTAAATTAGATCAAAAAATTAAAATTAAAATTTTAATGTCAATCAAAATTTTTGGTTAGTTTCTCAAGTAATTTTAAGGCGAACTTCATCAAAATTTGAAAAAACAAATATTTGTGTATGAAAATTCGAATTTTGAATTTTTTTTAAAAAATTTCATACATTTGTATGAAAACCGCAAAAACCGCGAAAACCGCGGTTTTTAGAATTATTGAAAACCGCAAAACCGCGGTTCTCTAAAAACGCGGTTTTTCAGAAACCCTAATTAAGACATTAAATTTTATCTCCTCGACCTTCGGCCTTTTACACTTTTCAGTTTACTTTTAGGCTTGTCCTGTGAAAACATCTAACAAAAGTGACTTTTTGGTTGTGTTTACCTTACGAAGCAAAATAAGCATTAAGGCATTTCCTTGCTCATCTCTTCTTATTATGCAAAAAGGAATTTTTTCCTCAAGAGATATTGTTGTTGAATTCAATGTGTGTATGGAGAGAGATATTTGACCCCTTGTTACCCTTTTTATAGCTTTTCATATTTCTAATAATAGGAATATAGTTTTGTTGGAATCAGTTTTTGGAGAATGTATAGGTTCAAAATGGACATTTTGTCTGATTAGAATTTTTTGTACAATATTCAACAAATTTGATTCAAACTTAAAAGTTATATTCATAATGAGTCATAATAAAACTGCTCAAAATCTCAACAAAACTCATAAAACTTCTAACTTTTCCAACATCACATGTGCACACATCAATCCTTAATATCTTATGTACACACTTAAATATAACATATTCTCATCTTCTTCAACATAGAAAACCTTTTTCTTCTTATTGCATCAAAATTAGATCCTTTTGAGCCATTTCATTTATGATGTCTTCAAGGAAGGCAAGCAAAAGGTAAGAAAAAAAAAACAAAAACGAAGAAAATTTTTCTCTCATTCCATTTTCAGCTTTTATTGATTTCCAATTAAAACCTTTTTTGTAAAATTTAACACCCCTCATAACTTTTAATGTTCTCGATGCCATTTTCTTATATTCAGTGTGCGCGAAAGCCATAAAAAAAGTTTTAATTTTTTTTCCTGCTTTCTTTATATTCTTCAACATTTTTTGGTGTGTGAAAAGCAATTAAATTTATCAGGAAAGCGCCTTTTTATGGAGAGAGTTCATAGATGCATGAGAAATTAGACTTTTTTGGGAAGAAATAAAACTTGAGTGTTATGTGAGTTGTTTGAAGATATGAACAAATGAGCTTTTTGGGAGGAGGCAATGAGCTCACATGTGTGCTTGTCGAAAGTTCAACGATAATTTTCTTTTTTTGCATTTTTATTGGCTGATTACGTCCAATTTATTTTATGTTAGGTTAGCTTTTTCAAGACTGTTTTTGATAAGTTTGGATTAAATGATTGGTTATTTTTAGATAAAGATGGTTTTGAAATTTTCTAGAATTTGTGTTCTATTTGTGGTGAATTTTGTAGTTTTATGATGAATTTTATATGGTTTGTGGTGAGTTTTATAAGTTTGTGGTGAACTTTATTAATTTTGTGGTGAGTTTTAAAAGTGTTATTTGAATTTGTAGTAGATTTCATAAATTTTATGGTGAATACTCTAAATTTTGTGGTGAGTATTATAAATGTGTTGAATTTATGGTATATTTTATACAATTTTTGGTAAGTTTTGTGGTGAATTTTTATAAGATGTATGGTGAAGTTTATACAATTTTTGGTGAAATTTGAGATTAGTCTAAGACATTTGTAAAAAAATATTGTGAAAATAAAAAACGTTTAAGTCTTTGAATTAGAATTGTAACTTATCTAAAGAAAAATTCTAACCTCAACTTCCAACTTAATATCATTTCTATCCTCAGGTGCATTTATAATGCAATAAATAACTAGCTTCTGCTTGAGACATTTCCACTTCCATAGTTCCATTCACAGCTCAACATTCTTCATATTTCATTCTTAAGAACTTTAAAACTCCATTCAGTTAGTAAGACTTTCCAATAATCTTTTTTTATACCAAACGCCAATATAATTCCCAGCGCAGAGAATTATTTTCATTTCAAAATCCTCGAAAGATGTCAAGAACTAAAACTCATCCAAACTTTTTTTTACATTATTTTATATTATTTCGCAATATTTTAATTGAGCTGCACTCAATTCAAATGTTTTGGAAAGTTTTAAAAGTTCTTTCTTTTTGTTAGAGGAAAAAAAAGAAAAGTTTTTTAGTTGTAGAAAATTTTTAATTGCCAATCATTATATCAAGAAGAATTAGGTGGAAATTAAATGAACTTTTTCGAGGATGGATTAAAGTTTAATTGGCAGTTATTGAAGCTTGATGGTTTTTATTTACAAGTGTATAATTTAATTGTGTGCAAGATTTAGTAGATTTGGTTAAAAAAAATTCATCAACAATGAGTTCGATTCTCACAAAAATCAACTTTCAATTCTTAACTTTTCAAATCCAATCAATTTCTTGTTTACACATTCATCCAAAAAAATCTTAAAATATATCTCTACTAATGCAAATACCAAACAAAGAATCAAATTTCAAATAACACAATCCTTAATTCAAGAAGTTTGTTAAACATCAAAATCAGCAAAAATACTTATGTAAATTTTCGTCTTCTTCCAATATCAAATTTCATCAGAATGTAAAAATTTTATTGATTATCAAACAATATCATTTACAATACTTAAAGCTGTTTGTATGTGCTTTTGTGCTGATTAAGGTATGAAGTGAATTTGGAAATATTTTTTTTATGGTTTGAAATCATTTTTAGTAAAATGCATCGATAAGGATTTTTATTAAAGTTCAAGTTTTAATATAAAAGTTCTAGCAGAACTTATAACATCTCGTTGGAAATGTTCCATTAATATTCAATTTCAATAAAATTACATAAAACTTTTTATTAAAAGTTGTTCTTTCCTATTAAGTTGTTTATTTAAAATTTTAATGCTGTGTTTGTTGAACTTTAAAAATTGAAAAGTTGATGTGTGCTTTAAATTCTAAGTTGTTGACTTGATGTATTTAGAATCTATGATTATATTTCGTATGCACTAACTTGTCCCATAAATCTACAATTTTCTGATATAAATTTGCACAACATCCTCCCCCTGCCACCCAACAAACTCATAGATCACCATCGACAGTATCATAATGAACATTATTTGAAAACTTATTGTTTCTACATGAAAAAACATTCCAGACTTAAAAAAAAGTCACAAAAAAACTGAGCATTCAACTTGCAAATAGCAATAAAATATTCAGTAGATGTGCAAATGTAATTCAAACTTGAGCACTTTTCGACTAATAAAATTTGCTCATTCAAATTTACTCAATTTTTCTTCTCCATCCTCATTCTATTAAAACTTTTTTTTGTAAACTTTTCCATTCAAAAAATAAAAGTTTTTTTTTTTGTTCCTGATATCTAATTATGAATTATGTGAACAGGTACAACAGGAGCGCTAGACTCCCTTTATTCCTTGAATGTTATTATTCATGGAGGAATAATTGAGAGTACATTGAGAGGAAATGGTGGAAAGTTTGAGGGGAAAAAGTTGTCGGAACATAAATCTTTTGGTGACTTTAAAGTTATTTAAAGTTTCACGTTGAAAATAACGCTTTCATTTTTCATTAAATTTTTCAAGAATTTCTTATCTATGAGGCTTGAATTCTATGCAAATTTGATATAATATTTATATTTTTTAAAAATAAAAAAAAAACTTCAAATTTATAGAACTTTGAAACTTGTGAAACAAAATTACAAAACATGATTAGCAACAAGATAAGAGTTGCCCCAAACACTCGTGTATGTGCACCTCCCATGTGACGTGAAGTAAAATTTGCAATTCATCGTTGTTTGCCATAAAATTTGCATTAAAAGGTATTTTTTCTCTCCCTCCTGCTTGTTCCTTTTACCTTTATTTCAATTTTCAACATGTACATGTTAGCCAATCTAACAATCAAATGAATGATGGTTCGAGAACATAAACCCGAAACCACAGTCATAAAAGGAATTGAATGTGTTGAATCAACATTAGAAAAAGAAAATTACAAAGCAACTAGGATGTTTCCATCTCTCTTATTCTCTATTTGCTTCCTTTAGGTGAGAAATCAATAATAATTTATATCGTCTCCCACATATTCCTCCTAGCTTTCTTTTTTCTTTTTTTTAAAGCATGCATGGAAAATTGAATGTGTTTTTTTATGTATGAATGCTCATGCACCATCCATTATCCAGTTGTTGCTAACCGTGTTTATGCCATGCATATTTGTTCTATCTCTTTTATATTTTCACCTCTGCTGTGCACCTTTCTATGGTTTTACGGGGTTATACTAATGCTGATCATAATCGAGAAAATTTTTGAAATAGGAAGTGGTTGATGTCGCTGTAATGTTTAGTTCATGACTGAATGGATGATTTAGAAGCATCTAATAGCTCACAGGCGATTGATATGCATAAAAATTAAAATCTTATTTGATTTAATTGAATCGGTTCAAAATTTATTGAACCGGATCAAAATTTCTTGAACCAGTTCAAATTTAATTGAAAACTTAAATTTAAATTCATAATTCTTATTTCAGTATAATGAACATCATGTTTCATATCCCATATACTTACATACATTTCCCCAATCACACTGCTTATTTTCCATCTTAAATATTACACTAACAAATTACTATAAAATTATTGCTCCTTCTCCTCATTCAAACATTCAATTACCTTCTCAAAACAAAAAAAAAAAATATCTCACAGGTAAATCCGCAAACACATATTTCTCTATTCACCCTTGGGGATCACGTATTTATCGAAAATTTTTACCTCAAAAAATGCGCCTTCCTTTCGAAAGCTAATAAATTTCACGTACACATTTCTCTTTTCCCACAACTTTCAGATCTTCTTTCTTCCTGATTCTATACCTACATGCGCCATCTTCATTTTTCCATTACTCTCTTTATTTTTTTGCTCAAACATCCATGTAATTGCTATTCAATTCGTGATGGGACTACGGGGAGTGATTTGCAGAAATAAACATAGAAGAAAGTAAAAAGAGAAATGGTAAATGGCAAAATGTAGAACATGCTACTACTTTCCATTCAAAACCAGCTTGCCATTTTTCCTTTCTTATCAATGATTAAATACATCATTCTGTCATGTCTGTCTTTAGCCACATAGTAGTACAGAGGTGGTATGACTTTGAACAGGGATGATAAATTGGTGGATTTTAAGATTTGTTAATTTTGATGTTAAGCTAGTAGAATGTAGTTCAAAACTAGTTAATTTAGTTCAATACTGATTAAATGAGTTAAAATTACATTGGACTGGATCAATATATTTTGAACCGGATCAATATATTTTGAACCGGTTCAAAATCTGTTATTATGATAATTTTTTTTAACTCAAATTAAATTTAATTTAAGCATTTTAATTCAAAATTACGAGTTTTCACAATATCAAAACTTTAATAAAACTCCCCAAAATAGAGAATAATCCTAATAAAATAACCAAATTATCTACCCTGGATACGTACTTATATGCACACCTTTTAGTAAATGGATGGAAAGGTTTCCGCTCTTTGTGTACCCAATTTTAAAGGTAAGAAGAATACAGACAATTTAGTACTAATAACTGGTTAGTCATCGGTGTATAATATTTCAATATCAGACACTACAATTGGATATTCATACATCAACAATTTCCCTACATACAGTTTTCTCTTCAAATGAGACTTTTTTTTAAAAACATGTGAATAAACATGCTGAAAGTGCACATTCTGTACAATTTTGAATGTATTTTCAATTTTAACTTAAGCAAAAAGTGCATTTTATCATGCAAATGAGTTTGAAATGCAGTTTCAAGAGTGAGAGAAAGGTGCATAAACGTTGATTATTCAGGAAGTTGTGCATTTTCGCAAATACATTGAGACGAAGGAAGTTGCATTAATGCACACATTTTGTGTGCATGCTGTTGATTCTACTGCTGTTGCTGACTGTATGAATTAAAAATTAAATAATCTTTGCTGCTGCTGCTGCTGTTCTGTTTGCTGTTGGATTGGAGGAGCTCTCACAGTCTTTTTAATAGTCTGTGTATTGTTTAATTTATCGTGAATATTATTCCAGATATGCTTCTTTATTTTCGGTATTGAGTGTCTTTTTGGATGATGAAAATAAATTAGGATTTTGATAAAAAAAAATTTCTCATTTGAAATTTAAAAAGAAGCTTGATTGCTTGAAATTTTTTGAAAACGTGTGAATTCTTTGGTATGTGCATTTGGTACTTACAAGAGGTAAGAACAATGATTGGATCATTTGCATTAGAAAAGCAATAAATTATTATGTTTTGATTTATTGAGACTTGAACCTAGAATAGCTTATTATTTACATAATTTCAGAAACCTAAGCACTGAACAACTGCGTCACTAACCAACCTCATTCCAGTAATTCAAAACCTAACAAACATCAAATTCTTTCAATTACAAAATAAGGAAATTAATTCTATTCTTCGAATTTCTCTGGTCATTGTAGATTTTTGGTCTATTTTATATCCGGTCCTCATAAAAAATCGATAGGCACCACATGAAACTTCAGTATAAAAAACAGCTTGAACGATGACCACCAACGAGATCTACTTGAATAGCAACCAGAAAAAAATACAGAAAAAAAAATCTGCAGACACATACTCATGCTGAGCGAGTTCAAAATCGTCCATTTTTAATAATGTTAAAAATGATGATAGGAAATTAAAGAAAAAGACGAAGAAGTTTTTGACTATGTCTGCAAGATTCTTTTACTGATATTATCGCCATTTTTTTCTCTTCTTCCTATTAGCTCGTTTAATGTAATATCACATCTAAAAGCTTCCTTTATTGAGAAACGAAAAGTTTCTTTTTTTTCAAGATGAGCAGAAAGGAAAGTTTAAGGAAGAGAGAAAAAGAAACTTCAACCAGTTCATGCAAAAAAAAAGATGGAAGAAATTTTTTATTTACGGTCATATTTGCTCACATTTTTATATTTAATAAATTTTTATAAAAAGGAACTTTTCATTCACTATAAAAAAAAAGAGAAAGGAAAATTCTCTCTTTTTGCATTAGCATATGCAAACGCTGCATATAAGCATAAATTTTTTGGTTTATTTTATAAAATATTGAAGATATAAAAGAGAAAAAAAATATGAGAAAAGTTTTTCCCCCTTTTCAGTACCTCAAACTTTTTTTTTCCTTCACAACATGAAACGATGCTATTTATATAGAGGTGCCAGAAGCATCGTACATCCGGTGAGCCACACTTTTAAATGATTCTTTTTTTCTGTAGTTTTGAATTGAGAAATCATTGCAGGGAATTTTTTTTTTTGCATGAATTTTTAATTGGCGAGTGCATTTATTTGCTTACTGTTTGATGTGCTTGGATGGACTTTAGGGGTTTTTAATAGTTTTGAGTTTTTGAATGAAAGGTAATAGATTGGGTGCTTTAAGAAGATTTTATAGTTATGAGTCCCGTTAAAAAATAATTTAAGGGTTTTTGCATGGCTATAGCAATTTTTAACGCAGCTAAGGTTCAAATCCCATGAGTTTAAGAGTAATACGATGAAATGAAATAAATAAATCATTAAATATCAAGCTAGGTACATATAATTTTCAAACTGTCATAAATTTAATTTTTTCACGCCAAAACCTTCATACCAAATTTAAAAACTGCTGCAAAATCCTTCAAAAAAATTTCATCATCATTTTAAAGAAATATTCTAAATTCTAATAAAAAAATACGAAATTCTAAATTCCCCAAAATCATTAAATTTTTATACTCCCACATCAATTTCTCCAAGTTAACTTAGATGCATTCTCAAATAAAATATTTCCCTTCAATAACTTCCCAGTTCTTCACTCTCAATCATTTTAATGGCACATATGAGACACCGAGAAAAAAAATGAAGAACGATTGAATGAAAAAAAAATGCAAACAGAATTTCCAGAATATATATGTATGAAGAAGTAGACACAGAGAGTGAATGAAATATTGAAATAATCAACGTTCAGAGTGAAAAACTATGCAAATTTTATGTCAATTTGATTTTCTAAAGCGAACTTTTTTTTCTCTCGATTTTTTTTTAAATTTTTGCTTTCATATTTTCTAACATTTGCCACTGATGACGATGACGATGATGATGAAATATTTCTTCAGCAAATTGTTTATTTTTTATATTCCTACAAAATGTGAGACAAGAGGAATCATATTGGAATCTTATTCTACTGTGTATTTTCTCTCGTCAATGAAAAAAGAATTATATTTGCATGATGATTCCACATTTACCGTTTTGCTTTGAATGGTGTTTGGTTTGATAAAAAAAGAATTGGAGGGAATAGAAATTGTTTGATTTTTAGAAGTTTTTGAATGGATTAAAGCGCATTTTCAAGAGTTTTAATTTTCTCTGAATTTTGAGATAAATTTCTAATCAATTTCTTCATTAAACCCCCCTAAATTACCTAATCTCATTTATCTTTCAAATGAAAAACTCAATCAACATCCAAAACTTGCTTTCCCATTAAAAAAATGCATCAATGTTGATAGAGAAAATTTATTGAATTTCGTTTCATTTCATGTCTCATTTTCCTCATATACATTTCAATTTTTTTCATTTCTGTGTTCCCTATATGTGAGGTTTGATTGGCAAGAGCAGAATACACACACAAAAAAAAATATATTTCACTCAGATCATTTCAATGCACAAATTAACAACACAAAAAAAAATTGTGTATGAAAATTATGCATGTACATTGTGGTGATGGCCGAATATTCAACCTCAAAATTAATTGGAAGGCGCAAATTAAAGCGAAAAAAAATTTTTAAGCTGGTAACATGATAGCCGCAACGATCTCTATGTGTGTGGATGTGTATAGGCATGGAGATGTGAACCACAATATATTCTAACCGACAAATTCCTGTCTCTAAATTATCTAGTAATGTAAAAGCAATTTTCAGCAGTGTAGCAAGTAAGGAAGAAAAATTAAAAAGTTTTTTTTATATAAAAGTATCTCCCACAGAGCATAACGTATCATTAATGTTGCGATGTATTTCCAACATTTTCTGGTTTTATACACATAGATCCTTATAACATAGTTTGTGTGTGTATGTATAAATTTATGTGTATATTGTTGTTGTAGGAAAACGAGAAGAGATGACGTTACTGAATAAATTTACGAGTTATGCTCCTCGTTATATTCATCCATCCTCATCCCCCCCCGCACACCCTAATCTACCATACACACAGTAATATTCTTCATTTTATCTAGTTCACATTATTTCCTTCATCCTCCTCCTTCCCAACACCCAACAACTAACTGTATTGAGAACAAAAAAAAAAGAAAGAGAAGAAAGAATGGAAAATAAGAAGAAGCACAAAAAAATATTTTCGTAACGGACTTTCTTGTTTGGGAAATGAATTTGCTATCAAAACACATTGCCAGCAGAAAATTTATGTCCATTTTTACCGACATTCATTCTCATTTTTCTTCTTCTTTTTTTTTCTTGCGATTTTTTTTGTGCCTCCTGCACAGTGGGCTGAAAATCGATTTTTGTTCACCAAATATTGATATTTTGGTGGTTTTTAGCTATGGGTCTGAGATGTTCAAAAATGTAACCAAAATTTTTTTTCGTCCATACAGGTGCCCGTACGGACCCAAAATGTGTTTTTGGTACCAATGATTTTCAAAAAATTCGTGTGCCTCACTATGTGGATGAAATTACAAACTTTTTATTCGCTCAACACATCCTCTAACTTTCATATAAAAATACCAAAAGTTTGAAAAAAATATTTTGATGGTCAAAAATGTGAAAAGTCCAAATCGCCATTTTTGGACATTTCGACGCCTCCTGTGCCTACAGGTTGCTCTTAAAAATTCTTAAAGTTAGTGATTATTGTAGTTATGAGTAGATCTACAAAAAACATTTCATTAGTCATTGCCAAAAATGTCATTTAGTGCTTCAAAAATGAGATCAAAGGTCAAAATTTTCGATTTTTTCGTGATTTTGTTTGTCGGCCTATATGATCCACTAAATGAGCTCAGGCAACTTTCAAGTGACATTTTTTTTGTAGCTCTTATGTTATACTATAAAACTAGACAAAAAAAATAAAATTTTTTCCGGTAACTCAGTTCACCAGAGGCCTTCAAAGAGGGTCTGGGTAGGGGGTTCAAAACAAAAAATTCATATCTCAAAAATATCTTCACCATATTAGCTGAAACTCTCAGAAATGATAGAAAACATCAATACGATCATTTCTAGTCATTTGACTTAGTAAAAATTTGATTTTTGGCTGTTATAGTGATTTTGCTAATTTTTGAGCTTGGTTAAAAATCGAGTTTTCACCGACTCCTACATTCAGGATGACTTTATATTTTATTTCTTTACATAAATCTTATAGCTAAACATAATACGCATCCAACGAGGTGTAAAACATGATATAAGTTAAGATATGGCAGAGTTATGGCCAAAAAACTGAAAAAATGGTCAATTTTTTGAGGGTTTGACAACTTTTATCTCACATAATGGCTCATATTTCATCGAAATTTCAAGTATATGTAACAAATTTAGTATCGTTGGAAAGGTTATTGCTTCAGCTATGCAATAAAATAAAAATATAAGTTTGGAAGTTCCTCAGTAGACCAAAAAACTTACAAAAGTTTGCCTTTTCCGCCTATACATAGCAAAAATTAAAAATTTTTATTTTTGTGTTTTTTCCACAGTTTTACACATAAACTTTCATAGTATGATCAATAAAAGACTTTGCAACCATCACTTCTTGCATACAGGTTCATAGAAAAATCATCAAATTTTCGAATTTTTCGATTTTTTCATAAAAAATTGCATTTTTTCCGTGGTCCTGTATGCAGGAAGTGATGGTTGCAAAGTCTTTTATTGATCATACTATGAAAGTTTATGTGTAAAACTGTGGAAAAAACACAAAAATAAAAATTTTTAATTTTTGCTGTGTATAGGCGGAAAAGGCAAACTTTTGTAAGTTTTTTGGTCTACTGAGGAACTTCCAAACTTATATTTTTATTTTATTGCATAGCTGAAGCAATAACCTTTCCAACGATACTAAATTTGTTACATATACTTGAAATTTCGATGAAATATGAGCCATTATGTGAGATAAAAGTTGTCAAACCCTCAAAAAATTGACCATTTTTTCAGTTTTTTGGCCATAACTCTGCCATATCTTAACTATATATCATGTTTTACACCTCGTTGGATGCGTATTATGTTTAGCTATAAGATTTATGTAAAAGAAATAAAATATAAAGTCATCCTGAGGTGGTAGGAGTCGAAAAGTGAAAACTCGATTTTTAACCAAGCTCAAAAATTAGCAAAATCACTATAACAGCCAAAAATCAAATTTTTACTAAGTCTAAATGACTAGAAATGATCCGTATTGATGTTTTCTATCATTTCTGAGAGTTTCAGCTAATATGGTGAAGATATTTTTGAGATATGAATTTTTTTGTTTTGAGGACCCCCCTACCAGACCCTCTTTGGGGGCCTCTGGTGAACCGAGTTACCGGAAAAAATTTTATTTTTTTTTGTCTAGTTTTATAGTATAACATAAGAGCTACAAAAAAAATGTCACTTGAAAGTTGCCTGAGGCCATTTAGTGGATCATATAGGCCGACAAACCCAAAAAATCACGAAAATATCGAAAATTTTGACCTTTGATCTCATTTTTGAAGCACTAAATGACATTTTTGGCAATGACTAATGAAATGTTTTTTGTAGATCTACTCATAAGCTACAATAATCACTAACTTTAAGAATTTTTAAGAGCAACCTGTAGGCACAGGAGGTCGAAATGTCCAAAAAATGGCGATTTTTTGGACTTTTTCACATTTTTGACCATCAAAATAATTTTTTTTCAAACTTTTGGTATTTTTATATGAAAGTTAGAGGATGTGTTGAGCGAATAAAAAAAAGTTTGTGAAATTTCATCCACATAGTGAGGCACACGAATTTTTTGAAAATCATTGGTACCAAAAACACATTTTGGGTCCGTACGGGCACCTGTATGGACGAAAAAAAATTTTGGTTACATTTTTGAACATCTCAGACCCATAGCTAAAAACCACCAAAATATCAATATTTGGTGAACAAAAATCGATTTTCAGCCCACTGTGTCCTGCTCTTTTTGCTCTTCTATATTATCCACATTTTTTTGATATGGAAATCAAGTGAGGAAGTGAGAAAAAGTAAGTAAGTAAGTAGGTTCAATGGAGAAAAAAGAAAACTCATACATCTCTAATGCTTAACAAAGAAGAGAAATGTGAGAAGCAAGAGTTTGTGTTTGAAGGATATTTTCTTGTTTAGGGATGGATATTGATGACGCGCATTTTTTCTGTTTTGGAGTTTTTATTGAGGTATTTAGGAATATTGAGGATATCAGAGTTTTATATCATGATGCTGGGCTTTATGGGTCATTTTATGTCTTTATAGATAAGAAGGTATCAGTATTTTTATGGGAATGGTCATAAAATAGGTGATGAATGGAGGAAATTTTTGTTTATTGAGAAATTTTGACTGAATGTTGAAATTTTTGAATTTTTTTTTCTCAATAAAAGTTTCAAATCTTTCCAAAAATCTATCTTTTGAAAAAATAATGACGGACCTCGATTTTAGTAGTTTTTTTTTCAAAATTAAACAATTCCTCAAATTGAGCCACAGGACCCCTCCCCCAAGTATATTTTTTTATGGTTTAATCTATTTCGGTTTAGTCAGAAAAGCTCAAACAAATTATTCGAAAAAATTCACTTAAATTCAAAACCGTAAACCTAGTCATTATTCAACTCTAAATCGACATCAACTCTGACAAAATGTTATAAAATTCAAATGACTTTTTCCAAGAAAAGTGCATTAAAAAGGCAAACGAGTATCGATGTCAGCATCACGGTAAGAGATATGAAGATAAATGAAACGTTTTTTATCTTTCTCCATTTCCTTAGTCGTTTCTATTCTTTCTTGTCGTATACTTCGTTCATCTAAATAAGTTGAAAAGCATCAAAAATATTTACCATAAATTTTCGGCAATGTCAGTGTTCTTCACAGAACAAGCTAAAAAAAAGTAAAAGGAAATAAGACGAACAAGAAAAAGAATCAAGACGAGTGAGTAGAAAAAGATGAAAAATGTAAGAAACAATGGAAAAAAATTCTCTCATACAATGTCATTCAACTAACCACGGTAGGAGGTCGGAGTGGGTATGAGTGAGACACACAATTCTATGCTACTCAACGAGAATATAAAAAGCATCGTGACATGCCGAGCCTTATTCACATACAAGCATACAAGCACACACAGCATCCAACATATCACATAAATTATGTAATTTCGTTGACATTTTGAAATATATTCTAGTCTCATTCACAATTCACGGATGACAGACACTTCCAGTGTGTGTGCAGAACACAAAAATATGTATGAAAAAAAAAAATGAAAATGAAATGAACGAGAAATAGAATAAATATAAATTTGCATGGAATGAATAAAAATTGGCTTGGAATAAAAAAAAAGAAGCTTGCTTGTTAATTCGCTCGATATTTTCAAGCGATATTACTTCTTTATGGCATGAAATCGTGGTAGGTTGTTATAATTAAATTTGCTAGTCTCCATGAATATGTTATGCTGAATTTTGAGATTTTTTTTCCTCATAGAAAATTCCCAATATTAATATTTATATTTTTCGATATTGACCAACGTCATTCGATGTTTATTGAAATTGTATATTTTTGCAATGTTTGCTAAGCTCCATCCTACGGCAAAATATTTATTTATGCTGACTGAAAGCAATATTATTTTTACTTTGAGCTCAAAAGGTTGAAAATCTAATTATTTGGACAGAATAAACAAATGGTGTTGATTTTATTTGGTAAATTGGTAGGGGTATTGATGCCATAAATATTTTGAAGGATGATGGGTCCTTGAGTTATGGTTTTCTGATGAGAATTGGATAAAATGGATCTTCAATTGAAGAGTTATAATTATTTGTTCATATATTTATGGAAATTGTCAGATGTGCCACAAATAACATGATAATGTCTCAGTAAAGACAACGATTTGATTCCTAAACAAAAATTATAGATTCTAGCACTCATAAACATCTATGCTAAAGTCTTAATGCATTCATATCCTTTAAACACTTCTATTAATCTGCTTATCTTACTTAACTACCTCAATTATTGAATCATAATAAATTTGTCAAATTTTTAAGAAAAAAAATCTAAAATAAATAATAATTTTTCACTTGATTTGATCGCATAATTCCATATAATGTCATGTTATACTTCCCCAATCTCAATCCTACACAGAATCTTTAAGCTTCACAAGATTTTACAGCCTTCACCATATAGAAATCCAATCAATAAAATCTATGCAAAATATATAAGAAATCGCTCGAAAATAATAAAATATCTACCATGAAATCGATTCTATCATTTCAATATCATTCCAGCTTTCTTCTTGAATTTGAAGAAAAGGAAAAGAAATTCCATTTTAAATCGCAATAAATATCATTCTGATATGAATAAATCTTCTTTCACTATGTCAATATATGGATTCTCATGCATTTATCTGTGAAGATTTATAAGATTTGAAGAATTCAACTCGCTTTTATATTTTTTTGAAAAGATGGAAAAAAATTTGCGGAAGCAACAGTGTAAGTAATGGAAAAAATTTCAATTGAATGAGTTTTTTTCTAGAAATGAAAGGAAGTACTTGTGAGGTGTCTGTGCTGATTATTGTGAAAGAGATTTGAATTGAGTTTGTGGAATAATAGTTGAAAGATTTGAATAGAATAGTTTAGATTTGGTGGATGATAATGGAGGTGTCAATGCAGTAGAGCTGGTTGAAAGTGAGAAAAAGTGTTGACATAACCTAGAAATTGGATTATATTTTTCTAGATAGCTTACCCCAATAACCAGAAATTTTAAAAGCTAGTTCAAAGTAAGCTTAAAACTAACTTTATTTAGAAAGACTAGCTAAAAGTTAGCTGAGAACTAGCTTTTAACTAACTTTGAAATTTTCTGGTTATTGGGGTTATTGGTTGGATGCATTTTGGTATAGCTTTTTGTAATTGAATACGAATGTTAGTTGCTTTGGAAAACTACGTGGGAATTATATCAAATTCACATACATTGATTTTCATTCGTACTGAATTTAAAATTCATTAAAAGATCCTAAAAAGACTTTCTCAACTTTAAATATTTTTAAAACCCTCAAAAAATCATCTTGAAAATTAAAAATAAAAAAGTGCAGTCTCATCAATTTTCAACTCTAAATCCCTCCTTTTTCAACCCTCAACAAGTCAATTCCATTTTCCAAAATTGAAATGAAAATTATCCCTGACATGCAGCATAAGCAATTTTCCATCTTACATCAAGCTTTATTTCACCCACATTCAATGAAAAATTGAAAAACTAAACGAAACATTATGCTTTAATTTTCAACAAGCAAGCAAGCATCCACAAAAGCGGATATGTGCAATTTTGATTAATGACCATTCTCAAATGAAAATAAAAAAAACTATATTTTTTTTAAAAAAAAAAAGAATTATTACTAACAACTTCTTTTTTGTGCTTGGTCGACGAAATAAAAAATAAATAAATCCACCATGAAACCATTTATTATGAATTTGATTGCTGTAGTGACGCTTTATAACTAACTGCTAACTGTAGCGATTGTGAGAGGAGCGAAAAAAAGCTCTTTGGAATAAAAATTGGATGTATACAACAAAATTCAAGCATTAAAAATGCTACTAGCATATAGAAATTTATGTTTGTAACTTAATTTTTATTTTCCAACTGCCAACAACATTTGTCTTTATATTTTATGAGAGGGTGTTGGTTGGAATGGGTTTAGTTGTTGCTGGGAGCTTTGGTTGGCTGGTTGGTTGGAGATAGATTCTTCTTCTAGTTTTTACGGTTTTGGACTAGTTTTTACTTTAATTTCTAGATAGATGCAAGTAAATGAGCAGAATATACAAAAGCCAAATCCCTATCCTCGTTCCTACAACATACTCCTCTAAAACCTTCCTTCAATAAACACCTTAAGAACCCCTTAAAAGATAACAATTCACGAACATCAAGATAAGATCCAGCATAATCTCATACAGCACATAATAAAAAAAACTTCAAAATTCATTCCACATTCCCTCACAACATCAAAAACAATCTGCGCTTCTTAAGCACTTCCAACTCAATTATCATCAACTTTATATGTTTTTTCAGTAACATACAAAGCAACATGTCTATTCTCATACATAATAGCTACAATAATACACCATCAAAAAATATATCGCGCACAATTCGCATTTTAAATTTTAATTTATTCCAGCAGACTATGAAAACAAGTATAACGGTGGTCACTCGTGACCGACGAAAGCGCATTTTCCGCGATCAGTAAATACACAAAGAATTAAAACTCCAAAAGTACAAAGCCAAATATTTAACTATAACCATTCTTTATTTACCCAAAAATTTAAAATTGACAGAAAAAAATGGATGAAAAACATTATGCAATAAAGAATTAATAAAAAAAAAGCAAAAAAGTATTTTGGTCACGGGCTAAGTTTGAACCCATGACTCTCATGATAGGAGTTGCGCACTCTACCACTTACGCCACTGATGCTCTTTTTTTATAATATATTAATGTGACAATTTGATTATTTATATTGATGAGTTTTTTTTAATAAAAGTGAATTATTTTACAATTTTCACAAAATTTTCCGGAAAAATTATGAAAAATCCATGAAAATAGAAAACTAAACAACTAAAATATCAAAAAAATATAAAAAAGTAATTATCTATGAAAATTGTATGAAAATATTGAAAATTTTAACAAAAATCGTCGGAAAAACTCGAGAAAATTGTGAAAATGGAAAATTATGACATGATTCAATATTATATGTCATAAGAAATCAAAAAAGTATCAAAAAAGCAAAAAAAAAATTGTCATTGGTGGGATTTGAACCGAGGAAGGCTGAGTTTTTGAAAAGTCAACATTTTAGTGCATTTGACCACACTAACACATACAAAGAAATGGCATTTTGGCACTTTTTACGCTGGTTCCAGCAGAGGAAGTGACCATTCGTGCTGATTTTTGGTTACATGGTAGCCAGACATGTCACACACATTTTAAGCCAAAAACCGCATCAAAAAAGCTTAATCCCTAGGAGGAGATGCGATGACAGACAGACAGACAGACGGACAGACAGACAGACAGACAGACAGACAAAGTGCGGATAATAGCGTCCTTTTCCCAAGAGGAAAATGCGCTAAAAAGAAAAGTTTTTTTTTGGATATAAAAACTTCCTTCATAATTTATGAGCGATAAGCTAAAACGGGAGAGGAAGAAAGAAAACAAGTATAACGGTGGTCACTCGTGACCGACGAAAGCGCATTTTCCGCGATCAGTAAATACACAAAGAATTAAAACCCCAAAAGTACAAAACCAAATATTTAACTATAACCATTCTTTATTTACCCAAAAATTTAAAATTGACAGAAAAAAATGGATGAAAAACATTATGCAATATAGAATTAAAAAAGCAAAAAGTATTTTGGTCACGGGCTAGGTTTGAACCCATGACTCTCATGGTAGGAGCCTAACACTCTACCACTTACGCCACTGATGCTCTTTTTATTGAAATTATAATGTGACATTTTGATTATTTATATTGATGAGATTTCTTTTATAAATGTAAGTTTTTATAATATATACAAAACTTTTCGAAAAAATTATGAAAATCCAAAAAAAAAGGAAAGTTTAACAGCTAAAATATAAAAAAAATGTAAAAAAAATCATTTTTTCAGAAAAATGTATGAAAATATTAAAAATTTTTAAAAAAATGCTCGGAAAAACTTCGAAAATTCGTGAAAATGGAAAATTATGACATAAATAAATATTATATGTCATAAGAAATCAAAAAAGTAAAAAAGAGCGTAAAAAAAACTTGCCGGGGCTAGGATCGAACCTTAGACTCCATGGTAGTAATCGAGAGCTCTAACACTTACGCCACTGCTGTTCTTTTTTAGAAATTTTTATATGACAATTTGATTATTTATATTGATGAGTTTTTTTAATAAAAGTGAATTATTTTACAATTTTCACAAAATTTTCCGGAAAAACTATGAAAAATCCATGAAAACAGAAAACTAAACAACTAAAATATCAAAAAAATATAAAAAAAAGTAATTATCTATGAGAATTGTATGAAAATATTGAAAATTTTAACAAAAATCGTCAGAAAAACTCGGAAAAATTGTGAAAATGGAAAATTATGACATAATTCAATATTATATGTCATTAGAAATCAAAAAAGTATAAAAAAAAGCAAAAAAAAAAAAATTTGTCATCGGTGGGATTTGAACCGAGGAAGGCTGAGTTTTTGAAAAGTCAACATTTTAGTGCATTCGACCACACTAATACATACAAAGAAATGGCATTTTGGCACTTTTTACGCTGGTTCCAGCAGAGGAAGTGACCATTCGTGCTGATTTTTGGTTACATGGTAGCCAGACATGTCACACACATTTTAAGCCAAAAACCGCATCAAAAAAGCTTAATCCCTAGGAGGAGATGCGATGACAGACAGACGGACAGACAGACAGACAGACAGACAGACAGACAGACAAAGTGCGGATAATAGCGTCCTTTTCCCAAGAGGAAAATGCGCTAAAAACCCAAAATCAGTGTCGCTGCTCAAAAACGGACATCTTTCTTCCTGCTGGCACATGATTTCCATTATGCATTGAAAAAGTTTTCTTCGAGATGAAAGTTTGGTTGAGAGAAAAAAAAATTCTTTCCTCCTGCTATTTTTACCACTGCCTGTCCTCCTTATTTCTTATTCACATAGAAATTTTTCCTCATTTTCCCCTTTCTTTCATTCCTAAAAAAGTCGATGGTTTTTGTTGCTCATATTTAAAATGAGCCTCCTTTTTGGGGTGCTACTATAAGAAATGTGAACTTTTTTACATGTACTATATTCAAAAACCGTAGACTCATTACGATTACAAATGTTTCTCTCGCCCTGAACAGAAGTTTTTTTTTGTTTTAGGGTTTTTGAGAATATTAAACATTATAGTTAAGGCGCATTTGTGAAATAATTAATAGTAACATTTAGAAGACTTAATTTAAATATTTTGAAATGTTAGGTTTTGAACATTAGAAATATTAGGTTTGGTTTCGATTTGAGTAACTAAAGCGCACCCATCCAAAAATTCAAATTTTATTTTCTCAACGGTCATTTTCCATACGTTTCGATTTAAGTAAATTCCATTTGAATAGATTTCTTCCGGAATCAAGCAATCACAATATCGAAACGCCTCAAACAGTCCGACAATCCTACACCCTACCCCCAATTTCTTTCAAACTTTAAACTTCACCCAAAAAAACTATAATTCTCCTTAAATGAAAAATCATTTTTTGCTGTTCAGAATTAAAAATGCATCGTGTAATTATATGGTTTCTGCCTCAACTGCCAGCTATTCTATCCACATTTCCACACAGACTTCAGGACTATAAAATTATATGTCAAGACTAACAAATTTGTATTTTCGTACTGTGTGAATGAAAATTTTTATATTTTTTTGCATAACGATTTGTTACGACGAGTGAAATAAAACTTTTCTTTACAGCACTAGAATGAGAAGTTTATGTAGTTTCTTTCTTTTTTGCTTGCTTGCTTGTTGTTCTGGATGTATGTATGTGTGGCATGCTATGAACAACTTCAATGATGATGATGAAAGATTTACACATTTTCGACAGTCACAAACAATAAAGAAAACTATGAGAATTCATAATGAAGTCATTTAAGATGATGACAAACATTTGAATTATAATGTAAGTGCAATTAATCATGAAATTATTTCTTAATTGCTAAAACAATATTATTTTATGCTTTAAATGCAGAATTGTTAATGAGAACTGTTTTTGTTGATGCCTGAGGGGACAATACTTTGTTTATTAGTTTAAGGAATGGAAATTTTTGTTCTTCAAATTTCTTCTGTTTTGTAAGAGGGGTTGTTCACTTTTAGAGGGGTTGCTCACTTGATTTTTGAAAAAATCATTGCTAAGACAGACTATAACAATTTTAGATCAGCTAGATTAACAAGAAAACATAAAAATTCCATCAAATCACCAGCAATTTAAAGAAACACAAAAATTGCCCACAATAAAATATCCGACGCACCACCATACAAAAAAAAATATTACCGCCATTTCCGAAACTATTTTGCCAAAAAAATATAAACTACAAACGATAAAATAAGCAATGAGTAAGTGAGAGCGAGGAACATCATAAAAAGGTCAAAGCAATCAGAATGTCATTTCATCATCAAGATTCACATCAGTTATGTCTAACTGAATTCATTATCGGTCCAAAAAGAGAGAGAAAAATAGATAAAATGAAATGAAAAGTAAGAAGAAAATGTTGAGATGTCAATGAGAATGGTCGAGAGAAGTCAAACCTATAAGTGCTAGTAGCAGGAAGAATGGTAATTCCATATAATACCACAATTTAATGAACGAATGAGAAAGAGAGATGGAAATATCAATAAAATGATAACCAAAGCGTCTATAAAGTCAGGGGAGAGTGAGAGAAATACTAAGTCCTATCAGATCAGAGTGTTCTTCTGGTTTATAGCAAAAACTAATTTAAGTTGATATTCTTTTCTGTTATGTGTTGTTATTATTTTTGCTGTTTCTGCTGCCTTTTTTCCTACTCTATTTTCAATATCTGTTTCTAGTTCAGCACCCACAGTTCGGAAAATGACAGATGCCAAAAGAGTTCCATGCGATGTTTAAAGAAACTTTTATTTAATTCCATTTTTCAGATGCTAGTATGGATTATTGAATAAATGATGTAACACGATTTGAAATCAACGAACTTTTAATGCTATTATTTTGCATTTAATTCTCTCTGTACAATAAGAGTCTGAGAATGATAGAAAAAATAAATCGAAAATGTCTTGATGAGATCAGCAAAAATTGTCTGGTTTATGAGATAATCTTTATAGTTTTTGGATATTTATAAGATTTTTTTTTCTCTTTTTTTAGAGTCTGTTCATAGGATGTGATGAAATTATCGACAGATTATTCTGAGATAAAAGAGTATTTTGTGAATAGTTGTTGATGGCGATTCTCTTGTTTTTGTCTGACTGAAATTTGTGAATTTAAGTAATACACCAAGTTCATTGGCTCTTGCTGATGCTTAAGATAATTAAGATTGTCTGAATTGATTATGGATTTCATAAAATATTTACCACTGATTAGAATGATTTGACACTACCAACAAGACATGAAACACAACCCAAACATAATAAAATCTTAAAATAAATAATGATTTTTAATTTAGTATGGGACGCTTTAACGATCCCCTCTGAACGTCCCCACCATAAGAATTGTAATAAATTCCAATCTCAAACTCACATGAATGCGTTCAGGACTATACATTTATTTCCAAAACACAAAAAACAAGCAAACAAGATCATATTTACAGATTAAAGTTTAATTCAAGCAATAATATAAGAATTGGCCTCAATTAAGCATCTCTGGCGCGTAAACTTTTATGCTATCAACAAATAAACTATTCAGCTTTTTCAGAGCATAAAAAGCTTTCGTCATAAAAAAACGCATGAGCTTTACATTTCATTTAATCTATTGAATGTTTCGATGCGAAAGAGAAGAAAAAAAATGTTCAATCTCTTTAAAAGCTTAATTCTTAATCCTCGAACTGTTGTTATGGATTTACGCTGAAAGTGCAAAAAACTCTGAAAAAATCTTTACGTAATAATTGAACTTTTCCCTTTCGTTCTGTTGTTGGCTGCTGCAAGTTGAGTATCAAAAAGAGAAAAAAATTGCAAGTAGCTTTACTGGCAGAATTATTGTGTGGCTGAAGTACCACGGCATGTTATGTCCAAATGTTCTGAAACTTTGCCAGAATTAAGTCCATATTACGTCCAATTGCGTCCAGCAAAAATTTAATTTCGTCCTACTTCCTGTATCTGGATACGGCAAGTCAAAGTTTTGGGCACTTTTGCCTTCGTACTTCAGGATTTAAAACAGCATGATTTCTTAAAACTAACTTTATGTGACATATTATATATTAAAATTGATCTACTAATTACGTCCAATTGTGTCCCGCAAAAATTTTTTGGAACCGATGTCCCTAACGAAAGTTATGGCTACTCAAAGTTTTGCTTGTGGACCAAAAAATTTTCTACCTAGAAACTGATGATTTTCACAAATTTTTCTGATCAAAAATTAATAAACTAATTATTTATTTGCCTTTGTTTTTTAACGCTTAATATTATTTTTAAAAAAGTTTATTAAAATCGTGATGCTTAAAAAAATAAAAATCATCATTTAGATAAGTGATTTTTCATCGATTTTCACTCTTTATTTCACTTTTCACAAATTTTTCTGACCAAAAATTAATAAACTAATTATTTATTTGCCTTCGTTATTAAACGCTTAATATTATTTTCAAAAAAGTTTATTAAAATCGTGATGCTTAAAAAAAAATAAAAATTATCATTTAGATAAGTGATTTTTCATCGATTTTCACTCTTTATTTCACTTTTCACAAATTTTTCTGACCAAAAATTAATAAACTAATTATTTATTTGCCTTCGTTATTAAACGCTTAATATTATTTTCAAAAAAGTTTATTAAAATCGTGATGCTTAAAAAAATAAAAATTATCATTTAGATAAGTGATTTTTCATCGATTTTCACTCTTTATTTCACTTTTCACAAATTTTTCTGACCAAAAATTAATAAACTAATTATTTATTTGCCTTCGTTATTAAACGCTTAATATTATTTTCAAAAAAGTTTATTAAAATGGTGATGCTTAAAAAAAATAAAAATCATCATTTAGATAAGTGATTTTTCATCGATTTTCACTCTTTATTTCACTTTTCACAAATTTTTCTGACCAAAAATTAATAAACTAATTATTTATTTGCCTTCGTTATTAAACGCTTAATATTATTTTCAAAAAAGTTTATTAAAATCGTGATGCTTAAAAAAAATAAAAATTATCATTTAGATAAGTGATTTTTCATCGATTTTCACTCTTTATTTCACTTTTCACAAATTTTTCTGACCAAAAATTAATAAACTAATTATTTATTTGCCTTCGTTATTAAACGCTTAATATTATTTTCAAAAAAGTTTATTAAAATGGTGATGCTTAAAAAAAAAAAAAATTAACGTTTAGATAAGTGAATTTTCCAAGATGGTTGCATAATGATCCATAGCTTTAAAGTGACATAAGTCAGTCGTGGATGGTCAAATTCAAAAAATGATTCCATATTTATAATCCTTGTGAAAAGTAGATATGTTTAGACATATAACTTGACACTAAAAAAAATATGAAACTTTTTCATATTCAGGTACGACAACAAAAATTGAACTGCCATAAGTCTGAAATGTCAGCATAGTCGTAAATAATTCTTTTATATTTGAGTTCCTGAGAAAAAGGAGATGTGATTTGATATATAACTTGACCAAATCATCAGTTTCAAGGTAGAAAATTTTTTGGTCCACAAGCAAAACTTTGAGTAGCCATAACTTTCGTTAGGGACATCGGTTCCAAAAAATTTTTGCGGGACACAATTGGACGTAATTAGTAGATCAATTTTAATATATAATATGTCACATAAAGTTAGTTTTAAGAAATCATGCCGTTTTAAATCCTGAAGTACGAAGGCAAAAGTGCCCAAAACTTTGACTTGCCGTATCCAGATACAGGAAGTAGGACGAAATTAAAAAACACGACTTACGTAGAAAGTCACGAACTTCCACGCTTGACTTATGATAGATTATAAATACACTTATTATAGGTAATATTATAAAAATTTTCGAAAAAAAACAAATTGAATGTATTTATTATGTTTAACGTTCGAGCTGTACTTCATATTCTTCAATTTCATAAGTATAAAATATTAATCATAAACTTTACTAAACTCCTAAAAATGTAGTCTGTATTAATATTTGTGAAATTTGCATTTTATAAATTCCTTAATGTACGAAATGGCACTTTTAAGAAACGTTTTAGGTCCATTTGGGAGTTGTGAAGAGCTGTGCGGAATGAAACGAAGTGAATGAACGATTCACAAATATTAATACAGACTACATTTTTAGGAGTTTAGTAAAGTTTATGATTAATATTTTATACTTATGAAAAAAAGAATATGAAGTACAGATCGCCAAAAACTATAACAATAATAAAAAAAAAATAAAATAAAAATTCTTCTAAATCCTTTTTTAACAAATTATCAAAAAGAAAGTAAAATTTTCTTTTAAAAAATTCTTTAATTAGGGTGTAAAATTATTCGAGGTCGCGCGTTAGCGCGACCGAGAAAAATTTTTGGGGGGTCGAAAAAATCAGTTTTTTGGCTTTTTCACCCCTTTAATGGCCTTTAAATTGAAAAATTCCTGTAGATTATGAATCTACTCGTCGAGACGCACATTTTGGTACCAAAAACTTCTCATAAAAGTGGTGGGAACATAGTGAACTCGAAAATGGGCTTTTTGGGTGAAACAAATAACTTACACGCGATGCGTGGAAGTTAAAAACTTTAGGAAAAAGATAAAAATTTTGGTAAAAAACGACTAATTATGTTGTATATCGGTGGTTAGAGACCATTAGGACCAAAAAAAATTTTTCATGACTTCATCCTGCCATGCGTACCCAAAAAAACGAAAAATGGACCTTGTGGACACAGGTATGGACGAAATTGGCTGAAACTTGGCCTATACATTTTAGGCATAAATACCCCGAAATGGTTTTTGAATTAGTTGATTTAAGCTTAATACAAGCGAGAACGGTGCCAAAAATGGTCAATTTTGAGCGTTTTTTGGCCCTACTTTGACTGTTCAAAGGTCTATAAAGTTGTGCATATATCAAAAAGTTAGCTTCCATTCCCCTGGGCGCTTGTATTGCCTGATCATATGGCAAAAGAATCAGTTCCTGAAAGTCTAATGGTGAAGCTGTGACCCCGATTACAAAATTTTATGACCGAAAAATCAGTTTTTTGGCTTTTTCACCCCTTTAATGGCCTTTAAATTGAAAAATTCCTGTAGATTATGAATCTACTCGTCGAGACGCACATTTTGGTACCAAAAACTTCTCATAAAAGTGGTGGGAACATAGTGAACTCGAAAATGGGCTTTTTGGGTGAAACAAATAACTTACACGCGATGCGTGGAAGTTAAAAACTTTAGGAAAAAGATAAAAATTTTGGTAAAAAACGACTAATTATGTTGTATATCGGTGGTTAGAGACCATTAGGACCAAAAAAATTTTTCATGACTTCATCCTGCCATGCGTACCCAAAAAACGAAAAATGGACCTTGTGGACACAGGTATGGACGAAATTGGCTGAAACTTGGCCTATACATTTTAGGCATAAATACCCCGAAATGGTTTTTGAATTAGTTGATTTAAGCTTAATACAAGCGAGAACGGTGCCAAAAATGGTCAATTTTGAGCGTTTTTTGGCCCTACTTTGACTGTTCAAAGGTCTATAAAGTTGTGCATATATCAAAAAGTTAGCTTCCATTCCCCTGGGCGCTTGTATTGCCTGATCATATGGCAAAAGAATCAGTTCCTGAAAGTCTAATGGTGAAGCTGTGACCCCGATTACAAAATTTTATGACCGAAAAATCAGTTTTTTGGCTTTTTCACCCCTTTAATGGCCTTTAAATTGAAAAATTCCTGTAGATTATGAATCTACTCGTCGAGACGCACATTTTGGTACCAAAAACTTCTCATAAAAGTGGTGGGAACATAGTGAACTCGAAAATGGGCTTTTTGGGTGAAACAAATAACTTACACGC
This sequence comes from Chironomus striatipennis, assembly GCA_026123125.1. Taxonomy (NCBI): domain Eukaryota; kingdom Metazoa; phylum Arthropoda; class Insecta; order Diptera; family Chironomidae; genus Chironomus; species Chironomus striatipennis. Next base: position 13,976,474 of record CM047392.1, on the reverse strand, counting down.
GATGCGTGGAAGTTAAAAACTTTAGGAAAAAGATAAAAATTTTGGTAAAAAACGACTAATTATGTTGTATATCGGTGGTTAGAGACCATTAGGACCAAAAAAAATTTTTCATGACTTCATCCTGCCATGCGTACCCAAAAAAACGAAAAATGGACCTTGTGGACACAGGTATGGACGAAATTGGCTGAAACTTGGCCTATACATTTTAGGCATAAATACCCCGAAATGGTTTTTGAATTAGTTGATTTAAGCTTAATACAAGCGAGAACGGTGCCAAAAATGGTCAATTTTGAGCGTTTTTTGGCCCTACTTTGACTGTTCAAAGGTCTATAAAGTTGTGCATATATCAAAAAGTTAGCTTCCATTCCCCTGGGCGCTTGTATTGCCTGATCATATGGCAAAAGAATCAGTTCCTGAAAGTCTAATGGTGAAGCTGTGACCCCGATTACAAAATTTTATGACCGAAAAAATCAGTTTTTTGGCTTTTTCACCCCTTTAATGGCCTTTAAATTGAAAAATTCCTGTAGATTATGAATCTACTCGTCGAGACGCACATTTTGGTACCAAAAACTTCTCATAAAAGTGGTGGGAACATAGTGAACTCGAAAATGGGCATTTTGAGTGAAACAAATAACTTACACGCGATGCGTGGAAGTTAAAAACTTTAGGAAAAAGATAAAAATTTTGGTAAAAAACGACTAATTATGTTGTATATCGGTGGTTAGAGACCATTAGGACCAAAAAAAATTTTTCATGACTTCATCCTGCCATGCGTACCCAAAAAAACGAAAAATGGACCTTGTGGACACAGGTATGGACGAAATTGGCTGAAACTTGGCCTATACATTTTAGGCATAAATACCCCGAAATGGTTTTTGAATTAGTTGATTTAAGCTTAATACAAGCGAGAACGGTGCCAAAAATGGTCAATTTTGAGCGTTTTTTGGCCCTACTTTGACTGTTCAAAGGTCTATAAAGTTGTGCATATATCAAAAAGTTAGCTTCCATTCCCCTGGGCGCTTGTATTGCCTGATCATATGGCAAAAGAATCAGTTCCTGAAAGTCTAATGGTGAAGCTGTGACCCCGATTACAAAATTTTATGACCGAAAAAATCAGTTTTTTGGCTTTTTCACCCCTTTAATGGCCTTTAAATTGAAAAATTCCTGTAGATTATGAATCTACTCGTCGAGACGCACATTTTGGTACCAAAAACTTCTCATAAAAGTGGTGGGAACATAGTGAACTCGAAAATGGGCTTTTTGGGTGAAACAAATAACTTACACGCGATGCGTGGAAGTTAAAAACTTTAGGAAAAAGATAAAAATTTTGGTAAAAAACGACTAATTATGTTGTATATCGGTGGTTAGAGACCATTAGGACCAAAAAAAATTTTTCATGACTTCATCCTGCCATGCGTACCCAAAAAAACGAAAAATGGACCTTGTGGACACAGGTATGGACGAAATTGGCTGAAACTTGGCCTATACATTTTAGGCATAAATACCCCGAAATGGTTTTTGAATTAGTTGATTTAAGCTTAATACAAGCGAGAACGGTGCCAAAAATGGTCAATTTTGAGCGTTTTTTGGCCCTACTTTGACTGTTCAAAGGTCTATAAAGTTGTGCATATATCAAAAAGTTAGCTTCCATTCCCCTGGGCGCTTGTATTGCCTGATCATATGGCAAAAGAATCAGTTCCTGAAAGTCTAATGGTGAAGCTGTGACCCCGATTACAAAATTTTATGACCGAAAAAATCAATTTTTTGGCTTTTTCACCCCTTTAATGGCCTTTAAATTGAAAAATTCCTGTAGATTATGAATCTACTCGTCGAGACGCACATTTTGGTACCAAAAACTTCTCATAAAAGTGGTGGGAACATAGTGAACTCGAAAATGGGCTTTTTGGGTGAAACAAATAACTTACACGCGATGCGTGGAAGTTAAAAACTTTAGGAAAAAGATAAAAATTTTGGTAAAAAACGACTAATTATGTTGTATATCGGTGGTTAGAGACCATTAGGACCAAAAAAAATTTTTCATGACTTCATCCTGCCATGCGTACCCAAAAAAACGAAAAATGGACCTTGTGGATACAGGTATGGACGAAATTGGCTGAAACTTGGCCTATACATTTTAGGCATAAATACCCCGAAATGGTTTTTGAATTAGCCAATTTGAGCTTAATACAAGCGAGAACGGTGCCAAAAATGGTCAATTTTGAGCGTTTTTTGGCCCTACTTTGACTGTTCAAAGGTCTATAAAGTTGTGCATATATCAAAAAGTTAGCTTCCATTCCCCTGGGCGCTTGTATTGCCTGATCATATGGCAAAAGAATCAGTTCCTGAAAGTCTAATGGTGAAGCTGTGACCCCGATTACAAAATTTTATGACCGAAAAAATCAGTTTTTTGGCTTTTTCACCCCTTTAATGGCCTTTAAATTGAAAAATTCCTGTAGATTATGAATCTACTCGTCGAGACGCACATTTTGGTACCAAAAACTTCTCATAAAAGTGGTGGGAACATAGTGAACTCGAAAATGGGCTTTTTGGGTGAAACAAATAACTTACACGCGATGCGTGGAAGTTAAAAACTTTAGGAAAAAGATAAAAATTTTGGTAAAAAACGACTAATTATGTTGTATATCGGTGGTTAGAGACCATTAGGACCAAAAAAAATTTTTCATGACTTCATCCTGCCATGCGTACCCAAAAAACGAAAAATGGACCGTGTGGACACAGGTATGGACGAAATGGGCTGAAACTTGGCCTATACATTTTAGGCATAAATACCCCGAAATGGTTTTTGAATTAGTTGATTTAAGCTTAATACAAGCGAGAACGGTGCCAAAAATGGTCAATTTTGAGCGTTTTTTGGCCCTACTTTGACTGTTCAAAGGTCTATAAAGTTGTGCATATATCAAAAAGTTAGCTTCCATTCCCCTGGGCGCTTGTATTGCCTGATCATATGGCAAAAGAATCAGTTCCTGAAAGTCTAATGGTGAAGCTGTGACCCCGATTACAAAATTTTATGACCGAAAAAATCAGTTTTTTGGCTTTTTCACCCCTTTAATGGCCTTTAAATTGAAAAATTCCTGTAGATTATGAATCTACTCGTCGAGACGCACATTTTGGTACCAAAAACTTCTCATAAAAGTGGTGGGAACATAGTGAACTCGAAAATGGGCTTTTTGGGTGAAACAAATAACTTACACGCGATGCGTGGAAGTTAATTTTTGCTAGACGCAATTGGACGTAATATGGACTTAATTCTGGTAAAGTTTCAGAACATTTGGACATGACATGCCGTGGTACTTCAGCCACACGAATTATTGGCACCACGAAATAATTTTTTTTTATCCTCAGCTTTTGGAGGAGATTTGAAGAGCTAAATACAGTAAAAATCATTTTTTTTTTTCTGAAAAAGCTACTGGATATCTGCATATATATGCGAATGAATGTAGAAAATTGGCATGAAAAAAATGAAAATTTCGTGCAGAGATAATTTATTTTTTTAACGCGATGGGATTTTGACTAGTTTTTGTGCCACACACATAAAACTCACTGGATGAATAATAATGAAAATAAATTTCCATTTTTTTTCTTGTATTTCTACATTCATGTGTGAATTACAACATGGATGAGGAATTAAAAATAATCTAGGTCTCTTCCGCTAATCTACTATCGGTATATCAATGGCTTGTAGATTATAATCGAAAAATTTATTATTTCCAACATCCAATGGAGATATATATGTGACTCAATTTAATTGAATCTATATCATGATCATGCATAAAATAGAAATGCATTTTGTACTTGTTTACATGTCATTTATGCATCCATGAACAGATCTGTTTCAATCATTTTCTATAGGATTATGCAATATATGTTTGTGTGTATGGATGTATGGAAATATGGGGATATATGTGATTGCAGTACATCCAATTGACTTGTTTCGATTAGAGACTTTGGTATGAAACATGATTTATTGGATTTTTTTTTATTGGGGATGTATTGGGGGTTTAATTAGGTCGATATGAATTTTTAGAATGCAAAATTATTGGATTCTATCCTTCAGCTTCCGAAACAAGACAAATCCAAGCATCCTTCCTCATAAAATCAATTTTTGTTCCAATCTTCTTAAAATATACTTTAACATGCACAACAGACTGTCATTACATCAAAAAGCCATTCTACATGCCGATCAATTTTCATTTAGAATCTCTACAATATTCCAGGTACAGCAACCAGCAACAATAAAAAAACTTATGCATCTATAATGGTATCATTGCAATTTGATGCTGATATTGGAAAATTGAGACAGCGAACATAGAAAAATATGTTATAAAAATTTTCTATTCCATCGACATTGCAATTTAGCAGAATATTACGAAAATTTATTATTATGCATGTTATCGCACTGTGTGACAGATTTTTTTTTTTTGCCACACAGTCATTATTTTTACGGGGACATTCACTTCTTTTTGCTACCCTCGTGCATTTTTTTCCATTCAGATTTCACTAGTATCTATTTTATGACACACAATTGCTTCTATGATTATGTTGATGATGATGATGATACTGATGCCATTGATGCTTTTGGCATTTGCAATTTTATTTTACTCAAAAATTGAGCTCTACTCTAAGCTTTTTTCTCTCTGCCGATTCTCTTTGTGTCTAACTAGCTATTGCTAGGAGGTGGAGATGATGATGATGATGTTGAAAAAAAAAAAATTAAATGAATGAAAATAGAAATGAGAATCATAATTAAAAAATAATAAAAAATGTCTGTCTAATGTTTTTATAATGTTTTATAAGCGGCATAAAGTTTGAATTTTTGATAGAATTTTGAAAGGGCAATGAAATTAGAGTTGAAAAAGAATTGGTTGTATGGATGTGACGCTTTTATGAAATACTATGTTAAAAGCTAAATTTGACTATGATGCATTTTTCTAACGGTTATTTTTTTAAATACAAGAGCTAGCGGACAATTTAATGCTCCTCCAAAATAAACACAAATACTTAAGAAATTTACCTAAAATCTAGCATTAAACAATTCCTATTTCCATTATTGAAAAAATCACAAATACGGTTTTTATCATTAATCTCTTTCATCATTTGTCATCTAAAAATGATTAATATCCCAAACCAAAAAAAACTCGAATAGAACTCGCCGACAACCACATTTATTTAAAAATTTACAAAAATTACCCCCTTTTGTACTTCAAATTTTAAAACAATTCAGCTTAAACCGGTTGCCAAAATAATACTGTTAAATCTTTTTGAATATGATTGTAAGTACATAATACCCAGACTCAAAAGAGTGAAATTCGAAAAAAGAGAGAAATTTTAATCCAACAATTCCATTTTTGTAAATATCCAGTCAAAGTAAATCCAGATAGCATTGTGATATTCCCCAGTGATGTAGAAAAAATTCATAGTCTATGCTGTTATCATCATGACTATAATTACCCGTGACAATTAATAAATTTCAAAATTTATGATATCCGAGGTGTTTCACATTTTATGAAAATTACCATACTGCTCACCATACTTTTTCATGTTAGCATATAGCACATTGGAATTAAATCCATAAATTATGTACCTATATTCTACATCCATACACATATACACCTATATATAATATCGCAATCATCATCATAAGCTTCCTCCATGCACAACCACCCCGTCCTTAATTTCAGCTCATTTGCTTGCTACTGGTGCTGCTTTATGCATTCATTGCACACATATGCTGCTGATGCTATTGCCATGGAACAGATCCATGATTTTAATTTGTTAATTTTAATTATATATGCGAAAAATCGAGCTCAACTAAATAATTAAATGTGTTAAATTTTCAACTCACTCGCATAATTTTTTTTTATATATTTTATTTTTGTCTGTTTATTATTTTTAGCTGCAAAAATGTGAATTTTTTTATTTCTACTGTAGTCAGCAAATTTCAATGAAATATAATGTATATGATAATAAAAAAAAGTTCTCTAAATATTTTTCTATTAATTCATAAACATTTTAAATATGTGAATGAATTAACGTCATAAAAAATGCAAATTTATAGTTTTTCTAAATGCTGAATATAGAGATATTCGCCATATGTAAGAATAATTATTTTCAAATTGTTATTTTATGTTGCTTTTTTAGTATGAATAAGTTAGTGGATTATTTTTGGATGTGATGGAAATAGGGTGCATTTTTGGGATTTTTTGAAGACTAATAAATAATTTTAATTTATTTTTGATACAAAAGTTCATCAAATTTCAAGTTTTTCGGAGTTTTTCATGTTTTCAAATATTTTTCATTCGTAAAAACTCAAATATAAACTCTATTCATAGAAGTTTGAATCAAGTGAAAATTTTTGCTTATTTTAATGACAAGGAGACATTTAATAATTTACATAACCCTCAAAAAAATTTCTAACTTGCAAAAACTAACTCATAAATGGGGGTTAATTCTCAAATGATAATAACATGTAGCAATAGTTCCTATCTCTCAATTTCATGTACATGTATATGTTGTACAAACATGTCAAAAAGTGTTTTTCTTGTTGCCTTTTAGTTTTTTTTTTCATTGCCGTTCCGATGATGAATTATAATAACGAGTTTTTCGAGTATCATGCATATATAGAATAAAAAAAAACATAAAACATAAAACATATTATAGCCTTATAAATCCCCCTTTGACATATAACATTATTTTAAATCAACTTTTTGTATTATTATTTATGCGGTTATTGTTGAAAAAAAATACTATACTATTTAAAAAAAGACAATTATTTTGTCATATCCGGGATTTTATATATTTTAAATATTTTTATCCATACTCGCTCATAAACTAAAACTCACTTTGTGTTGAAAACATAAATTTTTTTAAAAAAATTTATTATTATTTTTTTAAAATGAAAAGTTTTTCATTTTAGTTGTATTTTTGTCAGTTCTTCTCCAAAACATCATCTGTGAGAAATGCTGCAGACTTTACCAAAGCACATACACACACGTAAAAAGCGAAAAACAAAAAAGGAAAACTTTTTTTTCACTTCCATTTTATTATTATTTTCTCTCATGAGTTAGTTTTACGTTTCGTTTCATGAATGGGATGCAGAATAAGTTAAATAAATTCGAACATCATCGGACTGCTACAGTATTTGATGTTAGTTAAGGATAATGTACACATATAAATCTATATTTTGTGGGTGAAAATAAATTATATGGAACTAGGGACATAACAATGTGAGACGTGGATGGTAGAGGTTCTCAATTTAGCGAGATTTGGATGAAATGATGTCAAATTTTGATACTTGTTGCTTAATTTTGTAAATTTTTGTTTTTTTATACAAGAAGCAAATTATGCAATACGATATTAAATTAAAATAAATTTCAACTTGAAAAAGGAGTGGTGAAGAAACAAAGTTATGAGTTCGAATCTCGAAGAATACTAAGTTTTATGATCTTATTATAGTACACGTTCTTTTTTGAAGAATCAATTAAGTTTTCTTTTTGTGAAATTCAAATTACATAAGAAAATGTTCTTTAATTTATTTTGAAAATCATCCCAAAATTTGAATTCTGACATTATCCTTTCATAAAAATACTTGAGATTTTTGTCTTTGAAATCAAATATTTTCCACCAAAATATCTCCAATTTAAACCCCCAAAAAATATCCACCAATGCACACATCTTGTACTTCTGTTTGTAATAATACAAAACAAAACGTAACCATTTCGACATTCATCTCCATATAATTTAACATATGTATAAACTACATGTGTCTACTTGTTTACCAAATGGTACTTAAATTAAGTGAAGAAATGTAATTGCTCACACGAATAAATGGATATGATTTGATTGTATGTTGAGCACTGCATGAGTTTTATGATTGCTTGCATTGGACTTTTATTGCTTCAACAGATTCAGAATCTATGAGCGAGTAAGGGTTTTATCGCCTCCCGTTGAACAACAATTTGCTCAACAATTTTTCTCTGTTCCTTTTAGTTTCAATAGCAATAAAACAATGACGAGTTAAGAACGAATTTTTCATGTTTCTAAATTAAAATTTGGATCTCTTTTATTTTCGTATTAAATTGATGGAAAACTAGAGTGAAACTGAATTCTCAAAAAGCCTTTCTTTCAGCTCCGATGAGACGATCCAAAGCATGCAAAAAAAATTATTTCCATTATTCAAACTTTCGAACTTTTTTTGCCTTCTTTTTCGCCACTTTTTTGTGTGCCTTTTTTTAACCGACATATCTATGAAATTATTTTTTTCCTCTCAAATAAAAAGAAGTGAAATATTTTTTTGAGATTAAAAGCTTTTTTCTATTCAATCCTCGTTTTATGCTTTTTTCTTCCTCTTATTCCACTTGTGCCTTTCTATTTCATCTAATAAATTATGCACAATAAAAATAATTTCTGTTCCTTTTTGAAATACGTTTTTAGAAAAAAAAATTATAAGAAGATGGATTTATTTTAATTTGGAAGCTAATAATATTTTGAAGTAGATGGTATAAATTGGTATGAGCAGTTTGGGTTGATGAATTTTTTAAGTATTCTTGATTTATCATTAGATTATCAAATAAGAAATTTTGAAAAGTTTTAAAATTGAAAAGTTTATTTAATATCCTAGGTTCGAAACCTAGAAAAAAAAATTATAATCATTTATATTGAACAATAAAGCCTTAGAGTTTTTTTTGTGATATTACGATTCACAATACCAAAATAATTTTTTTTTATCAAAATTATCTTTTCAACTCCTCTTACAACCTTAAAACATAAGAAACAGCAAAATCAATTAATCAGCGGTGACATTAATTGTTTAAAATTTAATTTGAGGTATGTTGAACACAGAAAACTTTATTTCTTACTTTTTCACTACCATTTATTTCTTTTATAGAAAAGACAATGAAAAGCGCTATCAAACTCAAGTTTACATCCATTTCAATCACTACCATAAAAAATTTGCCGTCTATCAAGTTTTTTTTTTAAATTTTATTTCCCTGACAAGATTTTTTCACTCTTTTATGGATCTGGTAATCAGGGTAGAGGGTTGAGTTAGAGATGGTTTAAGACATTTTTGAAGAATTTTATTCTGATTCGATTTCTATTCGACACAATATTTACTAGTTTTTGTACCCAGCTACATGCCTGCAGCCCAACATCTTCCGTAAATTTTCTATGTCAAATTGAAAACTTTCTTTCTTCTTTTTATCGCTTTTTATTGTCCTTTTTTTAAATAATTTAAATACACAACAACTTTTTATTCTTCTTCAATTGCGAGACGAAAAATAAAAATACATTAAATTATTCTTAAATTGTCCATTAGGAAAATTTCTTTCTCCATACTCTCGTCCTCGAAGAAAGGAGCTAAACAGCATAAAGGTAGAGAAATAAAAAAGAAGAAGACACAAAAAACTTTGCAGAATTTAATTAAATTGAATTTCAGAGACAACTTGAAGGCACAGCAGAAAAACAAACTTACATTGTTCATATTTTTCTTGTGTCGTACTAAAAATAAATACGACTTTAGGGAGGCTCATGGCATTTACAGTGAGGGCTTTAAAGCTATCAAAATCATTAAATTTTAAACTTTTCTGATAGAATTCATTATTTTGTATTAATTTTCTTAGACGCATGGCTGTAAATGCTTTATAAAGTTTGTTATTTTCTTTTTTATGGTCGCTTTGATCTAAAGAACTCCCCTGCGGGAATAAAATTTCTCATTGAGAATGTTTTGCTTTGCAAATATTTAATAACTATAAAATGGAGTGATAAGCACTGAATGTTAAATATTTAGTGTGGTGTGTAGTGAATAGAAGCTATGATGCTTTAAAAAAATATTTTTCATATAATTTTTGGTTTATTGCGCTAGTTTGTGGGTAGAGAAAAAAATGTGGTTAAGTTGTATGAAAAGGCTGGATAAGGATTGAAGGAAAATCAACATTTTATAAAAGTTTAAAACTATTTTTCAAATAATTATGCAATTTAATGTTGAAGACTCTTTAGATAGCTTGAATCAGTTAAAATTAATTTTTTTGGATAAAAATTTAAGGGGGGAACCCTAGCAAATTGAAGAAGAGGGAGGAGGGAGGGGAGGTGGAAATCCACTCAGGCTTGAATTAATTGAATATTAATTTGTACGTGAGGTGTCTTTTTTAAAACTTAAAGAAGCTTTAGAATGTTTTTTCAAAAATGTTTAAATTTTACAATTTTTATTCTAGAATCGAACTCACGATTTTTTACAAATATATAAATCAAGTGAGAAGTTCACGATAAAAAATTAAATTTTTCTTCCAAAACCTTCAAAATGACCATTTTTGTGAAAATTCATCCACCTCATCTCATTCTAATCCACATTCCAGTTTACATCCTCCCTTAATCTTTCATAAAACATCACCAAAACATCACATAACAAAACGAGTTACATTCTAACAAAAAAATTGCTATTTAAATATTTTATTTAAAAACATGTGTTATGTTTTCCTTCCAATTCTTCTTCTTTTTTTGGTTCATATGATGCCAAAAAAAATATTTAATTTCTTTTTTTTTCTGCAGACATGTAATAAAATTAAACCAGAATGTCACACATATTTTAATAGTTTATGTGTTTCGCATGTAAGAATGACAGATAGACATAATGATTAATGATGAAAAAATTGCATATAGAATATTTTTTTTATCTTGTCAAGCATGAAAGATAGCGAAATAAATTATTATCATACAAAAAAAAAGTTTTTTTTTTTTTTGAAAAAGGGATAAAGTTGAGTGAAGTGAAGTTATCTCACTGATGTGGAAGAAAAGAAATGAGTTTTTTTGTGGGTGCGTAATTGCAAAATCATTATGATTGTTGCTGGTTATGGGAGGATAGCTGGATGATATTATGAATTTTGATGAATTTTTTTAATACATCGATGTAGTACTTAGAATTTTAAACTACAGAGGGTCCTCGATTTTAACAGATTCGATTTGAATAATCAAAAATCTCTCATAAAAAAATTCAAACTTTTATTTTTAATGGTCTTTTTTTATACGTTTCGACTTGAATTAACTTAATTAAAATTTTGGAACAAAACAACTATTCAAATCGAGGTTGTATATTGGGTACAATATATTTTTGATTTCGATAGAATCTGGCTGAGTATGAGATACTTGGGTAGTTGGTTCGATGTTTTTGAGAAGCCAATTTTAATTCTCGGGGTATCGAATTTTATCTGAACGGAATTATAACATTTATAAAGAGTAAATTTTTTTTTCTCTCCATTAAATCTTAAGCCTTTAAATTAAAAAAAGTAAAATCTTCAAAAAAATCCTTCAAATTCAACAAATCCATGAAAACAATTTTCCATTCCAACACCACCAAAATACCATCAAAACAACCTCCAACAGCAAAAAAATAAACACAATTTAATATTTTCCAAAAGATTTTCTTTCAAGCTGTTTTAATTACTGTCTATAAATCCAGTATCTCTCACAATTCTTCACAGATCTGTCTGCCATTTCATTACGCTATCATTACATTAAATGGCTATAGAAACACAATTGTTTCTCGCACTGGATAAATACACATAAAAAAAACCAACAACAACAATAATATCATCAACTAAAAGCTTTCATTTGCTTTTGTGCTTATTCTCATAACTAAAACATTAATGAAGGCAGAAAAAGGAAACAAAAGAGAGATATAAAAGGGCAATGACTAGGAAAAAATAGATGCTATAACACGAGAATCTAGATCTTAAAAATCGACAAAAATTGAGCTCTATAGCAGCGAAAAAATTGAAGAAATTTATTATATTGAGAATAACAAGAAGAATTGAGATAGTTTTTTTTTGCGCCGCTTACACACATCCATACATCCATTTCTCCTTCCTCAATATGTGTATCTTAACATTCTTATATATAGAGAATCCAAAAAAGAGGAAGATTTAATGTCAGCTCATTTATAAAGAAGCAAAATGCCATTTCATTTCATTACTATCTCCATCACACTCATTCCATCTGTCTACTCCATACCCCCATACCACAGATTCAGATCGTCTTAGGGAAAATGTTGATGTGATTATATAATTTATGTCATGAATGATAACAAAAATAGACATATGGAGGATTATTTTCAGGAAGTGAAAATGTTCAATAATTTCTCGTTTTTCCTCCGCTCGAGATGTTTACCGAGTTTTTGGAGAGAATGGGAGGATGAGCTTTGGATACATTTTGGGTGGATAAAGATAAAGTTTTTGTAAATTCTTTATGAATTGTTATAGTTATGTGAATGTGTTGAAGGGGGTGTAAGATATTGATTATTTTGAAGATGTCTTCAAGATTTTAATGGTGAGGTTAAGGATTTTGTTATCTATGAGGAATTTTTATGATTTTCTTAAAATTTGAAACTATGAGAAAGTTTAATTAAGATGGTAGACAGAATTATTGAAAATTTTGTATTAAATTTAGGTTATGTACTTTAAACATGTTAGAACTGCTTACAATATAATTAATACATGTTAATTAAGATAAAAACTGCAAATATAGCTCAATTGGGAAGTGACTAAGTTTTCAAATGTTTGAGAAAATTAAACAAATTAAATAGTTGTGGGTTCGAAACTTTCTAAACACATTTTTAGCTTTCTAAAGGTATTGAACCTCCAATATTTGATGATAGTCTTCATTTTAAGACACAAGATCATCAATAATACATAAAAATGCAAGCTATGAAATGACCAAACTACACTTAGGTGCGAAAATAAATTTGATTATTCTCAACTCTAGATAAATGATCAAAAAATATCAAAAATCCTGAATCAAAAATCCAAAATCTCAACATCGTAACCTAAATTTCAACACATAACTTGACACACATCCCTACAGAAAACACATTATCTTGAATAAAACATGACATTTCCTTCTAATCACCAAAAAAAGCGCCTCAATCACCAATCTTTCAATCAATCTCTATTTGCACATTATCCATACGATATTCATTTCAATCTATTGTTGTTTTGGTGAGCACTCAAGCGACCGGAATCATCATGCATGTATTCCCAAACATACTTCATCATGTCTTCTCCTCTAACCTCCTCGCTCCTTTCCCTCCTTCATCAAGTTTTACTTTTTCTCGAGACTTTTCAATATAGTGTGTATAAAACGTACTTTTTTTGTGTTGTTGCTGTACATATGCGAATATTTGTACACTATAAGATGAAAACTTTCAGTATCATATCACAGAAACGAGGCAGCAGCAGCAGAAAAAATATTAAAACACATCAAGTTGGAAAAAGGGATGAAAAAAGTTTTTTTTTCACTGTAGACTCGCGTGGAGGTTTTCTTTCGTATTTTTTTGCATTATTGATTCTGTTTCGGCTCGAGTGTACATATATAATATAAATGTTGTATACATAACAAGCATAACTCCATATAAAATATAGAAAAAAAATAAATAAAACGAATGAGATGAGATGAAATGGAATGAGTGAAATATGGTTTGGTTTTTTGAGGGGCGTTTGGATGTTGAATGGAATAAAAATCTTATTCCCTTTATTTGGTTGTGAAAATTTTCATTCTTCTTTTCATCCATTATTGTTATGTTTTCTTTTTTTTTTGAGGAGAGAATATGGGAAAATAGTTTTATGGATGTTGAAATTTTGAGAGAATTTAATTTGAAATTTTCCTAAATTTATTTTTCGGTACTGAATTTGTTTTGAGCATTTAGTCTCAATTCGTTATTTTTCTGTAAACTTCTATATTTAAGGATGAAATTCTGACAATCATGACCTCTAGTTTAATAAATATTGGGTGTAATATAAACTCTAAAATAAATGCAATAATTCTCAAAAATATTTCAAAAATATCTATACCCACAATCTTTTGCATGTAAAATATAGAAAGCTCTTGAACTATTCAAACAAATTGTGAATCTAACCAGAATATTCACACCTAATAAACAATCCAACACCATAAAAACTATTCAATGGCTTTACATCAATTCACCCTTTGGCAAATATTCCATTTAAAACTACAAACAGCACAGCAAACCATAAAAAAGTTCACGTGCGAAAAAAAAATCAATCATACAAATTATGCAAACTCCATCTAACCTTTTCTCAGTAAATCAGTAAAAGTGCTAGTTGCACAACAAAACATCCGCCAAAAAAAAGGGGAATGCATACAGAGTGAATAAAAATCACCAAGGCATTTTTTCTTGTATTTCTCATTGCCAATATAGAGTACTACAGAAAAAGCATTTAACTTGAGGCATTCGAAAGCAATTCGTTTTGTATTCAACTGATGCTTTTTTGCATATCAACAAAGCTGATTTTTTTGTTTCTATAGAGTACAAAATTTTTGCATTTTTCCCTTCTCTTAAGTAATCCCTTGGAGCACTATTTTTGCTGTATTGTATGTTCGAGACACAATTCAGCGAGAAAATGCCATTTTTTCAGTAACCGACACACCATCCATAGAAAAATAAAAATATATATGCAAATATAGAAAGAACGTTTCTTTAGGGTACATATGCATATCACTCTTTTTATATATTTTTTTACGTTTAAATTTAGTGCCTGTCGTTCTATGTAGTTTGTGATTTGCTTTTTTTCTAAATCATTTTTATGTAAATTTTTTTCTTCTTCTTTTACTAACATTTTTATACAATTTTAAATGTGTAAATGTATCTTTCGAGAAGAAAGGATAAGAAGTATGGAATGTAAATTCTCAAATGGCATGCTTATCTCTGAGAAACTTTGAACTTCTCATTCCCATTTTCAAATGTTACATAATTCCCAAATTTGTCCCTTTTTATGTTCAGGATTGAAAGAGGTGTTTTTATGGGGGTGGAGGGTGAGAGTTGGTAGATTGAGCTGAGGATTCTTTTTGAGCAGTTTTTAGGTTATTTTACTGGTTATACCAGATTATACTTTATTTTTTGAGAAAAATACTGTACAGTTATTGGAATCAATGCTCAAAATGACAATTTAGAGTCAAAATCATAGTAATTTAGTGCACAACTCATCCCAGCCCGCGTTTCCAAACTTCACCTTCGTACCTTTCATCCACAACCAGGAATAAAAAGAGAATTTTTTTATTCATTCATCTGCGGCTATCTTAACGCATGGTTACCTCGAATGAGATGGGGCTTTCTGTGTGTTATCTCGTATACGTCAGAGAATAACCGACCGAGAATATAAAACAAATAAAAAAACATGAAAAATTTCACACTCACCTCGAAACTTTTTTTGTGTATATTCCGTTTCAAATGTCGCTGCTGATGCTGATGCTTCACACTGTGTCTTGCTTTTTATATAAATATTTTTTTATATATATTTATTTACTTTTTCACACACTGGTATGGGTGGGCGGAATATGAGAACTTCCTTAATATAATATTTATTATTATGAAATTTATGTGTCACGTCGATTTTTTATTGCTAAATAATCGCTTATTGTGCAATATTTTCCTTGACTGTCAATATCACTTAATGACTTTTACACTCGATTTAGCTATTGTTTATGCATTCACTGCTCACGAATCACGAGATAATATCGTATTGAACTTTTTTTAATATATTTTTTGGCTTGGCTCAAAATTGCGCGCGCGATAAAGATATGTGTTTCCGTTAGAGATCAATTTACTTCCTCTTATTGGATTTTTTTTCTGCTTCTTCTGTTATATATGTATGAACTTTTTTTTTCTTTATGTAAGCTGTTTGACTTTCTCTCACCCCTCGATTACGATAAACTTCGTCCTTTCAGCCTTGCTGATCGTATAAATATCAAATTACCAAAGGAACTGGGAGCTTTTTTTGTGTATTTGATGTGCTATATTATGTGTACATTCATATATGAACGTACTTCCTCGTAATGAATTTTTATTGGCTTTATCTCTCCAACTTCGTCTTCTTATCCTTCTTTGCTTCTTTTTTTTTGGCGAAAAAAATCGATGATGCTTCTTTTATATTATGTGTATATACTTAATATGCTTTCCTCCTTTCTTTTATGCTTCTTTATTCGTTTTTTTGGTTGTTTGTTTGTTTGTTTGGTGTGGTGGTCCTGTGAAGAATGAAAGAAGTTAATCGGATAGAAATAAAGGATGATTAGATGCACGCAATTTTATCTCAAACATCATGCATTCATGGTACGCACGTGTGTGTATAAAATATACGCATTAAATGTTATGCTATAGTCACAGGTATGAAGTAAGTGGATATTTTGTTAAATAAGGCGCATTTTTGAACGTTCGACACTTTTTCATTGAATTAAACCTTACATTACCTTTTATGTCTTGTGTCAACATTTTACCATAATTTTTAAATGACTTGAACCCAACAATCTCGTGAAAGCTTTAAAATCAACAAAATTTATGACGAAAAAATTTGAAATCGAATAAAAAATGATTCCTGCGATCAAAGAAATCTCAATTTAATTTCTATCGAAAACATTCATAAATTGATCAACGAAAAAAAAAAATTATCAATGAAAATTCAACCAAAATAACTCCAAGCGAATCTCAACCTCGTTTCCTAGATTGTGTGTAGGCTGACGTCTGGAATTAGAAATTCATCCTTGAAAGCTCTTTTCAACATAAAAATCAATTTACTAAAGGAACTGGAAAATGAGCAACAAGAATACATTTTCTATAAGCATAACATCATTTGAATTTAAAATTGGTAACAAAAAGAAAAGAAAAAAAAATCTGACAAGATGTTGACAACGTTTGAAGGTAAAGTAAGGAGCTTCACGAGAAAAAAAAAACAGAATTGAGAAACAAGTGGGTGACTTAATCTTGTGTTATGATGATTGAAATCCTCTTTGGGAAAAGTAGATGACATTGAAGGTTTTCGTGGTTGCTATGTGGAATTTTTTTGAGTGGATGAGGGGGATTGAAGTGATTTGAATAGGTTGTAGGACGATTATTTTTAAAATTGCAACTTTTTTGAGGTTAGGTCGGTCATATTTTTTTTTTTTTTTTTTTTTTAAGTTCATTTATTTATATCAAACTAAAAGTTGTACTATAAATATTTACAAATTAATTGTTACGGAAAGAAAAAAATATACAAAATTCATCATTCGACTCTATTTATTCGATTAGCAATGAAATATAATTCCAAATAGTGTTCTCTCAATCTTCTTTTAACAATGCTTAATGAATTGAAGTTTTTGATTTGTTGTGGAAGCTCATTAAAATTTCTAAATGCTCGAATATAAAAGTTTTGCTCACCTTTATCTGTTCTACAAAATCTAATTACGAAATCTTCACGATTTCTTGTGAAATGGTTGTGGACGTCACTTCCTACACTTATATCGACATTATTTTTAATCATGTTTGAGGTAATTTTGAAGACTTGTAAGCAACTGTTTGTTTGACAGATTACGGAGACTGGGAGAATTCTGATATTATACAGAAGCTCCTTACCAGCAAACCAACTTTTCTTTAATACTACTCTCAATGCTTTTCGTTGAATTATTTCTAATGACTCCATATTGTTTCTGGAAAAGCCCTAAAACCCACAAAACATCACAATTTGATCCATCCAGCAACCAGACAATCCAAAATCACTAAATCATCCCCTCAAACCCACACAAACAATCATCATCAACATTTCCGTGCTATTTTCACGAAAAAAAAACATTCCGTAATAATTTATTTTATACAGCACATGATGAATGAAAACTAAATTGTTTTGTGCCTCAGCCACACACAGCGGCATGTAAGAGAATAAAATATCAAAACGTCATAAAGTCAACACAAGGCAGCTTTTGCAAAATGAAATTCAGTCATTAAAGTTAACGTAAAAATCTTCATGCTTCATTCTCAAAAACATGTAACTGTCAAATCAGGCAAAGCTACTGCAAAAGGGATGGTCATAATATATACAGCATGCATATACAGCCATACAAGGGCAGTAGTAACGACGATGATAAAGAGTCCATTCATTCATTTTCTATTTCATTCAAGTGAAGCATGAACAAAAATGGACGGATGGATGGATGACTGAGTTGGTAGCATACAATAAAAGTATATATCGAAACTCAAACAAACAGACGAGAAATGAATTGTGAGTGCAACTGAGCAGTACTTTTCATTTATATAATACATCAACTGTACAAGAATACAGATGAATCGACTACAGAACTGCCCTTAAGGAGTCAGCAATGATGCGGTTGAACATAAATCTTGAAATGGGAAGAAAAGTTTGGTATTTTTAGTTACTAAAGAAATTACTTTAAAGGAACTTGGAGATGTCTTTACTCATGCTTAAGGGTGTTTAATTTTGATAATATACTTATTTTTAGGACTCATTAAAGTCAGTTTATAGGGATGGTGAGTTTTTGAGGTTAACTTTTTTGGATATAAAATGTACATTGCTTTCTATATAATGTCAAGGTACTTGAAATTTTGATGATTTATTTGGATTTTGAGGTTAGAAATTAATCAGAACTCTTATGGTAGGTTGAGTTATTTTATGGTAGCTTGAAAGTCAAATGAAGGATTTTTGATTAGAATCTGGAACCATATACGTTTTTTTGGATTCTATACTCAATTCATTCATTTTACCACTAAATTCAAATTATCAATATGTAAGAAAAAATTTAAATAAATGTCCTTAATACCACCATAAAACTTCATCCAAATCACTATCACAGCAAGCCAAAACAAAAATTGAGACTAAACTGTCAAAAAAAGTTCATCCTACACCCCAATTCCTTTAAAATAAAGATTTATCAGCACAAAAAAAATCGCAAAATTGAAATTTATTTTTTTCCCATTTTCTTTCGGTCAAAAACTTTAAATTAGTTGCCAAAAACTTTTGTTCATCTCTCATTCGCCCTTGTGCATATCTACCATCATACAACAATGTTTCCTTCTTCTTCCATCTAGCCCGCACATCCGACATGAGCATCTGCTTATTAAAATTATTTTTCCTATCTTTTTTTTCGTTTAGTCGAGAATGTTGGACACTCGATTATGCAGAGCAGAGCAATAAACATGAAGGAAAAAAATCTTTACCGACTGAGAGAGCATTTTTTTGTCTGATATTAAATATTTTATAAAGTTAAGGATAAAAGATTGCATGAGACTGAAGTTGATTGCAACTGAAATAAAGTGAATATATGGCAGCAAAAAGTCGAGAAAGGAATGAGCTTCCTTTTTTCCATAATTTATTGCACAGAATTGAATTTACTGTCAAGTTATTGAGCTCCTTTTTGAATTTAAATTGGGTGAAAATCGAATAATCGAAACTGAATATATTTTTTTATTTTATCCATTTCCAATATCCAACAAAAGTCAATAAGTTAAAATTCCATCCAACCCCAGAAAAAAAGTCATTATGCAATCACTCAATTGCTAAAATATAGCCTCATCCACTCCTCCTTTCATCCTTGCCTTGGTCATATCGGATAGAAGAAGTCAGTCTCACACTCATTCACATCAGCAGCACAAACGAATGAGAGCAAAAAAAAAGGAGATTCAATTTTTAATTAAAGCAATACCATTCCGATCCCTTTTTCCTCATCATGAATTTTTATCCGTGACCATGTGAGTGATTTTTGCTACGGATTGTGACTACTTTCTTTTTTAACTGATTTATTGAGAGTGGTGGATGAGGGATTTGGCAGCAGTTTGTCGGATTGAGGTTAAAGTTTTGATGTTTTTGGAAACTTTTTGGAATTTTGTTAAGAATTTTTTGATTTTTTTAGTAAGATTGATCTAATCGTAAGTTAGACTGCTTTAAACAATTTAGAATATTAATCTCACGACAATTTCACAAGTGTTTCTAATCGTAAGTTAAGGGGTCGTTCACTTATAATGTCTGATTTTTAGGGGGAAGGGGTACGGAGACTGTGAGACAGCCTTAAACAATGGAATTTTTCAATGAAGATTTTATGGCGGAGGGTGTTGGGTCTGAAAATCAAAGTTTTTGATGGACGTCATAAGTGAACGACCCCTTATAAGTCAAAAGCTCCTGTATTTCAAATCTTGCACAATATTAAGCCTTAAAAACTAGTCAATCAATTTATGCAGCATCTAAAAAATCGCCTGCTACCCAATTTTCTCTAAATTACATTTTCCTACTCATTTATATCCTATTTCACTAGTCCATTCAACCATTCATCCATTTACTCACTCATTTATTTAAACTATATATATTTTTCATGTATATTGTATGTCGACTACTGGCATTCAAGTATCAATCTGAATGCTTTACGCTAGAACAAAATGTCCAAATGGAACCCGAGAAAGAGAAAAAAAAAATCCCTTTTTATGCATGCCATAGAGAAAAACCGGAAAAAAATCACAAATCATGTTTATGTAAAGAGTAAACCCTTTCTCATATTTTACAATCATTCAACTCCGTTTATTTTATGTGTAGAGTTAAATTTAAGCAGAATAAAAGTCCCAAAAAAAAATCGAGAATAGATGACCTCCATAATGATGGTAAATAACAATTTAAGTCATGACTATTTTGGGGGATGTTTTCATCCCAAAAAAAGAAAAACTTTAAATGTGATATAATATTGAATAAGAAGAGCTGCAAAGAATTTACCAAGAAAAAAAATTTTTGGCATGTCTGCGGCAAAAAAAAAAAGACAAGAGGAAACTTTTTTTCTCATTAAGTTTCTCCTTCATTCTTCTTTTCGTCGCTTGAGGTAAATTAAATCAATGACAAAGGCGAAAATTTTGTCGCTTGATAAATTTTTGATAATATTAAATGAAATAAAGGAGTTTATAGCGCGATTTCATTGGGGATGGAAATTATTGTAGAGTTGGAAAAATTTGTCAAAATTTGAGAAATTTATGGATTAATCCTACTCAATTTTTTAGATAGAAAATATGAATGAAATTTGCACCAATACATATAAAATCCTATACAAGTTAGATCTAGTCTAGACAACAAACCAACAAGTCTTTGCATTTTTAATCAGCCAAGCATGATCTAAACAAAAACTTCAACAACCTTACAAAAAATTTATTCACCATGCCAAAGTGAAAACCGCGCTTTTCAAAGCACTTCCTTCAAAAAATCTTCCCTTTAACGCTCGTTATTATTTTTTTTCTCCACCAACACCTTCAAAAATATTTCTTTTTTTTCCTTCAACTCTTGTTGTGTTTCCAAAGAATCTTGCTTCTTTCAATTTTGTTTTTTTTCTTCATCGTCACTCTTTCTTTTGATTGCATAGCGTTTGGAAGCAGGCAGAAGAAGAAGCAAAAAAATCTAATTAAGCCTTCCTACACAATAGAAGCGACATGAAAATCATTAAGCGGATTTCACTGTGTATATGCCATGATGTACTTGTGACAATGTGCTTTTGAGGGGGTTGTTTGGTTGGTAGGGGTGGGTTGCAATAGTTATTACCCTAGTTTAGCTTAAAGTAAGACTATTTTTAGGTTCTTCCATACATAGATTCACATTGATAAACCTATTCTCAAAAACCTCAATTAAAAACTTTCAATCATCCCTCTTCCTTCCAAACAAAGCTTTTGGACATGAATGAATGACGTAGAGAAGGAAAAAAGTGTCTCCGGCAACAAATTTGCCAACAATGATGATTCTCCATCAAATAATTATAGTTGGAAGAAAATAAAAATGTGGAGACACAAGAGTGAAGTAAAAAGATTTTTTCCTGAGCTTTCTTTTCATGTCGTCCCCACAAACAATTGCGATGTAATGAATAAAGGCAGAATAAACTTCTTTTTTGCCTCTTTTTTTCTTATGTCTTGCCTTGTGTTTCATCTTATTGTTCACATGAGGTTGTTCACAAGATGAATGTGAATAGGAAGACGATTGAAGTAGATAAAATTATGTTGTTGCTGAATTGATGATAAGAGCGCATATGTGATGAGATTTTCTGAGAAATTTGAAGCATATTGATGACGTTTGGATATTGAGCTCTTGGGGTCAGTGAGAGTTAAATGAACTGAAATGTCTCAGTGGATTAAAAGGTTAAATTGTGATGACATGGCCCTCAATTGGTTACATATTGATGGATTCTTGTTTATGTTTGAATTTTATTGGATTATGAAAATTGGTAAATTTAAAAAAAACTTATGGCAATCAAAATTGAGGGTTATGACTTTCATCTGATTTAGAGTCTTTTCCCTTAAAGCTTACAAAAAATTTAAATGAAATATGCAAATATATTTTTAAGGGTCCTCTATGTTGGATTTTTAATATCTTCTAATTATTACTAAATTAAGACTCTTCTATGTCATCAAATCAGACTAACAATATGATTGAAGTACACTTCCTTAAAACTCCATCGACTACCCCACCATAAGACACACACACACACATCCAAACACCTTTTTAAAAATAGACTAAAGAGAAAAATAACAATCTCAAATCTCAAGGATTTGAACACAATAAATCTTAAAAATCTAAAATTCATCATTCCTTCTTCCTTATTTTCTGAACCATACCTGACACAATAAGCCAATTAAAGTGAATGAACAAGCAATCATCATACCGTAAAATTTTCGCTACAAAAATTTTCTTCTTTTTCTTATTTTCCTGCTTATCTTGTTATATACATTTTTTTTGATTATAAGTCTTATGAGAGAACTGCAAGTGTGTGTGAAAGACGAACAAAAAAAAAAATAAAATAAATTTTTTTGTCTCATGTTATAAATAATTTCCATTCGAGTGCACAAAAATTTTCATTCTTCTTTCTAGTCATACGAAATATGGAAGAGGAACAAGAAAGAAAAAAAAATTGAAAGATTGTTAAGAAATTTTCATGCTTTCGTTGTGAATTATCAGGAAAGGAAAAAAGAAAATATTTTTTTTATTTCATATTCTTAAAGAAAAATAAAGAAGTGAAAAGTTTAGAGGAGCAAAAAAGTCAACAATCTGTATAATTTAATGTATTAGGCGAATTTCATTTATTCACAACTTCTTCTTATATCAATGTTTTGCTTCCATATCTTTTCGTACTGAAAATCAGAATTATCATTGATGTAGACGCACAAAAGTTATGAATAGAAATGTGAATAATGAAGCTTAGAAATTCGAATTGTTTGGTTTTCATTTGCGAATGAAAGCTCTGGAGGATTAAAGCTTGAAAGCAATGTTCGCACAAATGGTAAAATTCAGTGGAGAATAGGTAATGATGCTTTACTTTTTGTTCTTATTTTGACTCAAATATTTTAAATTTTGAAGCGATTTGAAGCTTTTTACAAAAATAAATAGTAAAAAAAAACCATTTGAGGCCGAACGAAGCGAGTATACGTAAAATTTTTCTTATTTATTTCTCATGAAAAACCTTAAAATTTTCCTACAAAAAATCTTAGACAGAAAATTTTGTACTGAGTTTGAAAATCAGATGGATGAGAACTCGAGCCCCTAAAAGACCCCCTTCCCCCTGGTTACGCACCTTGGTGACTAGAATGTTTATCAACTTCTCCCTTGCTCCCCCAAAAAAAACCATTTTCAACGCTTTATTTACTCAATCTAGATGCCAATTTCCCCAAAAGAATTTGATATTTCGTGAAAATTCCACACTTTACGATTATATTCAGTCATTAATGAATGGAGGAAAATCAGAAAGAATTGATTCAATTAATTATATAAAGTGTCTGTTTAAGTAACTTTCTCTAAATAGGCAATTTCATCACATCACTATCTAAATTGGTATAAATATATATTCCCTACTTTCACTCAGCGTTCATGTTCATGTTAATATGCCAATAAAAGAGCACAAACTCAAACTTATTAACAATTCAGAGTATTCTGCATGAATATGCCATAAAATTGTTCCTCGAAAATGCTAAATTGGAAGAAAATAAATTTTCTACCTTATCAAACTTTCCTACGCGCAATTATCGTGTGGCTGAAGTACCACGGCATGTCATGTCCAAATGTTCTGAAACTTTGCCAGAATTAAGTCCATATTACGTCTAATTGCGTCTAGCAAAAATTTAATTTCGTCCTACTTCCTGTATCTGGATACGGCAAGTCAAAGTTTTGGGCACTTTTGCCTTCGTACTTGAGGATTTAAAACGGCATGATTTCTTAAAACTAACTAGTGTTTAGGGCCCGTCACGGGCCCCGTTGCATTTGTCTTAAAGCTATCGGACATCTCATTTATTAAAAAAAACTTTAAATTTTCATTAAATTTAATTCTTGATTTTTTTTAGAATTTTTAATTTTGGTGGTAAAAAGTTAGATTAAGTTTTGACAAAATGACAATTTTTTGAACACATTCATAGTAGTAAGAAAAAGAAAATCCACTTAGAATTACGTATTAGAAAAAAATCTGAAATCAGTGAGATATTTAAAAACTATCATTCTAAACTACATAAATACATAAAAAAGTTAAAATTAGAATTTTAATTTAAAATTTCAAAAATAATTTCAAAGCTTTTAAAACTCAATAAATTAGTATTCCAACCTAATATAACCTTAAAATCCAAAAGCAATCATCCAGCCCTTATAATCACCATACACTTAATCTCAAGCCCAAATTTCAGCTCATAAGCACTTAAAAGTTCATTACGATAGCAAAAGTTGCGATTCTAACCTCAAATAAATTTAAATTTGAAAAGGTAGCCATTCAGTATTTTTACTCATCACCTAAAACCTAAAATTTTAGCCTTAAAAACCCTAAAAGTTCACTACAACACAAAAAATAAATATTCTAACCTCAAATTACTTCAAAATCTAAAAATTGCTTTTCAGCCTTTTTATTCGTCACTCACTTTAGCTAAATTTCATTACATGCTAAATTTCAGCTTGAAATACATTAAAAGTTCACCACAGGACAAAAAATACGCATTCTAACCTCACATAACCTTAGAATACAAAATAACAACACAGCCTTTCTAATCATCCACATGTTCTACATGCCAAATTTCACCTCAAAAAACCTTAATAGCTCACCACCACAGCTTAAATAAAAAGGCAAAAAACCGTCATTTTTGAGGTTAAATTAAAGCTCGTAAGGTTAAAGTCCGAACCTCTAAGTTTAAAAAAAAAAAAATTTTTCATGCGATAATAATGAAAAGTCATTTTCTACAATATAATATCAAAAAAACTTCAAATAGAACGAAATCGAAAATAATCGTCAAAAAATGTTTAAATTTTGATAACTGATTCAGGAAGAAATTTTTTGAGGGGCGGGGGGGTGAAATTTTTTTGTATGGAACGAAAAATTAAGGGGGGTTGGATTTTTTTCTTAAAAACCCTAGCAATTTGAAGAAATTTCCCAAAAGAAGGGGGGTAAATACCTCAACATCCCCCCCCCCCGACTATGCGTCTGATTGTATAGATTTTTTTACACGCTTTCTTAGCTATTGCAGAAAATTGATAAAAAATTATAAAGAATGGGGTGTGTGCAAGACTTGAGAAAATAAGTGAAATCAACCATTTAAAATCAATAAAATTTTTTAATGTTTTGAATCTTATTGAGCGTTCGCGCGTTAGCGCGAACGCGAAAATTTTTTTCACCCTTTAATGTACACAATTTTACAAATGAAACTACTGAAAAAAAAAACTAATATTGCAAAAACAGTCAATTTTAACTCAAAAGTTAAACTCGAAAATACCGGTCAAAAATTTTTCAAATTTTATAATTTGAGAGTGTAACGGTCATGAAAAATTTTTTTTACGTATGTTCTGACTTTGCACGAAAAGACAATTTTCAAAACTTAAATTCAAGAAATTCTAAAAAGAATAAATTTGAAAATTTGTAACGGTAAAAAAATATTTGAATTTTATGATTTCACTGCGTAAAGGTTATCGAAATTTTCAAAGAATATGTTCCTATAAATTCAGTTTTTATAGCTCAAAACTCATGAAATTAAGAAAAAATGAAGTCAAAAATAACGGTCAAAAAGTATTCAAATTTAATGATTAAACAGCTTAACGGTCAAAATTTTTTTTGAAAAATATGTTTCCATGACCCATTACATACATAAAGTCAATTTTCAAAATCCAAAACCCAAGAAATTGCGAAAAGAAAAATGTCGAAAAACGGTTAAAAAACATTTAAATTTGTTTATTATACAGTTTAACGACCACGTGATTTTTTTGAAAATGTGTTTACACGTATTGCTATGCATGAGTAGTCTAATTATACACCCCAAAAAGAAAAAAAAATTAAAAAGAAGAAAATTCAGAAAAAACTGTCAAAAAAAATTCAATTTTCGATCACGCAGAATAACATTATTTTATAGTATAGATTTTATGTGACATATTATATATTAAAATTGATCTACTAATTACGTCCAATTGCGTCCCGCAAAAATTTTTTGGAACCAATGTCCCTAACGGAAGTTATGGCTACTCAAAGTTTTGCTTGTGGACCAAAAAATTTTCTACCTTGAAACTGATGATTTGGTCAAGTTATATATCAAATCACATCTCCTTTTTCTCAGGAACTCAAATATAAAAGAATTATTTACGACTATGCTGACATTTCAGACTTATGGCAGTTCAATTTTTGTTGTCGTACCTGAATATGAAAAAGTTTCATATTTTTTTTAGTGTCAAGTTATATGTCTAAACATATCTACTTTTCTCAAGGATTATAAATATGGAATCATTTTTTGAATTTGACCATTCACGACTGACTTATGTCACTTTAAAGCTATGGATCATTATGCAACCATCTTGGAAAATTCACTTATCTAAATGATGATTTTTATTTTTTTTAAGCATCACGATTTTAATAAACTTTTTTGAAAAAAATATTAAGCGTTAAATAACGAAGGCAAATAAATAATTAGTTTATTAATTTTTGGTCAGAAAAATTTGTGAAAAGTGAAATAAAGAGTGAAAATCGATGAAAAATCACTTATCTAAATGATGATTTTTATTTTTTTAAGCATCACGATTTTAATAAACTTTTTTGAAAATAATATTAAGCGTTTAATAACGAAGGCAAATAAATAATTAGTTTATTAATTTTTGGTCAAAAAAATTGTGAAAATCATCAGTTTCTAGGTAGAAAATTTTTTGGTCCACAAGCAAAACTTTGAGTAGCCATAACTTTCGTTAGGGACATTGGTTCCAAAAAATTTTTGCGGGACGCAATTGGACGTAATTAGTAGATCAATTTTAATATATAATATGTCACATAAAATTAGTTTTAAGAAATCATGCCGTTTTAAATCCTGAAGTACGACGGCAAAAGTACCCAAAACTTTGACTTACCGTACCCAGATACAGGAAGTAGGACGAAATTAAATTTTTGCTGGACGCAATTGGACGTAATATGGACTTAATTCTGGCAAAGTTTCAGAACATTTGGACATAACATGCCGTGGTACTTCAGCCACACCAATTATCACCTGATATCATGGTAAATGCGTGATAAATACCTCTGAACAACCTCTTCTTCATTCTAGTCTCGTTCTAGAACGTAATATGATAATTCCAATATACCAATAAATAATTAATACAAACAGTACGAAGGAAGAAATTATTTACACACTGTTTTATTTGTGAGGTGTAATAATATGCCGATGGCACAAGTGAAAAGGGTCTCGAGTCATAACTTATTGCTAATAGGTTCTTTACCCTCTAAAAATTCATATAAAATAACAATCTAATATTACTTAAAATGTTCTTTCTCTCCTTTTTTTCTATACTTACTCGCACTCATTCACTCTTCTCTTTTGCTTCTTCATTTTCATCTTCATTTTTCGCCTTTAATTATCGTCGTTTCAATTCTTATCGTGTGAATGGGGGAGGCAGGAAATGAAGAGGAAAAGTTTCTTTTCTACTTTTGCCTTTTTCTTCTCCCCACAGCTTTCTCGTACTGTGTGCACCTTCTTGGAAAATGTGAATTGTTAAAACACTTTGGGGGTTATTATAAGATGCTGAGTGAGTTGCTTTGGTGATTTGGAATTTTTTTTAGGTTATGTTATTGAAATTAAACCCTTTTGTGTGGAATTTGTAAGGAAATTGGTAATGTTGTGTTGAAATTTTCGATTAATGTAAATATGTGATGCTATTTTGGAAATATTGTGGCTTGGAAGGATTAATGGAAGATTTTTAATCGAAAATTTTTGATATTTTGTAAAATTTCTGCAACTTACATTAATTTAGATTGAATTTCAAAGTTTTTCCTCTTTTTTCGATGCTTATACTTCAATTTACTGTTTTTCGAGCTAATTATCATTGAAACTACTTTAAATTACCAATTATTGAGCAAAAAAATATAATTTTTTAGAACTTTGAAAAAAATTCAAAACATTTGTTTACTTTGATGTGTCTTGAATAAAAACTTTAAAATAAATCCGTTATTTTTTTCAAACAAAATGTGTCTTTGCTAAAAATTTTAAACATTCCTTGAACATTCCTTTTTTTGTTACAAACTCTCACAAAAATTTCAACCCCTCTAATTCCACAAAAATCTCAAATATAAACAAAAACATTCACAAATGCGTCTTTCTATCCTCAACGCACTCACTCCTGTCACAATCTCATCAATAAAATAAAATTATTAAGAGGAAAGAATGACAAAAAAAGGTAAAATAGACCCTGGGAAATGCGTTTTGCAACTCCGTTTATCCTCCCTTCTTTTTCGCTAAAAGGTCTTCCGCATCACATCACGCTCTAAGGCATATTAAAAGCATTCATTTTTCATTCAAATATTACCTTACCAGCCCATTTTATGACAACAATCTACAGACGCCCTACTCCTTCGATCTCCCACAACCATTCATTCATTCATTCATTCTTACATACTTATTTGAAAGCATATACATATTGAAGGAGCTGGAGCTACAATACAATATACTTTATAGCACAGTTAAAAGTATTGTGAGTGAGAAAAGTGCCTTAAAAGCATATACACAAAGAATATAGCAACAGCAGCATTTGAAAATGGATTGTGGAGAGCAGGGATGAACTTTGGGGTTTAGAATTTAAAAATTCCCGAATTTATATCTAATTTCCGTAAGACTTAATAAATTTGGAAGAATATTAGAAGTTGACCCTCCACAACCCCTAAATCCATCCCAAACACGTACACAAAAGTTGTGGCAAAAAATGAAATTTTTGCTTATAAGCTAAGAATAAAATTGTAAAAGGATACATTATTAAAAGCGCAAAGAAAGGAGTTGAACGTACAGAAATGTTAATGTGAAAAAATACACACAAAAGGCATCAAAAAAGATAGAATAAGGAGGGCAAAAGTTAGATGATTATGAGTTTGAAATAAGAAAAAGATGGAACAACAGTAAACAGCATTTGGTGTAAAGGAAGAGGCATTTTTTTTTTTCTTTTTTGGTTGGGGCTTGAAGTTTAATGAGATTGGTTAAAGATTCTCACGGAAGAATCTGGTTTTTCGTTGCTGTTCTTTATTTTACAGTATTTTTTTATGTTAT
The DNA here is from genome assembly GCA_026123125.1 of Chironomus striatipennis. Lineage (NCBI taxonomy): Eukaryota > Metazoa > Arthropoda > Insecta > Diptera > Chironomidae > Chironomus > Chironomus striatipennis. Next base: position 13,947,142 of record CM047392.1, on the reverse strand, counting down.
GTTGCTGCTTCGTTAAATAATAATAAGAAGTCTCGAGAAGTTTTTTAAACAAAACTCATATTTTGCAATGATTTGCAACATTTTGGGGAGAATTGTTTTTGTACTTGATCTGATTATTTCTGATTTTGTATTTTTTTTTTTTTTTGTTTGTTGTTGTTTTGCTTAATTTTTCATCTTGATAAGTTCTGGACAGAAAATATTGTTGAACTTTGACTTTTTCGATGTAAATTCGTATTTTTATTTATTATTTAAATTTAATCAAAAGTTTTCCTTTTAAGTTTGAGAGTTTTTGGAATGATTTTATAAGTTTGATTTTTTGCGATATGAGAATTTGTCATCTCGGAAGGGAGGTTTAAGGATTTTATCATCTCGGTAAAGGACTGTTCACCTAGTACGTTACGCAAGAAACGACTTTTTAGATCCCCTCCCTTGAAAATGACCGTTAATTTCGGACGTCAATTATGAACGTCCCCTAATAAATTTTAAGATTTTCATCTTATCGGGAAAAAATTAAGAGTTTTGCAATCTCGGAAGGAAAATTTGAGAATTTATCAACTCAGCTGAAAATTTATCCTTTAGGTACTAAAATTTCTAAATTTGTCATCTCAGTATGAAAATTAAGTATTTTTTCTTTCATTTTAAAAGCTTCAACATCATTTATACCTCCAACCATATGAAAACCCCGAACCAAAAAAGAAAACTCAAGAATTTTACCATCAATTATATTCTTTTGCTTCAGCACTCAACCTCAATTTGTCAAAAATTCAAGTTCTTATTTCCGTTGATCCACCGACAATCATAATTTAACTAATTTTTACTTCTTTTCTTAAAGACTTTCTTCAATTCCTTTACGACATGAAAAAAAGTGAACACAAATGTAGAAGAAATCATGACACAAGGAAAAGTATCTCCTAAGAGCAATGGCGTGTTCTTTTTTTAAGAAAGGCGTCTCGTAAGAAGGCAATTTTCCTCTTTTTATACGTAGTTAAGGAAAAGATTCTTTTGCTAGAATGAAAATAAGAAAAATCGTAAGGATTTTCATCATCATCATCATCATCATGCTCATACAAGGAAAAATTGTATAACAAAGAAGTAAGCCAAAGAACTTATTTTCTCTCTTTTTTTAAGGAACAAGAATGAACGAAGAAATTACGTTATTTACGAGTCGATTTTTTATGTGTTTTTCATTTAATGTCTCGCGTCGTAGTCAGGCAAAAGGAATGGAAGATAAGAATGGAAGAGAAAAAAAATATTTTTAAGGATGTTTTATAGGAAAATGTTTATTTCTCTCTTTTCTGTATGTGTGTGTCTCTAAGACGTTTATTTACTTTTCCTTCTGTATTTCCCTACTTTATTCTTACATCTAATGGTCGATACTATGCATCTCGTGTTGAATATTGGACTGTTTTTGAGTTTAAAGTTAGATTTAAAATATTTTGACATTTTTAAAGCGACGCTTTTAAAGTTCAAAAATTAGGTTCAGAATTCAAATATTTTTTAACCGTTAAAATTCAAATATTTGAAATGTCATTAAATTTCTTAATTTTTTGAATAAATACAAGTTACATACACTCCAGATGCATCCCATACCCTATTTCTTCTCCAATTTAAAGCACATGGTGGTGTGGGCAACGTTTTTCAACATAAGAATCATGTTTTAGATGTAAGATGAAGGCAGACAATCGATAACCATGAGAATATTTTCCCTCCACCACCGTTACTGCTTACTTACCAAAAAAAATCTTTCCTTTTTTTATTTTTATTTTTCCTCTCATTCGTGGTGTTGTTGTTGTTGAAAAAATATTGTAGAAAATAAAATAAATACGTAGATAATTGCATTAAGAAAATGGTTTTCGTCCCTTTTTTCCATATTTGACTATGTTTGGTACATTTTTATGTTTTTTAGTCCAATTTTATGGAACAAAATTTTTTGTTTAATTATGAAATTGTGATTAATGCTTTCCATTCACTCGGTGAATGAATGAAAATATAATTTTATGACGATAGAAGTTATCAATTTTCAGGAAATTAATTTTTATGAGACTTGATAGTGGAGCTTGTAATTTTTGGTAATTGTGCTGTGCTATCAGCAGGAGAAATTTATTAATTACTTTATAGTGGTACCTTATGATGTTATTTTTGAAATTATTAGCATAAAGTGAGGTTTAATTGACGTTAATTGAGTTATTTCTTGCCTTGAAGTGGTTTTCATAGGTTTTATGTTAGTAAAACTGTTAAAAATTTTTTGAATTTATGAAAAAATTTGGTTTGAATTTTCAAAAATATAAATTCAAACTTTCAAAATCCGTTAAAATTGAGGTTAAATTTTTCAACATCTAGCGACACATTTTCAACATCCAGTCAACAATTCATAGCAATTTAGACTAGGGAAATAACATTTGTCAATAAATTCGCAATAAATTGCAACATTAAAGCAAGAACCCTCCAATTTAAAGCTCTAAAAACCTAGTAAATTTGCATTAATGATTTTTGATAGTAATTTATGGCCATGTCATTTTTGAAGAATTGGCAATTAGTAAAATTACAGCATAAAAAAATGCGGAAACTGATCTCTCTGTTACTATACACAGTTCCCTCCGCACTCCAATACACAAAATTCCATAGCACATTCTTCTTATTTTAAAATTAATGGATTGCAATTCTCAAATTAATGTTTGGTCATTTTTCTTGGGTCCGCAACGGAAGTAGCAACGAGATATAGTCCAGAAGAAGAGAAAATATGTTTTGGCTTATGCTTATGTGGTACTCTTGTACTAAATCTAATTTAATTCAATATTTTTATGTACTTACTTAGAATTTTTTTCTGTACCCCACGTCCCATGATGTGTGAAAAAATTCTCGAAGCTAAACTCAATTTCTGTGAATGAACATTACATAACAAATCTGTGCACAGTAAAAAAAGAACGAGAGAGCTTTTTTATTTCCTTACAAGGCCGCCCGCAATATAAAGCCACTCACTCTAGGCAGCGAAAATGCCATTAAATTCCATCACATTCATCGTATTGTGAAAAAATAAGGCAAAAATGGAATTTTTCTCTTCTTTATTTTATTTTTTTTTTTTTTTGTTCTTGTCATTATCCTTTTATTTTTTTGTGCTGAGGAACAACAGGCCTGAAATGTGTGAATGCATGGGGAAAGACTACATGTAATGGAGTAAAGAGACTTAAAAGAAAAGAAAAATAGGGAAAAATGTGCAAGTACGAAAGACTATGTAGGTGGATGAATTTTATTTTATTAGCTCCCTTTTGTCTAAATCTAGCGATAAATTTTGGTATAGACGGGTGCAGGCATTAAATGATAAACGTTTTCTATTTATACAAACATTTTTATAGAGAGAGAATTTGAAGGGGGAAGTAGATTTTTTTATTTTTAAGCAATTTTAAAGGTTTTGTTAAAAAAAATTGTTAAGGAAATGTTTTTACTGGTTTTTAATTGTTATTTTATAAATTTAATTGGAATTTGATTAAAATTTAATTGGAATTTGATTAAAATTTAATTTTATAGTTTCGCTTCTTTTTGAAATTAACGGTCTTCAAAATTTTAAATTATCATCGATTTTTGCATCTCTTAAATTTTTTTGCATCTTTAAAATTTTTGGATTTTTTCAAAAAATTTAAAAATTTAGTATTTCAAGTGAATTAAAAGCTATATTGTCTATCTAACTGATTACTTTAAAGCGTAAAGTATCTCTAAATGTTTGTGAAATTAAAAGTTTAACAGTTAGTCGTTAATTGCTTCAAAAATTGTTATTTCATCCAAAAAAGTGCGAGTTAAGAAAAACATGGAAAAATTGTTTACATCTCAAGTAAAAGTTACTAATTTTACTAAAAACAGCTCTAAAACTGTTTGTATCAAAGTAGCTGAACAAATACATAGCAAAAGTACTATTCAATTCAAGTTAAATTCATTAAAACAAAATTATAGAAATATTTAAACAAAAAATAACATTTTTGCATAAAATTTATTAATAAAAAATCAAACAAATACTTACACGTAAGTTAAGCACATCAGATTACACAAACATCACATTCTCCCTATATTTCAGCACTTGTCTCAACTTCTACCCAGAATCCTAACAAAATTCATCAATCAAAAACTTAAACCCTCTCAAAAATCAGACAAAATGCAAATATAAAAAGTCCCAATATCCTCTCCAAAATCAACAATATAATGAGAACAGAGCAATAAGGATGAAGGAAAAAGAAGTGAATACACCTTATAAGTGTATAATACACATGCATGAATACCACGGAAATTTTGTGGAACGCTTTTGTGTGAAATAAAAGAGAAGAGGTGAAGAAGAGTAGGAAATGAAATTAAAAAAGGAATTCACACCATGACCCAATTTAGCGACGATGGTAATTAAGACATAGGAAAAAATTCACATATATGTCTGTTGCTTCACAACTTTGTCGTTTCTTGATTCCTTCACCATGGAAGTCTTTCATAAAAAAACCACAAACAGCACAAGTGCCATCCAACAAGACGGAAAAACTTTTAATATACACACATACACATCAAATCATATCATATATCACAAAAGGAACCAAACCACTCATCAATCAATCATGATAAATATAAATCACCAATTCCATTGACGCTTTCTTTTTTTCATAGAACTGGAATTGCTCACATATCGAGAAGATAGAATATAAAGATTTCCTTTCAACCACTTAACGCTACACAGTTAGAGACAAAAAAAGAAGCAATTTAATTGAATGATGATTCTATACTTTTTTTTCTTCTCAAATTTATATCTGTGACTATGCACTAACTACACTGATGGAATTTTTTTTATTATTTTTTGTACTTACAGAACAACAGAAAAACACAACTTGTTATCAGTAAATCCGAAAACTAAATGAGAAGAATGCTCGCATTCGTGATGTGAAAATATTTCGTCCTGCAGAATGAAAAAAATAAAAGCTCTACTCAAATAATGCAAAATAAAGTCCTGGATTGGCTCTCTTTTTGCTACGAACGAATGAAATTGCAATTTTACGTCGAACGACGAGAGAGAGAGAGAAAAATGTCGGAAAATATTTTTTTCTTTTTTGAGCTAGCTCGGCATGAATGATATTCATGTGCTTTTCCTCACCCAGACATCAGTTTTTGTCAGGATTTTAACACTATGTGACTTACTCTCGTGAGAATCGAATGAGATTTTTAGATTTCTTTTATGCTGACTCTCTCGGAGAGAGGAAAAGGAAAAGCTTTTAATTTTCCACACAATCGAGGCACATGCGTTTTTAATACAACAGGATTTTTCTTCTCTGTATCACCGGCATCAAAATGAACATCAAAGGAATATCTTTTTTTAAAACTGAATTTATTTTATTGCATTTTTTTCTGTTTTAAATACTTACAAACTTTATTTATTTTATATTTCATTAATTTTATCATCTACTTGAATTTTTCTTATTCTTATTTTTTTTAAACCCATATATATGTTTTCTTAATTCTTTTGGGTTATTCTTGTGTTTTATTTCTTGTTATTTGTATGTGTATGCGCGTATTTTTTTCCTTCTTTTCTTGATCCTTATGTATGGAGCAGGAAAATAATTTCTCATTTCTATTTATCTTCTTGTGAATTCTGTCCTTAGGAGAATTTTGGATGGATTTTTATTGAGATGGAATTATGAATTTTTTACGTAATTTTCAAAAATTTATATTTTGCAAAGTTTTTAAATTTTAAATTTTAGAGTTTTTTTGGTTGAATACAAAATTTAAAGATTCAAAAAGATATTTAACAAAATTAAAGCAAATTTAAGTTATAAAATTTTAATATTTGAAATTAAGAATCTTTATTTGCAATCTGTTTTTGAAATTCTTTATACTTTTCAAGACTTAAATTCAAGGTTTCCATAGATTATATTCTTTAAAAATTAAAGATTATAATCTTTGTATGAATGATTTTTAAAGATTATAATCTGTGGAAGCCTTGAATTTTTTTTTTTTTGAAAACCAAAACCAAAAATTTATATTAATTTGAAATTTGAATTTGGAATTTAATTTTTAAATAGGTAAGCGCTCTTGTTCAAATAAAGCCCAAGGGGCATTTACTAAATAGCCAATCCGAACGTCCCGATTGACCGAAATATTAATTGTTAAAATCCATCCATTAATTGAATTAAAATTTATTTCAGTCAATAAATAGATAAGGGCAAATCCATGAATAAACGGAACTGCAAAAATCGAATTGCAATTCTTCTCAACTTGTGAAATTCAAAAAAACCGTTAGAATAAAACTTTTAATCGCTTTAATTCTTTGCTTGAACTTCATTACGTAATGAAAACATCGTAAAATTATCAATTAAAGCTCTAACATTGACTTAAGCTGTAAAATATTAATTAAAAAACAAAAATTTATTAAATTGTAGACATATTTTAACGGAATTTTTCGTTTCAAACAGTTTTGTATACTTTTGTGTTTTGCAAAAATGAGTCGAAAAGTTGACATTCTGACGCTAATTTTTTGAATATCTCATTAACTAATGTCTCAATTAATTTTGTAATGGCATTAATTGAAAGCTTACAAGAGCGAAAATCCGATGAATGTCTTTCTAAAATTTTAGCTTGCTCATTAAAAGAGAATTTTGAAAAAGAAAGATTTAAAATTTTCGTTGAGTTGACATTCTGACGTTCTTTAAAGTTAAATAACTCATTAATTAAAGATTGTTTAAATTTGATTTGTGTAAAAATCAATAGTGCTCTTAAAATTACACAAGAAAAATATTAAAAGTAGTATGAAAGAGACTTAACTTTCGAGAATTTTGAATAAAACAAGTTTTTTTGGAGAATTTCTTCTCATGGATTTGCCCATAATAATCTTAAATCTATTGAATGAAAGGCTTTTTTTTTATTATTGAGCTGTGGAAATAAAGACAAAAAAATTGAAATCCTCAAAAATATGGAAATTTAAAAATTTCTTTTAAAATTTGAAGAGTTTAAAAAAAAAAAAATCACAATTCCATTAAAATCGTCCATCAAAAACTTTCTCCAAGAACTGAAAAATTTTTCTTCTTAAGAATATTTTACCACATAATGTGTTGTCGTAATGATTTTAAAATGTTTTCTTTGATTAAAAAATAAATGAATTTTTATATTTATAATATGTCTTAATGATACAAGTTTTTTTTATACTTTTACTTATACTTCTTATTTTACAACATCATTATTATGTAAACATCTTGTATTTCTTTGTAAAGGACTCACTTTTCTTACTCGACTTCATCTCTTCTGCTTATCTTAATATATTCATTCATTTCTTCTCATTTTGCATTTTTCTTTTTTTTTATTTCATCAATGATATATTCAACTTTTTTTATTTATTTTATCTTTTTTTTTAGTTCTTTACATTACTCATCATACAATGTAACAAAAATATTATTTGTATTCAAAATGATGAAAGAAAAATTGAGAAAGAATAAAACAAAAATTTTTTAATTCAAAATTTTTAAAAGTTTTGTTTCAAAGTTTTATTTTTGAAATTAAAAATTTTATTTTAAAAATTTAAATTCAAAATTTTATTTTAAAAATTTAAATTAAAAAATATTATTTTAAAAATTTAAATTCAAAAAAAATTGTTTTAAAAATTTAAATTCAAAATTTTATTTTAAAAATTTAAATTAAAAAAAAATTAATTTAAAAATTTAAATTCAAAATTTTATTTTTAAAATTTAAATTAAAAATTTTATTTTAGAAATTTAAATTCAAAATTTTATTTTTAAAATTTTAGATTTAAAAAAAAATATTTTAAAAATTTTAATTAAAAAAATTTGTTTTAAAAATTTAAATTCAAAATTTTATTTTAAAAATTTAAATTAAAAAAATTTGTTTTAAAAATTTAAATTCAAAATTTTATTTTAAAAATTTAAATTAAAAAAATTGGTTTTTAAAAATTTAAATTCAAAAAAATTTTTTTTTAAATTTGAATTTAAAATTTTATTTTTAAAATTTGAATTCAAAATTTTTACTTTTAAAAATTTAAATTCAAAAAAACTTTATTTTAAAAATTTTAATTAAAAAAAAATTGTTCTAAAAATTTAAATTCAAAATTTTAAAAATTTCATTAATATTATTTCAAAATTTTAAAAGTTTTTAAAAATTAATTTTGTTTTGAAAGATCTTAAAACTTTCAAAATTTTTCAAAAATTCTCAAACTAAAAAATTTTAATTAAAATACAAAAAATCTTTTGAAAATTTTTTGTTTTAAAAACTATTTGGTTCAAAATAACGGTCAAAAAATATTCAGATTTTAACAGTCAAAAAAATCACCTGAAGTTGGCATTTTTCAAACTTAAAAAATCCAAAAAAAGTAAATAAGAAAGTTCAAAAAAATATTATTTCTTCAAAAAATGTTCTATACTTTTTATTCATATTCTTTTACATCAAATCATACCGAGAGAAAAAATAATAAAAATATAATATTAGCGTTCATTTCATTTTAACTTTTTTTTTGTGTAACTTAACAGACTAAAGAAGGAAAAAAATTATATGCATGAATAAAGATAAAAGTGTGAAAGTAAAATATAATTAATATTTTTTTAACATCATCTTGCATTCATTAAATAGGATAGAATATACTTTTGTAAAATGAAGGAAAAAAAAAAATTAAAGGAGAATAATTTTCTAAAATAAAACGATATGACTTCATTGTCAACGATTATTAAACTTCTAAAATCCTCAATTTTTATGTTTTTCTATGTTTGTGTTTGTGTTTTATGCTTTAAATCCATGAACAGTTCTTCTCAGATGTTCTAACAAACAAATCATAAAAAAAATTTAATAATAATAAATTGTTGTGTAATTGTGGTCAAAATTAGTTCATTTTTGTAATCCACGATCGTGGTTTACTCTCATCGGAAGTTAAATTGGTCCTTTTTGGATCTATTTCTTGTTTTTTTATGTCTGTTATTATTATTCTTTTTAAACTTTGATTTAATCCATAATTGTTAATGACGTGCACGAAAATATACTCCGCTCACATCATTCTCACTTAATCCAGCACGGCGAGCACTTTTGTACGCTTCATTTGCAATTGTTGTTAATGGCATTGGATTATTTAGACTGTCGGACATATTGATAGCTAAACGGAGATCTTTTTGCATATGTTGGAGTGGTAAGTTGATTTGTGAGAAGCGTGAGTCGATCATTGCTGGAATTAGAAAGAGTTTTGGTTAGCATTCAATGACTTTTTGGAATTTTAAATTTAACGGTTTTCAAAATTTCAAATTTTGATTAGTTTAGAAATTTAACGGTTTTCTAAAATTTAAATTTTGTGTTTTTTTTAATTTAACGGTAAAATTTAAATTTTGTGGTTTTTTATTTTAAATTTCAACGGTTACAAAATTTTGAATTTTGATTAATTTAGAAATTTAACGATTTTAGAAAATTTAAATTTTATTTGTTTTTGACTTCAAATTTTAGCGATTCTTCAAAACTTTTGAACTTCTTGAAATTTTCAAATTTAACGGTTTTCAAAAATTAATTTTTTTGGGATTTTGAAATTTAACGATTTTCAAAAAAGTGAATTTTGATTAATTTAAAAATTTAACGGTTTTAGAAATTTGAATTTTATTTTTTTTTTGAAATTTCAAATTTTAGCGGTTTTTTTAAAATCCAAATTTTGTGACTTATTATTCTAAATTTCAAAGGTTTCAACAATTTTGAACTTCATGAAATTTCAAAATTTAACGGTTTTCAAAAATTTAAATTCTGACTAATTTAAAAGTTTAACGGTTGAAAAATTGATTTAGTTTAAAAACTTACCAAGTCCTTTATCCATAATTAAATCTGATCTTAAATTTGTGTTTGACATGACTTCCAAAAACGTGTCTGTTTGTAATCCAGCCTTTTCAGCTAAATAAATGAAAAATATTTTCAAAATCAGCAAAAATTTTTTCCATAAAAAATACCCCTCCCCAAAAAAAAAACTTACCTAAAGCTAATGAGTCAGCCAATCCAGCAATTGTAATTCCCGTGATCGTTTGAAGTACCAAATTCATTTTTGTTGCATTTCCAGTGTCACCAACAAAGAATGAATTTCGTCCCATTGCTTCAAAGCACGTCTGACATGAATCAAATAATTGTTTATTTCCAGCTGCCAAAATGATTAATTTCCCTTCCTCAGCTTGTGCCTTTGTACCATGAACTTGTGCTTCCAAATATTGCATGCCAATATCATTTAATGCACTTTCAATGTCTTTGGAAGTGTCAGCATCAATCGTTGTCATTTCAACGAATCCTTTTTCACGTACAAGCTCTGGTGGAAGTGATGCGACTCCATACTGACCGAATATAGTCTGGAAATTGAGAAATTTTAGGATTTAAATTTTAAATCTTGAGATTTAACTTTAATCGTGAGATTTCGGTTTTAATCTTAAGATTTAAATTAAATCTATGGATTTAACATTAATCCAACGATTTAGCATAAAATCTGAAGATTTAGTAACTAAATTTTATCAATACTCACATCTTTTAAGGCTTGAGGATCAGAAACACAACTGAATGTAATATCAGCATGCTCAACAACATCACTTGGTGTTAGCATAACTGTTGCACCGCATTTTTCAAATTTCTTTGTCTTATCATGCGTCCTATTATAAACGCAAACATCATGTCCAGAATTAATAAGATTTTTGACAATACCACTTCCCATAATACCAAGACCAATAAAACCAAATTTCGACGATGATGCTTTAATATTTTTCGACTTTAATGTCTCTGTGATTGTCTCAACATCCAATTCCTCTATGTCAGGCTTCGTTTGACTGAATATATCAGGACGATCAATAACAGCACGAGCTACACGTGATCTAGGCACTGGTGAGGAATATTCCTTTTGAGATGATGAAAAATCGGAACTTAATTCATTGTTATTATTATGATTGCGTGCAATTGGACTTGATGGTATTGAGCGTTGTCGTTTTGCTGGTACAACTTCCTCACTTTCGTCAATTTCCAATTTCTTCTTCTTTGAACTTGCTTGTTGTTGTTTTGGCTTCTTTTGCTGTGGATTTTTTGAAAATAATTTTGTGACTTTTTTTTTTGGGAAAGAAACAAGTGAGGAACTTACCGTTGAACGCTTAACTGGTACTACTTTATTAACTTTCTTTGGTGTCTCATCTTCACCTTCTTGAATATGATTTTCGCCTTGATTCTCTTCAACTGGAGCTGGAATTTCCTCGGATGCATTTGATGATCGAATTTTAGTGATTGACTTTTTTCTGGCTGGTGTGATGATAACATCGTTAGCCTAGAAATTAAATGATCCAGTTAGATATTTACATTAATTCATTTTAACATGATACCCCCCCCCCCCTGTGATACCCCAAAAATTTTAGTAACGTAAAAGTTAATAATTTTTGAAAATTACCTAACTGTCATAAAAATTTTTGAATTTAAAAATAACGGTCATAAAAAATTAAAATTTAAAAATAACGGTCAAAAAATTAAAAATTTAAATTAACGGTTGAAAAATAATTAAATTCAAAAACGGTCAAAAAGCAATAACTGTCAATAACTATTTAAATTTGAAAATGACGGTCAAAAATTTGAAAATTAAAAAATAACGGTCAAAAAATATTTGAATTCAAAAATAACTAGGTATTTAAATTAAAATATAACGGTTAAAAAAATATTTAAAAAATAACGATAAGAAAAATGCACAAAATTCATTCAAATGCAAATGAAACGATTAAAGACTCTGTCCAACATCCAAAAACCCTTAAAACACACTCAATTAAGTATGGTACTTACCGCAGGATTCTTCATATAAGCTTCAATCTCCCCAACTGCTCTATCAAATGTACTCTTTGGCTTTCCAAGCTTCAACATCTGTTCCTTGAAGTCTAAGTATGGATGGACATTATTATCCTCAATCCAAGCGCTGTAAAAACAATAAAAAGTATGGAATAAAAAAAAAGTTCCAGCAAAACATCCAGAAATGAACTTACTAGTTGTGTGTTCCAAAGAAATATACACAATATGATTTTTCAGTCTTTTTAATTTTATTCAATTGATCACTCGGTTCAACGATCTATAAGAGAAGAGATTTAAAAATACACAAAAAAATCAAAACATTAGAAATTGTTATGGATGTTAAAGAGCGAAAAAAATTGATAAACTTACTCGTCCTGGCCATGCACAATAGCCTTTCATTTTAGCCCTAAAAAATATAAATAATTCATTAATTATTATCAAAAGATGCCATATAATGCATAATACTAGCTTTAATGGAACTAAATCTTGAGGTTAAAATAAATTTTAAATTATTAAGCGCCGAAAATTTAATTTCATTAATTTGATCATTTTTTACTATTTTCAATGCTTTAAAATATGTTTTAATGTTTAAATAGCTCATTATGCTACTTAATGATGCACTTTATATACGTAGATAGATGTGATAAGAGCCGAAAAAAAACTGTTAGAAAAAATTTTCTGTTTGTTTTTATTTTGTTAATTTTCACTTACCATACAAGATCATTAATATTTAGCGACATTTTCTGATTTATATACGTCTGTAATTAACTAATAACTGGATTCTTTTATTATATCTTAACTTGATATAGTTTTAATTTTGGAATTTCTATTTAATAAAAATTTAACAAAAATTCAGCATCGATGCGCGTCCCGTCACTAATTTTACTTTATAAGACGCAACTGTTGAGGCTTATTTGAATTTACTTTTATTTCTTATTATAGAGTCTAATTTAATTAATTATTTATTAAAATTGCTTTATTTTTCAATTGTTTTTCAATCTTATTATTGCTGAATGGCTCAAAAATTCTTTAATAAGTAATTAAAGTGAGAATTTTTGAATTCTGATAAGCCGAGGCTTGTAAAGAACAAAAAAGTTTGCTGAATTGGAAATTTGAATTTCGTTTGACCGTTAAAATGGGATTGAGTTATTTTGATGATTTTTCACTTACTATGTGGTGTGATTAAACTAAATTTAAAAGTTTTTGAAGAAAAATTAGTTTCAATTTGTAACAATCAAAATAAACATTTGATTAACTGTAAGAAACTTTGAAATTGAAAAATCTAAAAAAATCGTTATTTTTCAAATTTTGAAGAATTTTCTAATAAAAATTCAAAAGTCAGAAAACCGTTAATTTTTAAAATGTCAATTTTTTATAAATAAGTACCTGAAAATTCAAATTTTGGAAAACCGTTAATATTTGAAATCTCAATTTTTTTAAGTACCTTGAAATTCATATTTTGAAAAACCGTTATTTTTCAAACTTTTGAAAAATTAAAAATAAAAGATAAACCGTTATAATTTCATACTTTATTTACTTTTATTCATAAACTTTTTCTCTGTTAATAAATTTTACATTCTATAATTATGAATGTTTTAAAAGGAATTTAAAAAAAAAGATTCTCCGAAAAAATGAAAAACTATTTTACTTAATAATGAAAAAAAAAGGAAAGGAAAAACTTAATAATAATAAAAAAATGAAGAAAACTTTTGTCCTAACTTTTTTCATGATTCTTATAAAAATAACTGATATTTTACTGCCACTTCCATCATCATCAATATTTTGCACTTATTTTCAAAACCATTTTACATGGTTCCATTCTCAGGATAATTTCCAAAATCATAACAATATTTATTGTAATTAAGAGCAAAATAGACAGCAGAGCAGTCATCTGATCCAAAGCCCATACGTTTAGCAGACTTAAAGACCTCCTTTGATGCAGCAACTAATGGTAATGGCTGTTCCAATGTATCACCAAATTCTAGTGCCATTTTCAGATCATTTTGCATTGTATCGACCTTTTTGGATGGCTCACGAAACTTTTCGTCCACAATAACGAGTCCCTTTTCAGCAATAAAATCTGAATTTAAATTACTCAAACTTATAATTTCAAGTATGTCACGTAATTGTAATCCAAGTGAATCAGCAAGTGTTAATGCTTCAGTCAGTGCTGCCAATTGTACGCCAGCCATTGATTGTAAAACTAAATTCATTTTAACAGCTGTTTCTGGTTCCTCACCCAAATAATATGTCTTCTTTGCGAATGAATTAAAGCATGTCTTACAATCATCATGTAATGACTTTTCACCAGCTGATATGACAAGTGATTTACCATCCTTAACTTCAGACTTTGAACCTTGAATTTGTGCCTCTAAATAACGACAATCTTTCATTAAAACAGCCCCGTGAATGTCACGCGAAGTCTCACAATCAACTGAACTCAACATGACCAAACCTTTTTCAATTCCACCACAATCAGCTGCAATAATACCACGTTCACCATCACATACGACTTCTTTGACGGCATCACAGTCAGAGACACAAACAAATGTCACATAAGACTGTTCAAATACTTCACGTGGACTTCCAGCAATTGTACATTTATCAGCATCAAAACCTTCACATTTTGATTGTGTACGATTATAAATGACAACGTCATGTCCACTAGCTAATAAATTTTCCAAAATTGTACTTCCCATAAGTCCAACACCAATAAATCCATAAACATTCAATGATGCCTCTGTACGACGTGGTGACTTTAATGCCTTTGCAGCATCCGTTACGTCTGATCGACGTCTTGAATCATCTGAATTCTTTTCATTTGGTTTTGGCGATGAAATTGGAGCTTGTGATGATTTTCTTGGCTTTTTAGCTGCTGGCTGTTGTACGGTCGGTTCTATGTCCATATCTTCGTTAAGTAATGTGTCAGATTCGCGGGTTGATTTACGTTTTGTTTGAGGCACTTTTTCAGTTTTTGGTTTATCAATTGATTTACGGGATGTTGATGTTAATTGTGTTGAGGTCTTTGATGGACTTGGTGAGGATGGTACGCTGTTATCAGATATTAAGCTATCAAAATCAGCTTCAATATCTTGCTTAACTTTTGGCTTTGTTGTACTTTTCTTCTTTTGAATTGGTGTTTTTGGCTCAAATAAGGCTGAAAAGTTATCTGGATTCTCAATAAACGACTCAATGTCGTTCATGGCAGCTAAAAAGAGATCTTTTGGCTTCCCTTTTGCCTTCATTTCCTCTTTACACTCATAAAATGGCTTTAAACTCTTTTCTTCAAGCCATGCACTGGAAATTGAAAATTGGAAATAAAAGAAAAATTATTATCATGTTCTGGATGTTTTTTGAGTGCTATAAACTTACTAATTGTTAGATCCAAAGAAGAAAATGCAATGTTGTGTTGGACTTTTCTTTAATTTTGCAATTTGCGGCGTATTTGGCTCAACAATTCGTCCTGGCCAGTGACAATAGCTTGGCATCTTTGCCCTAAAAAATAAGATTTGTTTACTTTTACATTTCTTGATTGTTTTTTTTAGGAGGTAAATTTGCAAAGGTTAAAAATTTTTGTCATTTTTTCACAAATTTAACATGAAATTGATGTGAATTTTATACTTACCATACTAAGTCATGCATTTTAAACGATGCTGGTTTACTTTTATCTGCCATAATGACCTATTTTCACTTTAATTCAACTTTTTCCTTTGAAAATATAATTTTTTATATTGAAGCGTCGTTTTGTCAAGTCGAGTTTCTGAATGAATTTGAAATTATTTTGACCGTTATTTTTATGAAAATTTTTGGAATTTTTAACAACTAAATAGTTAGAAACTGTTTTTAAACTAACTTTAAGTCCTTTTCACACATTAAAAACTCTTTAATTAATGATTTATTGATCAAAAATTAAGATTACAGGTAACCGCCTAAAAAAGTTTCGAAAAACTCGACAAATTGTAGACTTTAAGTCTCCAAAAGCGCTTTTTGCTGCAGCTTTTGAGAGAAAATTGCTTTTTTAACTTAATTTTGTCCGACTGCCAAGCTTTTACTGAGAAGAAAGCTTCATTTAGTAAATTGCACCAATTATTGAAATTTATAGGAATAAGCAGTGTTGGTTAGGTATTAAAAATCATTTTACCATAAAAAGTCATAAAACTTCAATTTTCAATTAAAATCAATCAAAAATTGTCAAAACAAACCTAAATTTCATAGAAAACTAGATTAGTAAACAATTAACATCCAGTAACTCTAAAAAAATCCAGTAATTTACCAAATTTCAATAAAACACCTCAAGTTGAGCAACAAGAGTACATCAAGTCGTGCAATAAGCGTCAACACAATAAGAATCAAGGTGTAAAGACTTTTTTACTTGTTAGATACAAAAGTGAAAATAAGAAATAAGATGCCAGAATAAAAATAAATAATTACTGTAAATCGTTCGTTTTCAAACCTAATAATTGCTCCAATTTATAGTATAAACATTCGGTTATTACATAATTATCAAGGATAATCAAAAAAGCATCACAATTTTATAAAAAAATTAATATTAAAAATTTCTGTTAGTGTGAATCGAGTGAAAAAAAAAAATAAAGTGTAAGAAAAATAGAAATTTCTTCATAAGAAAAGAGAGAGAGAGAAAAAAAAATTCGAAATAAAAAGAGTGTTGCATTTTTGTTCATAAAAATCAATTAAATTAATTAAAATTGCATCTCAATTATTAAATTTTGAATATCGTAAATGTCCAAAAATGAAATCAATTGAGTAAGCAAAGCAACTTCCTTCGTCGCAATTCATGTATATATATATATAAAAAGTAACACACATTCAAGACATTAAAAAAAATATAAGAAATTACATGTACAACTTCTTATTATATTCTCACAGCTGCCTGACTCGTTGCTTCGCTCTTTTTCTCATTTTTTTTTTTTTTTTTTTATTTTTTAATATTATTTCACATAACATCCAGAGTTAATTTTTTTTCCTTCCTTCTCTCCATCTCTCTTGCATTTGTTAATAGATTTAATATGATTCGTTTTTAAAATCCATAATAGTAAAATTTTGTCAATTGATATATTTTCCGCAAGGACATACCCGCTTTTCTCATTTACTATAGAGTAAATATTCATATTGCATATACATAAAAAAATATAAATTAAAAAAAAAAAATATCTATATATGAAAATTATTGTCGAGGACAAATGAAATAATATCAGATTCAAAGAAGGGTAATTGAATGAAAACAAAGGAATAATTTTTCATTGCTAAAATAACCCGACGACACCATGCGAGGCAAGAGATGATGGAAAATCCATGATATATCTGTATATATAGATTTTATAAAATATATGTATATATACACTTATTGTACAGACACTCATACAAATACTACACCGTTATACACTCCCACATACACGACGGACGGAATTGAACGTAAGAAGAGAGCAACAACAACACATCTGATGATGGAGACGTGAAAGGGAAAAGAAAAATCAATTTTCCCTATATCTATGCACTCATTTTATCACGTAGTTGTGTACCAAAAAAATATATGTATATATACATATAAATTTTATTATATTAATTGTCTATGAAAAGTTCAAGTGTTGATGGACATAAAGCATAATAAAAGGACTCATTTAAGCTCTCAAATCCAGACTTATGGATTTTTTTTTTTCTCACATTCATTCGCGATGCAAAATATATCCATTAATGGAAACATTATGCCATCTTCTATCTCTTTTTCCCATTACTATAATATCCCATTTAAGAATGACTAAAAAAAAACTATTCCAATCAATTTAATTTCGCTCCATATATTTGCCAAACGATTCGACATTTTTAATAACTTTTAAAGTTACTCAAAATGAATTGAGAAGTATGAAAAATGAGCGTATAACATGAAAATGCTATCGGTATGACTTGATAAATTAAGTAAACATATTATATTATGAAGCTAGACTTTCTCGTTATGTCGTGAAGGAAGGCAATTTTTATTTAATTTTGGATGCAAATTTATTACTCATTATTTTTTCATGCTTCTTGTGTTGGTTATTTAGGAGAAAATGTAAGAAAATTGAGTGGAATGTGAACAGTCAGTGAGTTTGAATCATGATTTTTTGACCTGTGAAATTAAATGCTTAGTTTTTATGCATCGTTGAATGAAATTTAAGACTTTAAATTGGTTTTTAAGTTAAAGATGCAGAAAAGAAGCAATGATAATTTAAATTTTGATGCGAAATAATCTGCATCTCTGATGCTAAAGTAGCAACTTCTCTTCGTCATTGATGCATCTTTTCTACAGCAATGACGCAAATTCTCTGCATCATTGATGCAAAATATATTTGTTTACAAAAGTCTCTTAAACATTTAAAATAATTTAAACTCAATTTTCTACTTCACTAATTGATGCAAACAAGATTTAATCAGAAATAATAAAAAAAAAATCACACATTTGATACAAAACTGAACAATTTCATCAAACTTTTCTAATCTTTCATCACAGATGCAAGTTTTTTCATCTTATCACTTCTCTTTTTTCCCACATTCGATGCAAAAAAAAAACTCGAAAATAAAACGAAAACAATCGATGCGCTCTTCGAGAAGAAGAAAAAAAAACTATAACTAATACATCCAATCTATGTCATTAATAATTCTTCTTATTTACTTATTCTTTAAGTACCTCTGATGCTTACTCAATTGGTTTTTCCCACGAAATGCATGAAATTAGAGAATTCAAACTACTCAATGGAAATTACCCAACATATTTAATAAATATTTTTTTTTCTTCTTTTCTTTCCATGTCACATTTCAAATGCAGAAATTTAAGAGAAAATAAAATTACAAAAAATAAAAGTAAAATAAAGTCACATTGGTGATAAAAAAGAATTTTTTTGCTCCGTTTGTGAAATAAGCATCGTTTGAACTCAATTTTACTTGAGGACTTCTGGAAAGGAGCAACAATTTTATTTCTCTTCTCCCCCTACAAAAAATTTTTTGTGTAAAGTCGTGCAATGTAAAGCAGAAAAAAGAAAATAAAATAAAAAATAGTGATGATGACAACAAAAAAAATTTAATGATAAGAAAAGGAAATAAATCATTGCCTAATTTGCATAAGCAAGTAGTGTAACATCATATGAATAACATCAAGTAGATTCTATCAAGTGATTATAAGTGAAGATATAAATATAAATTAATCAATAACACAGAAAGAAATAGTCATAAGGAAGAAATCAAAAAAATATTGATTGCAAAGAAAATATAAGGCATAGTGAACATAGAAAAAAAAAAGTTTATTTGTAAAACTTGGATAATTTTATAAACGGCTGGATTCCAAATCCAGTTATTAAGGATGATTGGTAGTCATTCAGTCATCAATCAAAACATATTACGACGTAACAAGAATGTAGCAGAATGAAAAAGAATAGTAAATTTTATCCTGATATTGAAATGAAAAAACCACAAAAACCTTGGTGAGTAAAACAATGATGTATAAAAATTTCATTAATACAACTAGAAATCATATCCACATACTTTTTTGAGAGCATGTTTGATCGATGAATATGTCAGCAATTTGTCTGCGATACGGTCATACATTGCGATTTAACTTATATTGAATTAGTTGCCTGCCCCTCTACGAGATCAGTCACATTACCTGCAAACCATAGCCGAAAACTCTAAAAATTCTGGACATTCCAGCTATTGAAAATAAAATTGCGCTTTCATTAGTCACGAGTGACCAACTTTATGCTAGTTTTTTTGTCTATCGAAATGTCTCACTCCCTCAGCGCACATATTATTCAACCACACATTTACCCCGTATGAAAAAACGTGTGTAGATTTTTTTTTTTTGTACCGACATCGACGATATTTCTTCTTTTCATTTCTTCGTCACATTATATTGTTTTTTTTTTTTTTTTTGCACATTCTCCATCGTCTCATTGATGAACTTGATTGTATTTGTGAACAATGTTTTCTTCTATTCATGAATATTATTTTTGTTTATATGTATGGGAGATGAATGAGTTGTTGTATGGGTGAGCAGATGATAAATATGAAAATGTCTTTTTACTCTTGCTCAGTGCAAATTAATACAAATTAGGGAAATATAGGAAAAAGAGAAGAAGAAAAAGTATATCGGTAAATAATTTATTTTTCAATGAGATGGATTAATGAGTGAGATTAAAAACAAGTGCTTCTTTACAAAACTGTGTACAGTAAACATCCATCTTTTTAATTAATAATATGAAGCACAAATTTGCATTCTCATTATTGGTTTTGGACTGTGATCTTCATTTTCTTGTGGGTTTATCATTTATTTGCCATTTGATTTTTTTTTTATTGTACTTTAGAATTGATGAATTGATAATTGAGAATTAATTTTGATTTTCATGATTTTTTAAAAGTTGAGAAATAGAAGTTAAGACACAGAAATGATTATTTTATGGATTAAGAAGAAGTTTAAATTAAGATTTGAGTCCTTGGCATGTTATTGACATTGAAAAGCTGCGTTGTTCAAGACATAAAACTAAAAGCGTTAGTAAAAGAACAGCTAGGGTCAAAGCTGTTTGAAGTTAAACGTATTTTTACAAATTCAAATTTTTTGCCAAAAAACAACAAAATGAAATTTAAAATTTTATTATTTCAACGACTTTTTCGAGCTCTTTACCGGATTATAAAATCGAAGTAAGGTTAGATTTTATTGAACAAATTCAAATTATACCAAAATGTTCTAAAAGATTCCTATAAGTTACTTCCAATAAACTAATTCCATATATTAAAACATAAATGAATAGTCTAATCTCCCCAACAAACCAACCACCATTTCCCACACCACAAAAAAAAGAAAAACAAGATAAACTTCCAAACCCATCACATCAAATGACAACCAACAATCAGAACCTGTCAAAATATCGATTACAAAACCAAAAAAAAAAGAAAAAAACTTTTTCATAATGAAATGTTCCAATAGATTACAAAGAAATATGAAAATCAATAAAATAATGAGAAATTCATTGGCTTAAAGACTGTGCATCAATTAGTGAAAAGAAAAAGTATATCAAATAGAGCGCAAAGCATTCAAAATAATATAAAATAAACTAAATTTGAGAGAATGTGAGAGGCAACAAAAAAAGCAAGAGAAAAAAAAAGTTTCATGTTTCCCAAAAAAAAAAACTACAATTCACTTACAAACAGGTTTTTCAGCAGTTGAAAAATTACCAATCGGCAGAAGAAAAAAGAGAAATATAAAGCATGCTGTGACGTCATGTTGGCCCCACGATTGAGTTACATCCGGTATCAATTATTGATTGAAAAGTTCAACTATAGAGTGAGATAGAAACGAACAATGTGTTATGATCAATGTCGGGTGATATAAACACATAGATATGGCAAGTACTGTACTCATACAAGCTCATGATCGTGTTAACTTGTTGAAGGGGAATTTTTTTTTTATTTCTTATTTTTTACCGCATATTTGCAGGCCAAATGAAATGTATAAAAAAAAATCTGATGATGCATGCAACTTGACCAGCTTTGGCTCGGAATTTTCTTGTGAAATTCCAGAGCATTTCGTGGTTCCAATGGAATTATAAAATTTAATTTTTTTTGAAAGCTCTTTCAAGGTCGACGGATTATTATTATTATTAATCTGACATCATGTTGCATAATTAAATACTAATTAGCTTTTATAATGAAACCAAAACATTCAAATGCAAATGCGCTTCAATTATTTTATCTACTGCTTACTTCTATTAATATTACTCGGTT
Organism: Chironomus striatipennis; assembly: GCA_026123125.1. Taxonomy (NCBI): domain Eukaryota; kingdom Metazoa; phylum Arthropoda; class Insecta; order Diptera; family Chironomidae; genus Chironomus; species Chironomus striatipennis. The sequence goes on along the minus strand of CM047392.1, from coordinate 13,925,590 downwards.
TTGTATATCTACAATTTTTTTATGCTTTCATAACTCTTGCGAAGTGTATTATATATGCTTCTACACTCAAGTACCATTTTTACAACTCATTATTATCTTCCGCTTATGGCATTACGATGATGTTGATGTCTCTCGGTCTCTCTTGTTACTCTTATTTTTATTTTATTTTTTTTTTTTTGTATTAGACTACATATTTGTGATTATTATCTTGGGTATGATTGTCTGGTGATCTAGTTGTAGTTTATAATGCAATTTATTTGATTCAACTTAAATTTTTGAATTTAATTTTTGACAGTTGATAGAAATTTCTTAAATCTTTCATATCCAAAATACAAGGGGTCCTCAATTTGAACAGACTCGATTTTAATTGTCTTGATTTGAATAACCAAAAATTTTCCATACAAAAATTCAAATTTTCATTTTTTTAACGGTCATTTTCCATACGTTTTGATTTGAATAGAAAAATTTTGGAACAAAACAACTATTCAAATCGAAGATCCCCTGTAATTTCCAATAACAAGACCAAATCTTCTTACATTCAACACTTTAAAAAATATTAAATATAAACTGATATAATTCAGTTAATTAAAAGAAAATGACCTTGCGAAATGATTTAATGTCCCAATGATATGTGAATATTGAATGTCTACCCAAAGGCCATAAAAAAAAAATATATATATTCGAATGCCATTGACCATCAAAGAGATTCTCTCTCTTATTTTTTTGTTTTGTTAAAAATGCATTCAATCCGCTTTCGAATTCCGAGTTGAAAAGCTGTTTCCGAAAAAAAAGTGAAGCAAAAAAAAAGTAAAATGCCTTAAAGCAAAATTTTATTTAAAAGCGAAAGCATTTCACACACATACATAGATGAATTAATTTTGAAAAAGATTTCTGAATGATTATCGAATAATAAACTTTTACCTTTTTTTCGACTATTACACAACAACTACATTGAAAATTGCTTGTGGCTGTAACAATTTTCTAATAATTAGGGTAACTAAGAATCTTGTTAAACGGAAATTTCCGTAAAGTTATTTTTATGTTACGTAAAGAAGCTGTAAAGTAGAAAATTGAATTGCTAGTTTTATTTTTAAAATACATGAAAAAAGAAGAACAGAAAGAGAAGAGCTTAAAAGAATATTACGGTCACCAACCCTGTGGAATTTCTCGATAAAAAAAACAGTTAGCGAATTAAATAAATAAAAGTAAACTTCATGTAGTCAAGAAATGCATGCGACTTCAAAAATAGAAAAAAAAACCATTCCGGCTGGATAATAATAAATTTTTATATAAATTTGCTTCACATTCCTTCTTCTTGCGACTTACGTCGTTGCAATATTTAAATTCACAAAGTCTATCTTTTAAAAATAACGAAATGGAAGTGTTTTTATTTTGAATAAGTTGTTTCTAGGTGCTGTTGCTACTTCATGCTTCCGACACATAAACAAATTGATTTGTTTCCGCTATTTTTTTTTTTTTTTTTGCAATAAACTTCATTTTTAAGCTAGTGTGGTGTGTAAATGCAGTACAAGCTACTTAGCCTTATACCTATGGAGCATTGAATGTAATGTGATGAGAATCGAAGGAGGAAATAAATGACATTGAAGTTGCAAGCTGAACTATTTCTGAGCCAAAAGTCTCGAATTTATTGAGAGTTAATTTTTATTTCTATTTATATGACCGCATAAATGCTGATAAGATGATAAGCTTATCATTAGCTTTTAAATGGTTATGGTGATTATTTTAGGCTACTTTCTGATAATTTTAGTATTTTGCGCGACATGACTGATGAATTTGATTGCGTTTGTGGGTTTTGTAAATGTTGTGGAATGATTTACAGACTGTTGCTTAAGATTAACTGCTGCAAAACTAGTAATTAATACCTGGAATGTGTTTAAGACGACAACATGTCATCTATAAATAAGATTAAGTATAGTCATGATTCAGAATAGCTTAATGACCTTCAAGAGTTCCTTGAGATCAGTTCTAGTGTAGCTTTAGCATTTAACTGTTGATTAAAGTGATTTTAAGTTAAATATTGCTGATTCTAACCTTACTTTTGGGTGTAATAAGTGTGTGAATTGCAAGTGCATAATAATGCATTAAATTTATTTCCAACATTGAGTCACAAAACCACGAAAAAACATCCATTAAGCCACACATTCAATTCAGTTCTCAAGTTTACTCCGACCTGCCTAGCAACTGCATATTGAAACGTGAAACCTCCAAAAACCTGAAATTCCTAAAAATATCTCATCACATTCTTGATACATAGCCATCCACACCTAGCTACCCGACCAATTATTCAGTCAACCATTGAGCAAACCCACAATATGAATTTCAACTCTTTTTTTTTTTTTGTTATAGAAAATGTGTTAAAAATTTCTGTAAACTTAAAACTATTCACCACTATAGACTCTATAGAGATATCCATCCACATTCGTCATTCGTGGTCACTTGCGCAATCTTTACAGTAGCTCTCTCTTTCTCGTTTTTATTTCAACTATGTAAGAAGTAGTTCAAGGCTGTCTACGCTTTGTATTTGATTCCAATTGAAATGTAGGACATGAGCTTATTGTTTTTCATTCAATTTATTAGATGGCTAGCCACTTTCCTCATTTAGGGACGTTGATGTGTGCATTCAAGACGAGATATTGATTTAGATCCACTTATCAGGTTCATTATTTATTGATGATCATCATTTAATGATCCATTGGAGCAACATTCCAATAACGACTTAATAAAAAATAAATAAACTGTAATGTAAGAAAGAAATAAAGAAAGTAATGCTAATATAATGTAATTATGATGGCTAATGCATAAATGTTGTCATTCGACTGTATATTTTTATTTTTCTTCACATTGCTTACGACTTGGCAATCAGATGAAGTAAAAAAAAAGTTTCAAAACGGTAAATTCGCATTTTGACTTTTATATTTGTGTATAGACTTAAGCTTTGGCAACGAAGAGTGAGTGAGACTCGTTTAGTGTCTTTGTTTATGTCGTTGTGTTTTTTTTTCTTCATTTCTGCAAGAGAGCGCGTTTTGAACTTGTCCTTGACCATTCTTTACGATTTTTCATTAGAATAATTCAATTACTGCTTCAAGACATGAAAGATTTTTATTATTTTTTATTGACATAAAAAATATATTATTATTATTATTATTATGATTAATATGAGACAGACGCATAAAAATTTATTCTGATATCACATAACAATTCGGTTATATAATTATTATTATGTTGCATGTAAGCGTGTGCTTATATGGATATAAAAATATTTTTGTGTGTGCTTTTTTTTCTTATTCTCGTTTTTTACAATTGAACAGAAAATAAAAAAAAATATATTTCTTCATCAGAGTTTGTAAGGATATCATTTTACTTGTGTTGAATGTATGTGGAAGGGTATCTCACTCGAGAAATCTCAAAATATCAACAAAAGAATTTCAATTTTATTCTTGAAGAACTTGTGTGAAGTTTGTTTTGTTTTTAAGAGCGTAATGGCTGCCATGGGAGGGTCCAAGGGGGTTCGGACCCTTGTTCGAGGAAAAATTTGTTCATTTTGCTAGGGGTTTTTTTAAAAAAAAAAAAACAATCGGATCCCATTACAAAACTTTTGAACCCCCCTTAGAAAAAATTTCTGGCTACACTTCTGATGATTGTTCAAATTTTTAATGACATTATTTAGCCAATAATTGCATTAAAGCGGTAAAAAGGATATCTTTCATTATATTCATGATTTCCGATGTCTAATTAAAATTAAATTTTTCAATGTTTAGCAAAGGAAATGCCATGGTTATGAGACTATTTCTGATTGAATCCAAAAATAAACAAATTTAGTTTTCCGAAAGCTTTAAATGTAAATTTAGATAATTATTATTAAATTCATCTTCTAATTTCTAAAATTCAAGTAAATTCTTATCTAAATCTGGATCATCATCCTCCAAACAACATCCCAAGCAATTTTCCTAGAATTTGACGTCAATCCTATTTTAAAACCAATTAAATCTAAATTTGTAGTCTAATCTCAATTGTTTATATAGCTATAAAAATTGCGAGCATATTTCCTCATAAAAAAGTTCAAAAAATTATCATCTGATTCACCCTTTATGTTCCCAGAAATTATACTTTACAACATCCTTTTTAAAAAAAGGTCTGAATGTTTCATCTTTTTCCTTAAAATAATCATTCACAAATGCTCGTATCACAGCAGTAAAAAAAAGTTGTATCAATTTGGAATAAATTTACTCGTTTCTATTTATAACCCGTACCGTTTGAATCTTTGACTGATTACATGATTATATTTGTTATGCCAATATCCATTCAAGCAGCAAACTTTTGCTCTCTTTCTCTTTCGTTTCTCGTTGTATATTTATTCTATTTTTGGATGAAAATGAAAATGATGTTGAAAAATTAAGTTACAACAATGGACAAAAATTGAATGTTTTTAGCTGTGCGAAAATAAAAATAAAAGCAAAAAGTAAAGATAAAATGGAATCTTGAAAAGTTTTATAATTTTTTTGTTTAAAAAGATTAGATTAGATAAGGAATGAAACGACCGAGATCTTGGAACTGAATATATATTTTCAATCCGTATATTGTTTGTGAAATTAATTAACGAAAGAGAGAAAAAAAAAGTTTTATGGAAGGCACGAGTGTTGTGAAGAAAAAATAATCCATTGTTCACCAATACAACTAGACAGCCTCAACATTCCTTTCAATGACTCAATTTCACATGAATTTTTTTACATTTTTTTTTTCTTCCTCCTTCGTTCTCTCCTACTTTCAAATACCTTATAGCTGTAGTCTGTAAATGACAGTCAATGGATATTTCTCATTTCTTCTTCCTTACATGTGTTATTTCATATGAGAAAAAAAAAATAGGATTGGTAAAAAAGGAAAGAAATGGAATTAAGGAGAAATTTATTCAGTATTGAAAAAAAAAAGTAGTAAAAATTCATCATATATGCACAATATGTACAGTTTCAGTGGCACAAAAAAATTATTTTATATTCAAAGTTTTCTTCTTCTTCCATTCTAGTCTAGTTTTTTTTTTTTTTTTTCTTCTTTGAATATTAAAAATTTATAACTAAACATTGATATTGCTACCCAGTAATTTGTAATGCTACAATGCATTTCACGTTTATTGTAAATTTCTCTTCTCATTGTTCACTTTTTTTTTATCTCCTTGAATATTGATGAGTAATTTTTTATTGATATATTTTTTTATTTTCTGTGAAAATTCTATTTTGCAGTCATTTTTAATTGTGTGACAAAAAAAGTAATGCATTTAAAATTTTATTCCAAAAATTAATTTAAAATTGAGAGTTCAAAAAAAGTTAGTCAATTTACAAGTATAAACTTAAATTTAAATTTAGGATTTGAACCTTTAATTTCCTAAGTAAGAAACATTTTCAAAGTTTTATGTTTTTAATTTATTAGGTAACATTCCTAGTCTTGACTAAATCAGCATCTTGTTTTAATTTTTTTTTTAAATTGAATTTGAAAATACAAATTTTAATATTCTTTTAACTTTCAAAAGTAAAGGGTCAAAGCTCTTTTTCCTGAATATAAATGTATAAAGAACACTTTAATACTATTTCAAAACTACTTGAAAGAAGAAAAATAAAATCTCTCAGACAAGTTTTTCTCTTAAAACACCCAAGTAGAAAATCCACAGCAGCAGCAAAAAAAATATCTCAAACCTTCAATTTAACAATTAATGATAGCAAAGACGATTTTATTTCTTTTTTTTTTAATTTTCTCATCCACTTTGTTTCATTCATCAAGAGACAAATAATTTGCGCTGACCCATAAAAAACGTGTGTTACATTTTAAGCGCGCGATAAGCGCTTTCAATTTTTCTCTTCTCTTTCATAATTTACATTTTTTTTTCGCACAAGTTTAACAAACAGAATTAAAACTTGCCATGAACAAAAAAAAAAATAATAATAAAAAATATTTATTCATATACACATCAATGAGCAATGTCAACAAGTCTGAAAAATAAAATATCTATACATTCATACACTGAGAATTCTATAAAAACGTTTTTCTTTTTGTTTAATATAGTGCTCGTGCTGAAGTTTATCGCTTGTAAGAATAAAATATTATTAATGTAGACGAATATGTGAAGGCATGTCAAAAAAAATTTTTTTTTTTATTTCCTTTCCTAGTGTAAAAATATTTATTACAATTAATTTTTATAGATCAAACAGAACCATAATTGATACTTAATTTAATAAGCATTAAATAGTGAAGCCATAAAAAATCCTCTCCCTTCATTTTATATTCACAGAAAAAAAGAAGCTTCTACGCATATTTTTTTTTTTTTTTCCTTTTGAGAATCTACACAAAATCTCTTTTCCGTATTATGTCGATGAGGAAACCACAAAATCGAAAGGAAATTCTTTTACACATATGACTTTTGTATTTGTTTGAAACTTTTTTTCATTTTCTTCTTCTTCTTATTTTTTGTGTGTGCCTCTCTCAAATCGTCATTGTAGACCGATTTTTCTTTTTTAACGTACTTAAAAAAAAATAAAAAAAAATACTCGCAACAAAATCTTTACGAGAGAGTGCTTCTCATCGAGGAGGGTACGAAATAAAATAAAATAAAAAAAAATGCAATAGAAACAGCACATCTTTCCATAATCATTGAAACAGCATGTTATTTTGAATAAAAATGTAAATGGATGTCGAATAAATGCTTCTAAATTTCTTCTTTTTTTTATCCATCCACTCATCGATTAACTGACTATGTTGTTGGCTGTGTGTCGTAGATGAAGAGAAAAAAAATGTTTTTTTGGTGAAAAAGAAGAACGCCAAATACAAAAAAAGAGAACAGAAAAGAAATTGGGGTTGAATGAATGTGGAAACAGGAAAAAGGGTTTATTGCTCCCTTTCGTGCTTATACCAACATCATAAACTCCATTTAACAAATCGGATGAGTATGAATATATCAACAATGCTTAACCTCTAATAATCATCATATTTTCATTCGCTCTTTCTCTTTTTTTTTTGTCTACATTCTGTGCATGACTTAAAAACATGTGAATAAAGCTCATAAAACTAATTTTATTATTTCATGCAATATTTCTCGGGTCTTCTTTGTTTCAAATAGAATATTCTAATCATTGTAATTAACGTTAAAAAATTTAATTGTACCATAATTAAAGGTTGAAGATTGGACAGTTTCATTTGATGAAACAAACTCGTTTTTATTGTTCATGGTTACTAACAAAAAAGCTTCAAGCTTTGCATACATATATTTGTTTTAATTGAGCTTCACGCTCACCACACTAGTCGTTATCATGAAAAATTTATGAATTTACTGCTTAATTCTTCTTACCGATTGTGCGTTTGTAGATCATATAACATCAATTAGGCCTTTAAATTAAATTTCGAGTAATTATAAAAAATTATTTTATTTCTTGCCTTCTTCAAAAGGCTCATTTATTATGAAAAAAATGCAACAGAGTTGCCTCGAGAGGCAAACAACTTAGGGGAAAGGTACTTGAGTCAAGAATGCTTTATATATATAAAAAAAATAACATACTAAGCTTTTGAAAATGGAGAAAATATTTTAAATGATGAGATAAGTCTTTGTTTAGATTGTCCTTGATGAGAGAGAAACAAAAAAATAAAATCGTGGATGTCGTGAACAGATGCAAAAGGATCTTAAACAGATAATGTTATGGCTTGATGAGATTTTTTTTTAATTGAATTGTTGAGTATGAGATGAATTTTTGAAAATATTTTTTTTGAGGTATGAAATTGAATTGTTTGATGATATTGAGATTGAACCTTGAAACTTACTAAATATAATTCCAAATTGCATCAATAATTGCTCATAATTGTAATACTAACTAGTTTACGATTGAATTAAAACCGATGTGAAAAATCAACAGACATTGTGTCTACACTTAATTAACCTAAATTATCCTTAATCCAGACAGCACTCAAATTCCTCACATAATAATTCGAAAATTGCAAATTTTTTTCACACATGAAGAAAAAAAGTTTTTGTCACGAATTAAAACTCGTGTATTTACTCCGCAAACCCACAATTTATCTTTCATTTAGCATTATTTTATTGTCAGCATTTAAAATGTGCTAATTTTTATGGGTGCCAGTGCAGCACGGTGTATACACGACAATTATTTTAATCTGAAACACGATTTTTCGAAAGCACTTCAATTCATAAACATTAAGACCCATTGATTCGTGTCCTTTTGTTTCTATTTCAAAAAGTGGGATTTCTCTTCTGTTTTATTTTAATTGTAATGTACAATGTCATTAGGTGCCAAATAGTCTTCAATGACATTAATGCTATCGCCGGTCGGATTTTAAAGTCTACATTTACGATTATTTCATAGCATTTCCAGTTTCACGTTACGCATTTTTTTCTGAACTTTGTAGCTTGTTTAAAGCTTGTGCAACGCGCATTAAATTTTATATTTAAATAATTGCTGTCTAGAGGGTAAAGTACTAAAAATTTCCAAGAAAAAAAATAGCAACAAACAAGATTTGTTGTGTCGACAACTCTGTAAGGGACCGTTTACTTAGTACGTTACGCAAAAAAAAAACTACTTTTTAGACCTCCCCCGTTTCACCTCTTGTTACGTTTTTTTTTTTGTATGATCTGTTACAAAATCCTAGTCCCCCTCCCCCCTAAAAAGAGAACATACTAAGTGAACGACCCCTAATATAATATGTTTATTTTGTTAAAAACTATTATTCTTGTATACAACATCTCAAATTATCTCAAAAGGTTATTTATGAGCAAATCAATAAATTTCATACATTACCATGTAATATATATTAAATGATTCTTCTTTTTCCTTATGCCTTCTATTTCATTCCTCTTAATCTACTAAGCGTTAATTTGAAACAAGGAAGATAATCATGAGATGTGTGATGTAGAAGAAGATGCTCTCTTTTAAAAGTAAAGTGTGAATAACAGCCGAGTAGAGTAGAAAAAAAAAAACATTTTAATTCTAATTTTAAAAATATCTCATCAACACATCATGCCGAGTAAGTTACTAACAAATCGTTTATTGTATGTATATTATACGGTAGAAAAAGTATTTGGTGAAAGTAAACGGCAACAAGCGAAAAGTATCAAATCGTGTTACGTTTTTTTTCTTCATTTAAACCTAAAAAAAAAATATTTTCTTGCAATTTGAAAATTTACTTTATACCCAATGTTGCCTTGACTTGATTGTCGATCTTACATTTGTATTATGAGCTCAATTTTTATATATTTATACACAAAAAAAAACAACAACATTATATTTATTATATACATAGTTATACAATATCAATGTATTGTTTTTCTACGTGTGGCTTTTTAGGCGAGAAAAGTGAGAGAGAGAGACACACATTTTTTTTTTTTGCATCGAGTGCTATATATTTTCAGTTTCGTAATAACTAAAGTGCTTAAGTCGATTGAATTGTGAGTAAAAGAGAAAACAAAAAAGAGTGTTTTGGTTTTGATAACAAAACAAAATGGAAATCATGAGAATCATAAACACAAGTGACTGGAAAAAATAAATAATTTTTTAATATGAGCTTTAATGAATGAATAATGAAGAAAAAAAAAAATGTTTTTAATTTTCATAATTTTTTTTTTTGAAGGCAATATAAATAATGTTTTTTAAGTGAAACCGCGACGTATATTTGTAATGAAATGAAAAATTATCGCCATATAATTACAATTAAAAAACCTACACAGAAGTCAAGATAATTTCTGTTTTTCTTTTACTTTACACGAAGATAATTTGTTCGAATAGGCTTAGAAACTCCTGAAAAATCTTGGAATTCATTAATTTTAAGTTACATTGTAAGTTTTTTTTACTAAAATGTTAATTGACATTCTAGAATTTAAAATTTAATCTTGACAATATTGACGAAAGATTTTCACTTAATTTTAAAATCTCTAAAATCAAGCGTGTCCAAATTACCGTGAACTTTTTCGATAATTTATTTCTGTTAATGTATTAATTTGATATGCCTTGTTTACACTCAAATCAAAGTCCAAAATTGAATTTATGGTTCAAATGTTTTGACTGTAACTTCTTGTTGTTTTTTCGGGTATTTTTGGTTGATGTTAAGTCTTAGGGGTCGTTCCTAAATGACGTCCGAAATTAGCGGTCATTTTTCAAAAAAAAAAACAATAAAGTTCTAAGGGACCGTTCACTTATTACGTAACAAAATGACGATTGTTTTTCAAAAAATAACAATGAGATTCTCTGAAATTCTAATTCTCCCCCCCCCCCTCCCCCCGTGATATGTAATAAGTGAACGAAGAAATTCTATCTATTGTTTTCAACCTTAATCCCCCCTCTTGAACGCCATTTATGAATGACACATCATAATAATTAAAAATATTTACGTCATTTAGTTTTTATTTATTCTTATTTTATTTCTCAAAAATACAAACTTAGTTCTCTCAAAAGAGCTTTAAAAGCTGAACTTTTATTCTAGAAAAAGAAGTCAAAACAGTCCAGAAGAGCGTCTGAGACTAAACAAACACCATTTTTTGTGATAATTCTTCGTCTTTCTAACGAAACAAAATTTTTCGTCTTACTTCAAATAAATCAAAGTTCTGTAAATCTTCACCGCACTTAGTTATTTAAACAAATTTTTGTTGCTAATTGTCTCTTCTCGTCTCTCCATGCAACTATTTACTTTATTACAGAGAGAAGAAAAAAAAAATATATGAAAATTTTTTGTGGATCGCAGAATTCATCTGTACAGGTGTTTTTAATATATATAAAAAAGTTTTTTTTTTCTCTCCATCGATGTCGTCGACAACCGTTTGCTAGAATGGCTTCAAGGGACATTTTTTTGCTTTTTAACTTTTTCTCATCACATTTTTTCCATCGCACCAGTTTTCCATGGAATGATAAATAAAAAAAAAATATTTTTTTTTTTTTTTTCTTGTAATCCATTTTTAATCCTTTTAACCATATTTTCCTATATTGTCTCGTCCTATTGAGTTGGAAAACAAGATGACAAAAAAAAAACACACACAATGACAAAGTTTTCTATTCTCGCCATTGCCTTGTTTATATTGTCTTACACATTTGTCTACACAATAACTATCTATCATTAATCTATATTACGATCATCATCAATTGATTGCCGTTAAGCTTTCATTTTTGCACAGATTTTTATAAGTGTTATAGTTTTTCATTTCCCTACACTACAAAATCCAATATAGACACCAATAACATTCATACAAATAATATTAATAAGAAATATATTTTATATCGTGAATGAGACGAAAGAGTGAAAAAGAAAAACGGAAGAAAAAAAAGAGCGAATGAAAAAAAAACTTTTTTTTTCACATTCATTCTCAAAACAGAAATGAAAATATACAAAAGGACACGCGAGGTCATTGTAAGCAAAACACAGTTTTTTTTTTTTTTTTTTTTGAAAATGGAAAACTGTTTTTCAATAAAGACCCTCTCAAGCATGTATGAGTGCTTGTTTACAAATACGATGCGACATCAAATCAATATGAAGTAGAATATAAAATAAAAAAAAAAAAATATTTCAAATAAACTTCTTACTCTAAATATAGATTTACTAATAAGATGTGTATATATAAACATTCACGATTTTTTTTTTGAAGTAAGCAAAAGCGAAAAAAACAACGTTTGTGCATTTCGAGAATGAAAATGTTTTGTGTGTGAAAAGGAGAGAAGAAAAGAAAATTTTTTTTTATTTGAGGACAGAAAACGGAAGATGAAACGGAATTTCTATTTACTGTGATGTTTTTCTTTCTTTTCCTCTCATTTCATTCTGTTACATTTTTTTTACGATAAAGAAAAATTTCCTTTTTCCTTCAGCCTCACTTCCTTTAAGCTTGTAAACGGTGTGAAATTTGAAATAATCGTTTATGATAATTGGTGTCATTCAGAGAGTTTGCTTCTTTCAACGGCATGATGCTGTGAAGAGAAAAAAATTGAAAATGTGATACAAGTGCGTTTGTAGGTGTTGCACGTGCTCTATATGAATCATTGACATCATTAATTTTTTTTCTGTTCTGTTTTACATCAAGAGTTCAATTAATGATTTTCCAATGAAATTCAATTAATATAATAAGAATAATTAGATTGTCTTATAAAGTCAAGAAGAGCACGCAAGCAAATGAACTTTGAAGTCAAACGAACCCTTAAAAAAGTTGACAGAAAAGGTCAATTACAAATTTCTAACCTCAAAAAATGAAATAAAAACAAATAAAGAAAAGCAGACAGACCAATAAATAAAGAATATTTAATGACAAAAGAAGCGTGAATGATGAAAAAAAATTGTATGTGATATTATCCTTTTCTTATTCAGCATTTAAAAAAGGTTCTCGCATTTTTCCCTCCGCTAATAATATTCACTGTGGGTGAAAAATCTATCTACTAAATGCCGTAAAGTATGCTGCAAAAAAAAGAGAAAGAGGAAAAGAAACATCAATCCAAGGGTGCGGAACTGATCAAATCAATTTGATCTTTTGATCTTTTTTGATCATTTTTGATCATTTTTGATCATTTTTGATCTTTTGATCATTTTTGATCATTTTTGATCATTTTTGATCTTTTGATCATTTTTGATCATTTTTGATCATTTTTGATCTTTTTTGAGAGCAGAAATTTACTTTAGACATTACCTAAATCCTACTGGATGTTACTGGATCATAGTTTAAAGGCTTAATTTTAACTTAAATTCTAATGGTCATTATTGGATTATGATTTTAAGCATATATGTTACCTATATTTTACTTTATCATACCTATTTTTTATTAATCCTTCCTGGATGTTCCTGGATCTTAATATTATGGAACTGGATGTTTCTATTTCTCATTTTTCTTAACTAGGGTATTTCAAAATGTAATGTTCTAGCAATAATAAAAATTTTGGAGTGTTTACAATAGAAAATTTTAATTTGAAATTTAGGTTTTAGCAAGGTTTTAGTAATATTTAGATTATTAAAACTTGTACTACCATTATGTAAGCATTGAAAAAAATGAACGATTATGGGGGGTGGGGGGATTGACAATTTGTAACCATGCGTAACAAGAATGGAGAGGGGTTTTTAAAAAATTAATATTTAGTAAGTATTTATTATGATCAAGAAAGAATTAATAGGAAATAAAAAAAAATACATATAATAAAAAAGATACATGTATTCAACATGGTCAAGGTAAAAAAAATGAGAATCTCAGGTAATATTCTCGAAAATAGTTATTTTCAAAAAATTCAATAGTTATTTCAAAAAGACCCCTCCACACCTTAAAACATGATCAGAAAGTGTCATTGAAAAGTAAAAAAATGATTTTTTGATCATTTGTTGTGATCCAAAGCCCCCCTTAGTTGGCATCTGAACAAGGTTCTGTCGCTTGTTACTTTCTGTCAATTAACAAAACTAAGAAATTCTTTGGTTGTCCACACAATCTTCGAGACTCCTTCTAACTCTTACCCTCTATAAATTTCAAGTGATTTGAACTTAAAAAAATTTATGTAAAAAAGTTTTTTAAAAAACACATTTTTTTAAAACTTTTATTTTATCATAAATTTATTTCTTACTTTTTGTTTTCATTGGTTTAAGTTTCATTCGTATTACTAATGCACAGACCCTCTTCATTTAGGACTAAAAACTGCTTTTAAGACATAGTTTATCATAAAATTAATGATTTTAAACGCAAAAGATCTTATAGAAATGTTTTGGCAAACGATAATTTTAAATATTCTTTAGAAATAAAGAATGATCAAAAAACTAAAAATCTTTGAAAATTAGAATATTTAAAAATCATCTCCCAGTGGGAATTCAATCAATTTTAATTAGTTTTGTAACTATCTCCCACTGGGAGATTTTTAAAAATGTTTCTTCTTTTGTCATTTTTTATTTCACAAAAGTATTTAAAACCGACTACCGACATTTCGAAAGTTGTCAGTTAAATACAATTAAAAATTTGAAATTGAAAATTGTGAATGTGTTGGTAAATTTTTTTACCAAATTTTATTTTCAAGATAAAGAATGTAATTCATATGATGAATCAAGATCCAGAATGGAAAAATGCGAAAATATTTTGATTTTAAAATCCTTGTTTGTTTACAAAATTTTTTGTTTACATTTTTTTTTTTTTTGTGTTTACATTTTAAAACTTAGGGTTAAAAAATATTGAAATTTGTACAAAACGAACAAATTTTTTCCAATGGCCTGTAACTTTCATTGGAAGCAATGTTGATTTCCCAAATTTTTCCTAGGACTTTATTTGGTTTCCATATTTTATTAATCAATCTTGAAAACAGCTATTTTTGCAGCATAAAGCACTAAAAAACGTCTTGATATTTAAATATTGAAATTTGTACAAAAAATATTGAAATTTGAACAAACAAATATTGAAATTTGTATACCACATTATCTCGATTTTGCAACTAAAACTTGGGAAAAATTAAATTTCTTGAAGAATTTTTATTTGAGTAGGTTCTGCATCATCTTGAGCTCCTTATTAGTCCTTTAAATTAAATTTAATTAATTTGTTTACACAAAAACAATTGAAATTCTTCACCGCCTACTGTTGAAATTTTGTACAAATTTCAATATTTGTTGTATACAAATTTCAATATTTGGAATGAAGTGGATTTTTTTCGTATAAGCAGTAATTTGTACTGGCAAAAGTTTAGTTAATCGTAAACTTCAATCTCCGAGCAAAGTCATAAGACCTTAATATGTGGACCAAAATGTCTTCTTAGCCAATTTTTTCATGTTCGAAAATTGTACAAAAATTTTTTTGTGATTTTGTTCATACAAATTTCAATATTTTTTACCCTAAATTTTGTCAAAATTTTGAAATTTTTTTCAACTTTAAGTTGAATTTCATGATGAAATTTCATGATCAAATTGACTAAAGAATAAGTCATTTTTTGTTTTTAAAAGAATTTAATTTTTTTTGTACTTATATTTAAAGAAAGTTTTGAATTTTATTATTAGTTTTATGTTTTATATGTCTATTCCACAAAACCGAAATAATTCCGCTTGAAAATACAAGAGGAATTATTTTAGCACAGTCATATAAAAAATTAGAAATCAAAATAATTTCTGGAATTCAAAAATCACAGTGCCAAAATAATTCCTCCGAGATTAATAAGAGGATTTATTTTGGTCTTATGATTTGAGTTTTTTTGCCTCTATGCAGTGGAATTATTAGACTTCTGTGATTTTACAGGGCGCCAATACAAATCACCAATTTTTTGGTGTAATCAAAAAAGTGGTTTTATACCCAATTTTAGTTTGATTTCAATCCCGGGTTTGAACCCGGGACCCGGGATTGAATTCCCTACAAATGGTCAACTAAAAGTGAATAAAGTGTTGAAATAACTATAAATTTAGCTAAAAAATAGTTTTTCGACCATCACTAGGTCAACATTTTAAAATTTTTCAAATTTTTTTTCAAAATTCATAAAATATTCACTAATATATACCACTATGCCAAATTTCAGTTCATTTGGACAAGAGGAAGTGGTCGAAGTGGACGCATTGAAAAAATGAATGTGTTACGAATGTCGATTTCATATTAACCTAAATAAAAACGTTTAAAAACATAAAATTTATATCAAAATAGTCAAATTTAAATGACAACTGTCAAAATTAGTCACTTTCAACAGCCATAACTTGAAAAGGATGTGACCAGTTCTAAAATCTTTTCATTAATCATTTCCTATTTATATAAGCTACCAATATGTCAAATTTAAAGACAAATAGAGCTTTCTGCAGGAAAAGTTGCGTTCACAAACAATATTAAAATATTAAGGTTTACTCAATTTAAAAAAAATTGATAAAGAAGACAAAATTAATTAAAATAAACGATTTTGCTTTCTTTGAATAGCGCAAAAATGAAAAAATACACAAGTTTAACTCATATATTAATTGAAAATGTAAAAAATATGATAAAATATCATCTTACACACAATTACGCAAAGAAAAAGTATATTAATCCTATTTGATTAATTTTGATCATTTTTGATCATTTTTGATCTTTTTTGATCATTTTTGATCATTTTTGATCATTTTTGATCTTTTGATCATTTTTGATCATTTTTGATCATTTTTGATCATTTTTGATCATTTGATCAGTTCCGCACCCTGGCATCAATCGATAACTTTTCTGGATTTTTTTTTCTTTCTTCTTCATTTTCTGTATGCCTCTTTTTAAATTGTTTGTTCTTAAAATTAGAACTTGTATAGTATGTGGATGAACAATCAATTGATCCAGACGATTTTCTTCTCTATTCATGTAATTAACTGGAATTTATAGAAAATTTTTCCTTGTTCTGACTTTATTTTAAGCAACAACATCATCAACAAAAAAAAATATTTAATTTTTATTTAGCAATGTTTTCATTCTTTTCTTCCTGTGATGCTACTGTCTTTGTATGGTCGTAGTACTCTTTATATTATTTTTTGCCCCCATATCTTCACTTAGAAAATTCATTTTTCGAAAAACACTCAATGCGCACGTCATTGAACGGCAAAAAAAGAAGACGAAAGCGAAAAAAAAGATTTTCTAGATGCGATTGTATTTGTTTCATGTATACACAACGGAAAGTGGTATTAAATATTATTATAGGTGCCCATAACTCGACTCATAAGTCTTTTATAATTGTGTATACAAACTGTTACTGTAAATTTGTGAGAGAGAGAAAAAAAAGCAAAAAAAAAAACAGCATTGAGAGTGCGAGAGAATAGATTAAAATGTCGTGCTTTATTTGTTGCTTCTTGCTCGAGAATGAGGAGAGAGAAATAAAAATGAAATTTAGAAGAAACAAAAAAATAAATAAATAATAATGAATGATGAAAGAAAAGGAAAAGATGTTAAAAAAAAATTTTTTTCTAGATCTTTATGAATGAGATGAAAAGAGATTTTTAAGAAATTTTTTTGGAAATGCTATCTTGTGTACACCAATATTACACAGATGTGTCTGTCTAACAAATCTCGTGCATTCTCTTCATTTCCTTTACACTTTTTGAGGGTTTTTTTTTTGTATTCTTCTTTATTTCAGTTCCTCTTCTTATTCATTTATTTCATCTCAAGTTGATTCAACTTTTAACTTTATCTTCTTTATGTGTGTGTTTGTCACACGTTCTCAATTCCTATATCTTCTCCTTAATAGAAGTTTATTCTTTATTATTATTTATTCTATATCATGTTTCAGCCACCCTATGGTTCTGTATTTTCTTAAAATATCCTCTTAAATTTGAGTCTCAATTCTCTCTATTTTTCTATCACTTACCGAGCAGTTTTACGACAATAAAGACAAAAGGTCTTATTTGCATGTTAACCTTATGGGATAGATACGCAAGAATATTCTCAATTCTTCTCTCTTTCTTTCTCTCTTGATTTTTTGTATCCTCTAATGCTTCTTGTATTGCATACAATTTTTGGTGTGCTTGACCTTTTTAGTGGTTCTTAAGCATCGAAAATTTCTATTTAGCAACAATTTATTGACTGTTTAAATTTCAAAAATTGATTATTTTTTTGCAGTCGTCTAAGTAGCAACTTTCAACTCCTCAGCTTCCGTTTTCAACCTCCACAAAATAAATCTGATTCATCTCTTTTCAAACCGTACTAATAAATTGCAAAAAAAAGTAGCTACTCATATTCAAACCTGCAAGCTGTTTATAGCTTAGTCATCATAAAGTTTTCTTAAGATATTTATGACTGGATATAACAATAATTTCATATAATCATCAAGCTTATCCTTTTTAATATCTCATAAGCAGGAGTAATCATATATGTAAAGTCGATTTACTTAAGTACCTGCTGTACACGATGAATTTAATTGTGGTTTATTGTAATAAATTGTTATGTTAGAGACAATGTTTGCAGGCCATAGTCCTGCAATGTGCTTCAAGCCATGTTTGAATGTTGAAATTTTAATGATTCCTTTTTGGAATGAAATTTCATTCAAAGGTTTACATGACGCATTTTGGAGCTACTTCTATGGAAATTTGTCAATTTAATGACTGATGTTATTACTGAAAAATTCATAATGAGTAATACGGAAACAGATTTTCATCATCCTATTGTATCATTTTTTATGTACAGAAAGGAACATGCACAAAATTATTGGAGTGGAATCTAGAAGAACTTGTCGTAAGATCAACAAATCACATCATGCTATGCTTGAGTTCATTGACCATTTCGAGGAATTTTTTTGTCATTGTTTCTTCTAATGCCACTTCTGTGGCTTTTTATTTGTTATAAAATTAAAGATCTAAAGATTTTAGATTGATGCCCTGATTTTTCTCTCTAAATTTTAGTCCAAAATGTCTAGGAACAATTTTTCATGCTAATGACAAGATAAAGAGTCTAGCTATGATTTATGACACAAGGTCGTTCTGAAAATTCCTTAAATCTACTAAATTTCCAACAATCATAAACCAATCATAAACCTAACAGAACCTCTAATCCAGAACTATTCCCATCTTCCTCTTTCATCAAACAAAACACAAAATATCTCTAATCCAATACTCGATTGTCTCACAGTGACTTTCAGTCCACAAAGAAATCTAATAAAATTCGATTTTTAAGTGAAAAGGAGATCAATAAATGTACAATATAGTAATCTGTATAGTTGTATGAAAAAAATGAGCATAAAGAAAAGGGGTGCTTGTATTCATAGAGTATACATGACATTACTTACTGTTACATTTTTATTTTCCTCATTCTTTTAGATTTTTTATTATTATTGTTTCTGATAGTGCCTGAATGAATGAAATGAATGCCTTTTTCTGTTGTCGTTGTTGTTGCTTATTTGTTCTTAGTCAATTGTAATTCAGCTGTTATGAAGCGTAGAAGAGTGTATGGCTTATATTATGACACTCAATCATAGTGTTTATATTGTGGCGCATTAAAACAGAAAACATAAAGCTGTTAAGTGAAAAAAAATCTTTTTTTTGTTTGTTGATTAAACGTAATTGAATGAAAAATGCCTTTTTATTTTTTCGTGGGGGTTATGCAACTATGACGTCTAATTATTTTTTATTGAGGTCAAAATTTAAGGGTTTTCATTTTATGGTTACTTATTCTAAATTAATTTAATTATTATTAATCTCTACACACATCTATCCATGACTATATTCAGGAATGTGCATAATCAAAAACAATATGTTCATTAAAGTTGTATTACAAATTATTATTATTATTTTTTATACATTTTAATCTTTGATTGTGTGGGTGATGGTGTATATACATTGTTCCGTGTGACTATACTGTTTATTTCTACACTGATGAAATGATTTGAAAAAATTGTTTTTAAAAAATTAACATTTATAATTGAGGGTAATTGTATTATATTTTATGAAAATATCGTTAATTATAATAATTTTGATTTTTTTTAAAATAATTTTTAATTAAATTTTTATAAAAATAGAAAAAAAAATCAGAATTGATTTTTAAAAAAATGTATGAAAAGTGAACAAAAAAATCATATTTTGATTTCGGCTGATGAGAAATATCAATTGGATGTGTATAGATAGATACACAGAGAGAGAAAAAAGTAACAATATTATTAATGTCAATGTATTTCATATGAACTGTACTATGTTCCTGAGAATTTGTTGTTATGAAATTCCTTCTTCTCTGACTTCATTTTCGATTTCATAATAACGATTAATACAAGTGTGAGGATTGAAATATGATAAAAAATTGAAATTTTAGTATTTTTTATTTACTCCTACACTGTAGATGCAAATAAAGTACGGACAAAAAGTCAATAAGAATATCTCGTGTGAATAAAATTGAAAGCCATTTTGCACATTCAATGGAATAAAAGAAAATTAAAAAAAATAATAATAACAAAGCAAAGTTAAAGAGAAGATGTTGAACGTTATACCTCTAACAAACTTCCGGTCACGGTCAGTGGTTCATTAATTTTCAATCATACATTGCTTTTGATACCTTACTGCCAGTTTTTTTTTGTGGTCATAAAAAAAATTAAGTTCTCATTAATTCAATTTTGTTGTGTTTTGGATTTAAATTTTCTGGCCACAATGCGGCAAAACCGAGTAAGCTTAATGACTTCTAAATGATAATAAATTCAGAATATTGTGGAAAATATTGTTAAGTAACTGATAAACAAAAAAAATATATATATATATATTGAAGCCGTTGAACATTTTTGTTTTGTGGGAAGTGTGGTGTTGTTTTTGAAGGTGAAAGGGGAATCACAGGGTGTTGTCAGTCGCAATATTGTAGATTCTAACTTCAAAATCAGTTAGACAATTATCACAAATTGCAGTACCTAATTCTTAAAATTCAAAACAAAGGCAGGGGAACTAAACTAAACAAAATGTTTATAAACTTTCAAAACAACAATTCTTCATAGTTTCATCCCCTCGAATAACACAGAAAAAAAATCTCAAAATCAAAAGTTATTATCAGCAATATCACATTCAATAGACTACAAATCCTGCAGAAAATTATAATTACGTTTGGTGTTCATTGAGTTCTATAAAAATGAATTAATGATTTTCAAATTGAGTGTATGAATATTATCAGTAAACAATGTATGACTATTCATTTATTTAATCATTGATGTGATACAATGAAATCAATAACATTACGACACAAATATAAAAATAAAATTTATCTAAATCCATTTCTTCTATCGTTTAATTTAATTACAGGTTAGAAGAAAATGAACGAATGGATCGACGTGAACAGGCCAAACAACAACAAAAGCAGCAAATGCAAATGCAAAGGCAATCACAAAGTGATAATGACATGCCACAGCTACCATTGTTTGGTGTTCCAGTAAAGGTGAGTCACATTATTATTCCTTATTTACGATTTGTCGAATGTTCCATATATTCCGATTTTCTTCGAGAAATAACATGAACAAAAATTAATATGGAGAGTTTTTAAATCAAAACATTTAATTTTCTTGTCGATGTCAGACTATATTTCAGCTCTATAATGATTAGACATCATGTTGATGTATACTTTAATTTCAAATGATATTCTAGTGACACAAAATTTTTATTTTGTGTATTGTTTTTATTACACATCTACAGTGGTGTTCGGACATAATCATTTATTAAAGCGCACAGATTTCTATTCATTTATATTTTCAACTGCTTTACTTCACTTCTCCACTGTGTTCTCTAATTGGCCTTATCCGCATTTTATCTATGTTTTTTTTTTTTGTCGGATATTTTGTTTTGTATGTTCTGTTCTACTCAAGTCTATATAATGAGAATAAATTGTGAAGTGGCGGGAAGCAACAATTCTATTGAGTTGCCAGATGCTCCATCCATTGATTCCTCTTCAATTATGCTTTTTTTCCTGTCATGAGGAAGGATTTCATTCAATTTTGTGCCTGAATGGAGGAAGCAAAATAAAACAACAAAAAAATGAGAGATTCGCAATGTAAAAATTATTGTGCAGAGGTCATGGCTACCAGAACAGATTAAATTCATTCACAACTATCTTTATTTACATTTAGTTACAGTTCTTTTTTTTTACATTGTTTATGGTGAAATTCATTGAATTGTATGAAGTACACGAAGTTCTATTTTGCACATTTTTCCTTGTATATAAGGCTTAATGCCTGTCTACATTTATACTTATTTATAGGTTAGTTGACATGAATCCATAATAATTCATTAGGAAATGAGTTATTCATTTCGGTATTTATTGTAATTGATTTGTGCCAGAATTTAGAACATTTTTTGAGACACAAATTCTCGACGATAATTAATTTAGTGACATTTTTTGTGAAAAACTTTTTGAAGCGGATAAAAAATTGAATCTTTAAAAACTGGTAAAATTGACATAAAGTCTGTTAAACTTTATTAAATATTCATGAATTTCAATTAAATCATTGAAATGCTGACAATTTCTGTGAATTGTCAATTTAAATACTCAACTAGATTGCGCTTTAACACAATTACTAAATAACATGCTCAGCTTTGCTTTTCAATAAATCTGTAATAAATAATATATATCGCACATATTTATTGCTCAATTTACGACGTAATTCATATTGAAGTCATCGAAAATGAAAACTTTTTTCTCCTCTCCTTTCATGTGCGAGCAAATTTTCAGTAACTTTTTAATTGCTGTTTACATTCATTTTTGATTCGAGGTAATAGTCATGGCGTTCTAACATTGAAATTATTTCTAATGAATAATATATATGGATGTATAATTGTGAGAGAGTAACAGCGTACACGAATGATAAAAAGCACAGCACTTTTAATCGTAAACATCAATACATTTAGTCACGATTTTAATGATTACTGCAAATCGTCATTGCAACGTGAATTTTTTTACATTTTCTTCTCTCGTCTCCGCTTCTTTTGAAAATATTATTTGTATTAATATTACCTTGAACTTTTCTTCTCTGTTTGATGACGAATTTTCTGTTTTTTCCTTTACGTCGTAGTACTTTTTTTGTTTTGGTTACTAAGCGATTTGTTTTGTTTATGTCAAGGAATTTTTTTTTTTTTGCATTTTCATCACTTGAAAAAGTTTTTTTTTTTTTTGAAATAATTTTAGTTTAAATGGGAATTTTCATCAAGTTACTACCTAGTAACTCAGGGTTAGTTCGTAAAATTTGTAATGCTTAGGGAGGATGGGAGGGGCAGGGGATTGAGATTTTGTTATGCTCCATATAAAATTTTTTAAGGCCAGGAGAGGGGGGGGGTCAAAAATTGCCGTTTTAGGCGTTACAAATTTTACGAACGACCCCTCATTAAAAATAGCAAAATTCAAATGCAGAATTATTTTCAGTAACTAAACTAATGTTTGACGAATTATCAGCAATTAATTTCATCTAAAGTATAAATTAAAAAAAAAAAAAATCAAAATGAAGCTTTAAAACTTCCAAAAAGATCCAATCAGAAATCATCAGATGATAAACTTTATTTTCCGCAAATTGCTGTATAAAGCAATTTCATTTGAATAAGTCATTCATCTGATGCAAATGAAATTTTCACTAACAATAATGCAGTTAATTGCACAGTAATTTTATTGTTTACAGATTAAAAGCTGTATAAAATGACAAAGCATGTCGCAATTACATATTACTCTTTATTTTACTTCAGTATCCACATTCAGGCACAGAGGAACAAAAAAAAAGAGAAAAATATGCGTGTGCTTATCGAATATTATTAAAAAATGAAAAAGATGAAAGGCTAAAAAGAATGTACAAAAATAATATCCATAAGCGGCATGATACAGAGAATATAATAGAATAAGTACTAAGCATAAGAAGATTCCTTCCTTGAAACATCTCAATACTTTATGTCAGACAACTCTTTTATTCTTATTTCTTTCTTTTTTGTTCACTCTTCATACTCTTGCGACGGCGTACTACATGTGTGCGTTTTTTTTTTTAATACATTTTTTTCCTTCTGAAAAGGCAACCTGTTGGTGGTTTTATGTATGAAACAACAGAAAAGAAAGAAATCTGAAATGAAAGAGGCACATAGGAAGACACAGAAAAAAAAAGATTGTACTTTTCACTCACTTTACTTGCTCTTATTTCTCAATTCTTCTTCATGCTTGTTCTATATTATGTTTATACGATTATCATTCTATTCTTATTTTAAAGCCGAGTTATTTTTTTTTCTCTTTTTTTCGAAGAAGAACAAAAGTTCAAAAAAGAAAAAAAAATATTTCTCAAGTTAGGGATCTGATTGATCACATTTCCAATGTCTATTCCCAAATGTATCAACAAATCATCAAAGATTCTTTTAAAAAGAGAGAAACCCTATTGAAAATTAAAATGAATTGAATGCCCTTTAAGATGATTAACACGAAAATGTTTACAACTATTGTGTCGGCACCAATACTATTCAGCTATAATTGAAATTGGTATTTATAAAGGAATCTACATAGATTCCGACGATGTGATAAAAAAAGCGAAAAAATACTTGTTTTTTTTTTGTATTCCTACAACTTGTTGTTTCTATGATTAGATGCTTTATGTAGTTCATAGTGTGTGATTTCGTAAGGAACAATAAGTTGAATAATGAACTGAATTTCTTAACAGCTTATTGAGTAATTTTTTTTAATAATATTCTCGCTTTCGTGTTCACTTTGAATGTTAGACATACTTTGATCGATTTATATTGGCTTTTTGTCATTTATATCCGCATTGCAAAAGAAAAATGACTTGTGGGCTCATAAATCAAAAAAGTTTGCTTTATAAAAGAATTTTTTCAAGCAGAAATATTTAATATGATAAAAAAAATTCCTCCTTTTAAAAAAAGTTTTTATTGAGCGTTCACAATTGTTGAGCTATACATAATATGGATTTTTCACCCACGGAAAAATTTAGAGAATTGTTTGAGGTTTTGAATTGCCTTTAACTTAATTTTCAATAAATTCTAAACGTTTCCTTGATGAATCACTTAAAATTGAACATAAAAGATTATGTAATGATAATGACGAATTTACAAAATTTTAATGAAATCAGCTTTTCCTGAATGACACATAACGACAATTTTTATGATGCAGTTATCAAAATATAACTTTTGTCATACAAAAAAATAGACATTATCAGACATCTTCATTTTCTCACGTAACACGATAAATAATTATCAAAAAGTCTGTTTTTATCGCAAATTATTTACTTTTGAGGTTAAGTTACAGATTGAAGAACAAATTTATTGTGAGGTTAAATATCCTGTAATAAGATATGATTCAATTGTCTTTATCTGCTTCTTATTTGACCTGTATATCAAATTAAACTTCGTTTACAAAAGGTCGATAGTAATCGTTTGCGGAAGGTCAGAATGCCATTAAATTAATGCTGTTAAGAAGCTTAATCTCCATTATCATAAGATAATTTATAAACATTATTAAGAAGCTATTTTTAACTGATATGGAAATTCAGATTTTTGATTCTATTTTTGCATGATCCAATCTTTGTTAAGCTCTGATAATGGATTTTATTAGCCCACCTTTTGATTTCAATACTGATGAGCATGGCTTAATGAATATTTTTACACAAAATTTGTAATTTTAAATCTGTGTAATTTGTAAACAAAATACGAAACTTTTTTCATTTAAAAAACTGAGACCAGATGTTAATTAAAATCTGATAATCAAGATCATAAATCTCAAATGATATTTTATTCTATCATAAACACGACACTATCAAATTTTTTAAGAGTTTCAACTGACATAAAAAAATTATAAAATGACTGATATGAAAATTTGCGAAATATAATTTTTAAAAGATTCAATTGCAAACGTTGCCATATTTTTTCATGCTCAATAAAAATAAATTAAAGGGTAATAAATCTTATGTGGGTTTGTAATTAATACAAAATCTCATTAAGGGGTTAATCTGTAAAAAAATAAGAAAATTTTAGTTTGAAATTTTGTGCTGTATAACCTCAATATTTTTGAATTTCATAACCTTTAAAAATTCAACTAAAATCATAAATACATAACAAACAATCAAAAATTAAAGAAGAAGACCCCCCTTAAAAAATAATCAAAACAAAATGTCAAAATAAAAATCTTACTTCCATTTAAATCTATAAAAAATTCAGGTCTATCCTCTTCAGCAAGCTATACATAAATGAAAAAAAAAATTGTTCAATTGACTGATTGATTGAGCTATAAAAAAATTTAAAAAAACCTTTTCATTTTTCCTTAATCACGCATTAACTTGTCTAAGTTGATTGAAAATTACCAGAAATCAACTAATTTTCACCGTAAATACTGCAAATCATCGACGAGAAAAATGTGTCAAAAATAGAACTGAGAAATAAAGTGAGGCAAAAAAATAAGAAGAAAAAAATCGTTTAATCTCAAAAAAGTTGATGTTTTCTTTTCGCCATCCAAACGATATTTATAGAACTAATTTGCATATACGCAAAAGATACAATATTATCTGTGTTGTGTATTTTATTTAGTAGTGCCTCACAAGGTGGCATTTTATATTATTTTATTTTATATTTTAAAATGAAAGTCAAGAATAGGCAAATGAAAAAGAAATGAAAAGAAAAATAACTGAATGAAAGCTAGAAGAACAGTAAAGAGGCGTTTAATGTGAATGCAACGTAAAAACTTCTTTGGATTGAGAAAAAAAAATAATCGATAAAAAAATTTATGCAAATGTCGTTTCTTTTTAAAAATAGCATCAAATTTTTTATATATTTTTTTTTCTCTATGTTAAAGTCAACAACAATGAGCTTGACTCACTCATAGCAGCTCTATTGGGTAAATTTAAAATAATTTTTCATTCATTAAATTTTTTTTTCCTACTCAACATATAGACGATATTAATAGTCAAACATGATGACACATTGCAATTACTTTTCATAATTTTTATTCAATCGAAATGAATGATTTCGTCACATAATTGCAAATAATATTTTTTTTTAAGATTCACAAAGTAGATCATATAGCACAGAAAATAAGAAAATGAGGAACGAAATCCCTCTCTGAAATGCAAATAAATTAAAAATTCTTTTTTTCTTTCGTTTTTCATGTTTTTTTTTCTCTCTTTCTATTGAATATAAACGAGCCGCTTTGCTCTGTTGCTGCTTCTCCATTTTTTTATCGGAATTTTCTAGAATATTATGTATGATTTTCGTTTGGTTTGAGCGATGACTAATATTTTTTAATTTGATCCTTGATATTTTTTTAAAGATTATTTTGGTTATTTATGGATTTGTTATTTGGACTTTTGTTGATTTTGTGAAAGAATTTTTAAGTGCTAATATGTTCTGGATTTTTTTCTAGAATCAACAGGTTGAGAAATAGCACTATCCAGATAGAATTTTATCTGATTTGTTCTTTTGATTTTTTATTTTAAAAATAGTTTTGATTTTAAATATTCTATTTTAACCTGAGAGTTATATGTCCATAACATTGATCTGATGTCAGATTATATCAAAATAATAATAATGATTCATAAAATTGGGAACTTCCAGTTAAATTAAAAAATCTGGATTAAAAACCTTGCGAAAAAACCATTTTTATCTTCAAAACGTGACATAAATTTCCAAAAAAAAAAAAAAATTTTAATCCCTTCTTTGATAAAACAAAATTATTAATTTAAAGCTCACGAAATTTATCAAAACCTGATTCACATTGCAATGCGTCTTAGTCACTCATCTCCATGAGCAATATTTCCTCTTTTCTATGTGCATGATCAGTAAGCAGCGCGTTTATGTAAATTATTCAATCCAATCTTCATTATTTTACAAATTTTAATTTTTAATGCTGTAGTTGATGATGATATGAGATTTGTCATAGACGACATATTAGCGCGCGCGAAGTTAAGTATGAAGACATGGCATGCATGTATTAATACATAGACTTGTACACACGTAGACGAGAACAATAGGAGATGAAGTACAAAAAAAATATTCATATAATGAATGATAATCGTCATGAATTGCTGTTTCAATTGCTTCAACAGTAAGAAGAATGAGATGAGAGAAAAGCAAAAAAAGTGAAAAAATAATAATAAAATAAAAAGAAGGCAGAGCATGATGAAGAAGTTGTGGCATAGCTGTAAATAAAGTCTTTTATAATTCTGCAAAGAAAAATGAGAGGAAAAAAAAGTTCCTCTATTTTGAAGACAAAATAATAATAGGAAAAGAATGTGTGAGATCTTGACGAAAAGAAAAGTATCGACATGTGTCTGTAAGTGAGAATTTAGCGCGAGAATTGTCCATTCGAGAAATAATAAATAAAATAAATAGAATAATAAGAAAATAAAGTTGCTCACGTTTATAGCTATGTGATGAATCTCACAACTCATTATTATTAACATTACATTGAGACATGAGCTATTTTTCCACTGATCTTAATATAGATACTTATAAGTCTAAACATTTACGTTCCTATGACAATGTATGAGCTTCTGTTTTTAACATCTTTTCAATTGGAAGCTTCATATGCAGTTAATATGATGGAACTAATTTAGAAGTATTAAAACTCTTGCAATGATCAAGTTGCTTGATGACTTCAACAAAGGCTACTCAAACATGCTCAATTTGCAAATATTATAATTTTTTAAATTTTTTTTTTAAAAAAAAAACAATCACGTGCGTTATACAATTATTTTTATTTTTCTGTTCAAGCCATGTGATTTCAATGACTCTATTTTTTTCTTTTATTTATTGCAATAATTATGTCCATTGTAAATTATTCGTATTGCTGACTGTGATTTTATTGCGTTTTGCGACTTCCTTTAAGTTTATAATTTTTGCAAGATTTCTATTGTTTATTTTGAGATTAAGTGTTTTTTGTTGGATGGATGACGCAATGACAAGAGGATTGGAAGATGTTTTGTTGTGGGTTGATTGAGAGATTTGAAGTAAATTGAATGAATTTCACTTTCAAAAATTTTTTTTTTGACTTTGATCACGTTTGTCTTGAGTAAAATGTCTGGCACATTAAACATTATTCCTTTTGTCGTTCACTTAGCACATTGCGACCCCCCCCCCCCCCCTTTGTTACGTTTTTCGTATGAAGAATGAAAATTGTTAGAAAACCCTAGAACCCCCTCCCCCCATAACAAAACAAACGAACTAAGTGAACGACCCCTTTACTGAATCAGATTTCTGAAAACAAAACAAATCTTAAAGTAATACAATTTTGTCATCATAGAACACACACAAAAGCATTCCTCATTAAAATACGAACACTTGGCCTCTCAATGAGAAATCCCAAATGCACACATCATAAGCATATCGACACACACAAAAAAATCATGTCTTTTACATTTCATTACAATAAGTGTAATGATTGAGCACTCAAAACAGCAATGGCAAGTTCTTTTCTTTTTGATGAGCATTAAATGAAAATTATTTGTCTGCTATTCACAAGTAATAGCTATACATACTTCATCTTTTATTTTATTATTATTTTTTGAAAGCGATTAATGTGTATGTGGGTAAATGTAAGACGAGGAATTTACTTCTCATTTTATATATATTTTTTTTCTCTTTACGTCTCTCAAAATTCAACTTGCAACAACATCAAATGCTTCTGTCTGTAAATTGAGAAATATAAATTTAACAGAAAATTGAAAAACTCATTCAAGTGTATCCGACTCAACTTACTGGTGCTGAAAGGCAAGCAGTAGCAATTGCTCACATACTTTATTCACTTTATTGTTGTTGTTGTTGTTGTTGCTAAGGAATGAAGTTAAAAGAGAGATTTGAAAATTATCGGAATGATGAGAAAGAGAAGTAATAAGAATTCGGTCTTCAAATTGTCCATTAACATACCTGTAAATAATTTCAAGTTTTTTCTTTTGTTAGACTTTAAATTTTCCCTTTTTTTGGACAATGCATTTTTATTGTTTAACATCATCAGTTGAGTCTCGACTACCGACTCAGAGAGATTCCATCAATTACGTCGTCAAATCTAAGATTTTACACGTGAATCGCACAAATTACTTGTATTGAGTTTGTAGGCGTGTTTCGCCTCCTTATTGTATGTAACTTTTTCGCAAATTTTATTGTGTAACACAATTAACTTCGAATCTGAGTCATAACTGTATGAATTTTATTTTATCTGGAATTTATGGAATATACGTCATCGCACTTAATTGAATTCGACAAATGAGACTAATTCAAATCAATTTTTCATTTATCATTTTAGCTAAGTGCATCAGAAGGCGATCGTGCTATAGAATCAACATTAGGAAATTTCAATGAGGCAGTGCCATTATTGACAAATGATTCAAAGCAAATAATTGGTATAAATACTAGTTCATATCCTCAAACACCGCAATCGCGTATTGGACCACCTGCCTTTGGACCATCAATAAATAATAAACCATTACAACAATCATCATTTAGCAATGGAATTACACCGTCATTGTCACAATCATCAAGTATAAATAATCGATCTGCATATAGTACCAATAATATAAATAATAACAACAATATAACACAAAATAATAATAATAATAATAACAGTAATAATAATAATATAAATAATAATAATAGCAGTAATTCAAATACAAATGTGGCAATCAATAATTATCCACCAAAGCCATCGAATCTTATGCCACCAGCGCAACCACGTGCAAATTTGAACAACAATATTAATAGTGGAAATAGTAATAGCTCATCGTCTTATAACAACAACGTTTTTCAACGGCCTGAAATTAAGCCATTTACAAACGGACGTTCAACTGCTCCACAATTAAATAAACATGAGGTGAATATAACTTTTTTTTTGTACTTTTATTTCAAAAATTATTGTTACTTTTTTTTCTATATTATATATAAACATCCATTATTTTTCCCATTGCACTTCACTTCTCTTCAATTTCATTCATATAAAAATTTTTTATTTATTTATTTATGCGTGTGTGCTTTCAAACTCGATTTACGATCACATTCGAGATGAGATCTTTCGCCCCCTTTTTTTGCTGCTACTGCTGCTTCTAAATATTTTTGTTTATTTGCTTCTTTTGCTTCTTTTTTTCTCTCTCTTTCTCAACTCTCTTGTTCATTCTTAAATCTCTATTTGAATTTATTTTGTTAAATAAACAAAGAAACAAAATTTTTAGTTAAAAGTGTTTTGAGCGCCAGGAGTAAGAATTTATTTTGATGAAATCTGCAAATGTAGTTGTTTAATTTTGAGATTTTTCTTAAAATGAAATTTTCCTAAAATAATTTTGGAGAGTTTAAAAATTTTTGTATTCTAATGATGACTTAACTTGCATAGGATGACCTTGCCTTTGTACATTAGGTTCTAAATCTATCATCCATAAAATGCCAATAACAATAAAAAAAAATTATTTCACCTCACTCAAAAAATTTCTTATCAAAACAATTCAGAAATCTACAAAAAAAAAAAAGAAATCACCAGAAAAGCTTCAGTTCCTATTAAATAGAGTCCACACTTGATGATTCACTTGTTTACGAAAAAAATGCGGTTGTTCTTTTCTTCACCACCTACATATGATCACTTCTGATAATAAACTGTATTGTCTGTTTTTTTCATGTTTTCTTCATCTTTCTTAAATGAAAAATTCGTACATCACGTGCGATCTTAAGTAGGTACTCAACTCAATAAAATAATATCAACAGTCATTCTCAAGGATTTTTTTATATGAATGAATTTAAATGGCAAAATTCAGGCCTTGATCTTACACATTTTTTGATATTGATGGACATGAAAAATGTTAGTTGTTATGCTGGTTTTTTAGAGAGATTTTGATTGGATTTTGTACCAACCAGAGGTTCAATTGCCACAAAATTTTAAGGCTTCTATCAATCAAAGATTATAAAAGTCCATAAAGTATTAATATTAACTTTCACATTTTCACCCTTAAATCCATCAGTATCAGCTAACAAAAATATCTTTATTATCTAAACTTTGTGGCAAGCACTCTACATCGAATTTAATAAACCACTTCTTACTTCATACTCTAAGTTGATTTTCTAGAAAACCACACTTAACCTAGGCGTAACAAAATCAGATACAAAGTTTTTCTCAGTAATATTTGCATTTACTTTGTACAACTCGTGGCTTGATATGCTTCTTGACCTTTAAATAAAAATTCATTTTATCAGAGCAAACAGAAATTATAACTTTGAAAATCATTCTTGACAGCAACATGACCTTCAATGTGCAAAATGTGTGCAGTCATAAAAATCTGAATGAAATGATTCCAAATCTCAATGCTCAATGCAATGGAAAATATTCTCCATGCAGCACAATCATTCAGCCTCAAAAGCCCTTACATGCAATTAAAAAATTCAAAATCCCCCTTCAAAGGTGTAAATCCGGAAGCTCATTTCTACCGCTAAATATCATAAAGAACTCTCATTCATAAACCTCTAAAAAGCTCATCGTTTGTAATTGTAATGCACTCAATTGCACTTATAGTAAACAATATCCACAACAATTAGCTCCGTAACAAAAGACATTAAAGACGTTGTTTTCCTCTCTATAACATGATTATATGCGTCACATCCCCCTCTCGTGTGCCCTAAATTGTTCACTACACAATTTTTTTCATATTCATATTTTTTTTTTAAATCGACAATTGTTATACTAATCGAGACTGATTCTTTCATACTTTTTCATTCTCATTCCGACAAAAAAAATCTTTTTTTATTATTTTTCATCGTCGTCGTTGTTGTTTTAAAAATGTGAAACATTTTTTTTTAATCGTAAGTGCAACAATGTTGTAATGTGAGAATGTATGGGAATTCATACGTATTGATTGATGAACGAGAGGCACGAGAGTGAGAAAAATGGAAATTGAGAGGGAAGAATTATTGTTATCAGAAAGATTTGATGAAAAAAATAAGTGCTGCACATTCATTTGAAGAAAATCCTATAATGAATAATCAGATGAGAGTGAATGGACTTATGGGGAGGATTGAGTACACGTTTATATGAGATGGAATGGAATTGCATTTATGTGAATCAGATGGTGATGATTTCATGCAATTGAATCTTGATTAAAAGTTATAGATTGGAAATAGGTTGAGGTGCTTAAATTGAGGTCCTTTGCATAAGCGATCTAAAATTCTAGAAGTTAAATTACATTTATTAAATTCATTGCAATTTAAAAGTAATTTTTATTGCAGAATTGTCAATATCATTTATGAATCCCCTTCCCCACTTCAGTAACATTGAAACTTATTCATTCCTTTTTAAGATTTCAATAAGACACATACATGAGTCATGAGCTTATTATGAAAATAAAAAAAAAAGTTTATATGAGTCATAGAAAATCAAAAAATGCAATCTGAGTTCAATAGACCAGAATTTGTCGAATGATTATTCAAATTGCGAAGGAAACAAATTTTTGATGAGTATGAATTTAGAGAAGCTTATGCAAAAGTTTGATTGTTGTTGTACTCCTATTGTTTAGAAATTTTAAGACATTAGACATAATATTAGTTCTTTCTTGGAAGACTCGTACCAAGGCTCAGACACTCATCAGAAAATTGTACAATTTTTTTAAGTCAAAAAATTGTGAAAATTTTACAATTTTCTTGAGGTTAGAAATTTTTTTTTGAAAATCAATAGAAATTTACAATTTAATATTTTGCGATATTAAAAAAGAAATTACATTTAAAAATTATGTCCATAATCTTTAATCATTCAATTTTCATTCAAAACTTGGCTCAGTTTTTAATTTTTCCAAATATAATTTCTTTTCAAGGTTTATCTTGCTATTTTTTTCGCAAAAATCTTCTCTTGACAATCTCATACATATTGATAGAGGACGACATTATATTTTATCAAGAAGGCTAGACTTTTGTCGTCATACCTAAATCAAAATCAAAGTAAACTTCCGCATTATTTCGTGAAATCATTTAAACATCTGACATTTTTATTATTATTATTTTTTTATCGCGAAGAACAGAATTTTGAGAGAGAAAAGCTAGTGAAAGATAAGTAGGTAGAAAGAGAGTGAATGAGAGAGAATTTTTTCATTTTCATTTTTTTCCTTCATTCTCAAATATTTGCAGACTTCTTTTAAATGTTTACTCATCAAAATATTTGCGGATGAATTTTTTTTTTTGTTCATTCGCTGTTCCTTGCAATAATCATTCATCATTCACGTTTATTTTTATTATTATTTTAGATTCTATCTCTGATTTAATTTATTTTTATTATTATTTCTTCTTCAATTACACTCGATGAAAAGAAATTTGAAAACTTTTTTTTTTTTTAATTTAATCCAATAATCAAAATAAAAAAAAATTAAGTTTTTAAGTTTTAAAGAAATTCTTTCAAAATTAAAAAATTTTAAAAAAATCATGAAAAAATAAAAAAAGAAGAAATTAGAAAAAAAAACTTTCTAAAAGTATTTTCGTGAGTGTAACCTTCGTCATTCTCTTCCTGTCTATTTCATGAAAAAAAAAAAACATTCTCTAAAATAATTATTGACAAAAAAAAATTGAAAAATATTAAAACAAAAAATTTAAAAATTTTATTACTAAAGAATCCTGGATTGTCACAATCAAAAATGTTGTCAAAAAATTTAATGCCAAATGGACGTGGCTATTTTGATAAATATAACATTCCTCGATTGGCAAGAGATGTAAGTTGATGATTTTTACCTATTAATTAAAATATTCATAATTCACACATATAATTTTAATTTTTTTTAACTAAACGTCCTATTCTATTAAATTATTATGTTTCATATTATTTTATTTTAATTTTAATATTATTTTTTTTAATTACACATACATATATACTTTATTGTCATGTCGATTGAGGAAAAAAAGAGATGAAACACATTTTAATTAATTTAATTATTAACCATAAATTTAATTATATTGTTAAAGGAAATCTTTTTAATTAATTTTAAAACAAAAACAAATTACTATATTGATGTGAAAAAATGAAGAATATACATACATACATACACATTCATTCAGGTGCAGGAAGCTTGCAATAATATTATTTTTAAGAACTGTAATCATAAGAATACATTAAATCTACATTAGTCATTTACGGGTTAAAATATTCTTTATTTTATATTTCTTTCCTTCTTTTTTGTGTTTGCTTGTGAATCAAGTCGAACTAGTCACCATAAATCATTTTCTATGCATATATACTTCTTTCTTTTCTCTTATTTGCTAATGTGCATTAACAATGACAAAGAGGAATTAAATTATCATATGGACATAACTTTTTCTTTTAGTTCTTCTGTAAGAATTTTACTTTGAAATGCTTTGGGCAGAGTTGTTGGTTTCGACATTGGTTCTTTGTCAAAAATTTGATTTTATTCCAAAATTGTAGATTATGAACCTATCTTTAATTTTAAGGTAAAATTAAAGATTCTTGAAATTTGATAAAAAAAAAAAATTTAAGTAAATCAATTTAAAGTTTCAATCTTTTCAATTAGAATAACCAAAAATTCGATTTGAAATTCGATTTGAAATTTGATTTCACATTTTCATTTTTAACTGTCATTTTTCATACGTTTCGATTAAATAAATTCTATTTGATTAGAAACATTTTGGAACGAAACAACTGCCCAAATTGAGGATTCCCCCGTAACATAACATCAACTTAAAAAGAAAATATGAAAATTGATTCAATTTCAAATATAAAAATCTACTTCATATTTTTTCTCAGAAGAATTTTCTTCTTGATTGTAAAAATTTTCTCAGAATAATTTTCTTCAAAAGAAATAAATTTGAAGAACATTT
Organism: Chironomus striatipennis; assembly: GCA_026123125.1. Classification (NCBI taxonomy): domain Eukaryota; kingdom Metazoa; phylum Arthropoda; class Insecta; order Diptera; family Chironomidae; genus Chironomus; species Chironomus striatipennis. The sequence goes on along the minus strand of CM047392.1, from coordinate 13,890,406 downwards.
TCAACTTTTAGATCACAAAAGATTGAATTTACACAAAATCTTAAAGGAAAATTTAAAGTTTTGATATTTGCAGTTATTCATATTGAATTTGCTACTATTAATTTTCAAAATTCAGTTAATTTCCCAAATTTTATGTCCAACACAGAAAAATTCCTCCCCCTAGAAAAATAAATACTATGCATAACCGTATGAACACAAAAAATAATACACTGGAGTAAACATTCATATTCCTACTAAATTTAATTAATATTTAATGGTTTTTGATACACATATCCACATACATCAGGACATATTGTACATTTTGACAAAAAAAATTCTCATATATATATTTATATATTAATTATTAATGGACACATTTTCATACTCAACTCCACTTGCTGTCTTCTTCATAATATTTTTTTTTTTTAGAATATTAGCTAGACTAAAGTTTGCAGTGCATTTTTTCATGGAAAAAGGGAATTTGCTTGTTTATTCACTTTGAGCTGTCTCGAGTCTAGACAGTTTATGTCAAAGTTTGTTGAATAAATTGTTTGTTGGAATTCTGAGGGATATGAAAGTCGCTTTGGTATGCGGGTTGTTGATGGCTTGAAGCTGTCATAGTAGAACCAAGATGTGACCAAATCCACAACTAGTTACTCATAATACATGTCTCAATATTTACCAACAATATGCCAATTAATTAACCTTAATTATCTGTTTCACACAATTAAACATTTAATTAAAATCCAAGGATATCGACACAACTAAACTTCAATGTAAATACAGTATAATAAGCATAACAAAATGTCGGTTTATCCTTGCAGGAGAGAAAAAAAAATTAATAAATTCTCAGAAGACAGATCCCATCTTCTACATTTCAATTTGTTTGATAAAGATAAAGAAAGTTTCCACAAGATACATTTATCTTAAACTAGATCAAGGTTCATTGAAGAAATGGAAAATCTTCTTGTTTTTTTACTTCTCATGCAACTTGTGAAACTGACAAAGAAAGTTTAAAGAATTTTGTTTGGCTTTGATCATGATAGGGAGAAACTTTGAGAGCTTAGATGTTACTGGCTTTGAAGTTTGTTAGAATTTAGATAAGGAGTCGTTCATTTATGCTGTCTGATTTTTAGGAGGAGAGGGGGGTCTGAGGCTGACAGTTTCAAAAAAAAAATTTTTTTTGCAATGAAGATTTTCTGACAGAGAAAGGGGGGGGGGTCAAAAATTCGTGTTTTTAATCGGAGTCATAAGTGAATAGTCCCTAAATTAATTTATAAATTGTTATAGTCCACAAATCATAACCTACAAATTTCTTCACGAATTCAATGAACGCAAATTTCATACAACCTTCAAAAACAATTATGATTAATTCCAATAATGCATAATATAACTGATCAGTCACGACAAAAATGCGCTTGTCATTCGCAAAAAAATATGAGGCAGTGACCCATCCATACTCGAAATTTCATTCATTCATACACAAACAGTCCATACACAAATACAAATATCAAAAAAAAAGTCTTACAAAAATAATAAAAAAAAATAGTAATAAAACAACAATCAGGTTAAACGGATATACACAAAAATAAACTTTAGAATGTTATAAGTAAAGAGAAAAATATGTATAAAGTCAATGACTAATTAAGAATGAAGAACTATTCAAAGTAGAGCAGCTTTTTTTGGTTGTGGCAATTTAATAATTAATGAAGGGATCAAATAACATACAAAAAAAAAAAACAATATTCAGGAACTAATAACTTTTTTGTTTTGTTTTGTATTTTTTATGCCTTATTTTGTTCTTTTTCTTCTTCCTGTAATTTTCCACGAAACTGCCTTATAATTGAGTGTTTATTAATTACATTTTCACCTTGTTTCTATTCCACTTTTTTTTTTTGCTTCTTTTCTTTTTTTCTATGCAAATATTTCGACCTTTAGAATGGCCGTGATCCGTCATCGAAAAAGAGTGTTGATGATATATTGAAGGAGTTAACATCATTTCCATCAACTTTAATAGGTGAAATTGGTGCAACGCCTAGGAATCCAATTGATAAGACGAAATTATCTGAGATTGTAAATGGACCGAATAAGCATAAGGTGAGTTTTGATAGTGGGTTGATGATTTGGGACTTTGGATAGGAGGGAAGGATATGAGGGTGGTATAGTGACAGATAATGTCATTGAAGAGTCACAGTAACCTGAAAGTTTAATTCTGTGGGTTGATAAGATAAGATAAAGCTGTATGTCTTCATGTAAAGATTAAAGGTTTTTTGAGGAATTCACGTGAGTTCAGCAATCATGTGAATTTTAAATTTTTATGGGATTAAAGAATGACTTATTTGCCAATTTAATAACACAAACTAATCAAAATTCTCTTTACAGTATCTCCTGCCAGATCTTATACTCCCAGGGCCAGGATCACCACCACCATTGCTAAATAACATTAAGTCACCAAAACAATTAATCCAACCAATTCCTCATCAGTCTCCCATACAACCTCAATCACAAATACAACCTCCACCATCACATATGCAGCAGCAGCCACAACAAATTCAACAGCCAGTCCACCAAACAATACCATCAGTTGTACCTCCAGCGTAAGTTTCTAAAACAAACTTGAAACAATTGGCTCATTTATATAGTCAACATTAATGTAAATTATTTTTTATAGAAGTGTCACTGACCTTGATGTGTCAGACAGTGATAATGACACCGAAAAATCCAAACCAGCTGTGAATCAAGCGTAAGTTCATTGAATCAATTAAAAAGCTTTCCATTCATTCATGTTAATTTTTTGTGGATATTTTTAGTGCATCGCCAATAAACAATGCATCATCAGCTGAATCAAGTGAAAGTTCCGAAGATTCCGAGTCATCAGAAGATGAAAATGATCCACCAGAGCCTGAAAGTGAAGAGGAAGAACCAAAGCCCGAACCAATGATAATAAAGAATGAACCAAGACCAGAAGTGAAGTGGAATTTAGGATCATTTATAAATAATAAGGAAGATCAAAAGTCACCAAATGAGGTTCTACAATCACCTGGGAATCCACAGGCTGTGAAAACTGATGATAATGATGATGTTGAGGACGATGATACAGATGCTGAAAGTATTCATCGATCACCATCCTTCCATAATGAAAATAGTAATTCATCAATTCACGATAACAATAAGTCAGATGGAAGTAATGATGAGAGGCCTCCAGTACCGCAAATACCTTCACAAAAGATACAACAACAATCAATGCCACCTCCATCAATGCGAAGTCCGAAAAATTCAATGAAAAATAAATCTGTCGTTGATGATGCACTTGCCTTCTTAAATGAACGATTTCCGCCAATTCAACCAATTATGCCACTACCAAGCCTATCAGAGTCTGATGAAAAAGGTGATAATGGTTCAAATGCAATGAAAAAGAAGCGTGTAACAAAACGCTCAAAGCCTCCACGTGATGAGTCCAGTTCTGATGAAGGTGGACGGTATAGTAGCAGTTCTGACAAGAGAAGACGTTCAAAGAAATCAATGTCAAGTAATAGCAGTAAAACTAGTAACAACAACGATATGACACATTCACTCTCATCGTCAACGCCAAACAATCAAGTTAATCCATCCCAAAATCCTTATGATGTAACACCAAGTGATACAAACAGCAATAATGGAGCCAAAAAGACACATCGAGCATCGACATCATCATCATCATCGAGAAAAGAGTCAAAAAAGCCAAAAGCAAAATCACCAAAAAGTAAACCGCGTGTATCAACAAGTGATTCAACAGATGAAGATGAGAAGAAACCACCACCAGTTGTTACAGTACCATCAATACCTAATAATAAAGCTAGTTCAATGTCATTAAGTCCAGTAAAACAAGCAATAAGACCGTCACCTATTGATCCATCATTATTGAAAGATAAGGAAGTAATAAAACGAACTGGGTCGAGAACATCACTTGAGAAATTACCAATTTCATCATCAAGTAGTGATAGTGAAAGTGAACCTTCCAAATCACCCGTTTCACCTCCAACTGAAAATTCATCTGATCAATCAGATTCAGATGATTTGAGTAATCATTTTGGCAAGGTTCATCCAAAGAAGACAAAAAGTGATAAGAATAAGTCAGATACACTGAGAAAGCTATTTGCTTATCAGCCAAAAACGGGTACGAATGAAGGACTTGGGAAGGGTGGTAAAAATGGAGGTAAAAAGCCAATTGGTCAAGTCGTCGTAGTCACACCCGAAGAACAACAAACAAATAAACCAAATGACTCAAATAATAGTGCCACAAGTGTACAAAGTCATCCTAAATATTCATCACCATCAAGTGCATTCACCGATAAGCCCTCAGTTATGGTACGAATAGATCTATCACGTATTGATCTTTCGAGACTTAAAATACCACAAGAGAAATTAAAGAATACAGTGATAAGAACGAAAAGTCCAGCAGCAATAGCCGTTGTAGCACCAACAATAATAACACCACCAGTAGAACAACGACCTATGAGTAGTAATAGTAAAAGCAGTAAGAAAAGACGACGTAGTACACATGATGATGATGAGAATCATCAACAAAATGAGAGAAATGGACGTAAAAAGAAAAATAAGACATCATCAGCAACATTTGATCAACTGTCTGTCTCATCAACTTCCTCATCATCGTCTTCTTCTTCCTCTTCGTCGTCATCATCAGTAGAACAAAATCATCGGAATAATAATAGTAATATTAATAATCATTCAGAAAGTGCTACGTCACGTGTCTCATTTCCACAAAACTTTTCAACAAACAACGATCGACTGAATAATAATAATATTGATCATAAACCAAGAGACTTTAACAATTGCTATCACTCGCCAAGCAGTGTCGATACAAAATTACCTAAAATCAAACGTGAACAACAACAACAACAGCAGCAACAACAGTCAAATTTTAAAAATGAATTAAGAACGACATCAGCAAGTCCAATGAAGGATGTAAAATCAAGCGATGTGAAGCCAAATAAAATAAAGCAAGAGAAGGATAATGATATTAATGATATTGGTGCTCAGGATATTCGAAAACGTTCGACAAGTGTCACAACGCCTAACTCTCATTCATATAAAGATAGGAGGAAAAAAGAGAAGAAGGTGCTTGATATTATGACTAATAGTAGTGAGATTCCGCCAATGCCACCAACAAATCATGATAGGTTATCAACTAATTGCCTTGTCAATGGTGATTTAGCGCCACCTGCTATCAAACGAGTTTTTGTGTCGTACTTTGAGCGTAGCAATGATGGTTCTGAACAGGCTGAGATGAGGTAACTTTTAGATTTAATTGCTATAAAAATTTTGAATTTTTAACGGTTTGTAATTTACAGGAGTCAAAATGACTACCTTATTGAGGCTAAACGACTGAAGCATGCAGCTGATAGAGAAAGGGATGATTTAGCTCAAGCCATGCTATATTTAGAGGCAGTACTTTATTTTCTTCTTACTGGTGCCGCTATTTCAGCTGAACCTGGCAAAGATAAAGTGGCATTTACAATGTTTAAAGATACTCTTCAGTTAATTAAGTATGTTGTGTCTGACACACTTATCTGCGTCATTAGATATTAATAATTGTTAATCTTTCACAAACAGATACATTTCCTCGAAATTTCGAAGTCAACAGCAGCACGCAACAATGCAGGGTAATATACACAGTAAAGTCGCTATTTTAAGGTAAGCATTATTGATTTTTATGAAGGTTTCATGTGCAGTGTAGGAGTAAAATTAATTGCAATACAGTAATCCGTTAATATGAGTATCAAAAATTTCATATTGACTTTCAAATTGTTACTGATTTTCAAATATTTGTACATGCAGCCTTTGACCTTCCTATATTTATTTGACTCAACATGTATACTAATGATATCTTTCAATCCACAGCCTTCGGTGTCAATCGCATATATACTTAAAATTGTACAAAAGTTCACGGTCCGAAATTCGTGAATTACAGAGAATCATATCAGATTACAAGCCAACAGAAATGGCAAATGGAAATACTCCTTCGCCTTTATCGCCCACATCTGTGGGATCTCAGGTGAGATATATTTTCATGTTCTTAATCTATCTCTACCCCAACTCTACTCATTTTGCTCTGAAATTGTCTAATGTATATAAGAACTTACATGCTTCAATCTTACATATTTTGGTTGGATTTTTTGTTGTGACATTTTTCAAAAAAAATTGAGCTTTGTCGGAGCTATAACCATTATTTCTTCTTGTAGAAGTAGTTTGAAATTTTTCAAATTTAATCATTTTGTTACTGGTTAAATTTATTTATATCTTTATTTATTTCTTTCTAAACTTTTTTTTTTTTTGTTCTGAACAATTTAATAATTTCGAGATACTCTTTTTTTTAATTCATAGAGCTCTGGTTATAGTTCTGGGCAACAAAACACAATCAATCCGCCTTGTTATATGATGCCAATTCAGGTAAAATTGACTAATTAAGTTTCCTTTGTGTGATTTATTGTAATGTTTATTTACCTTTTTATTGTATTATTATATCTTTGCAGGTTCACCAAGCCTATCAACGTCAAGGGCAACTATTTGGTTATCTTGTTAGCTGTCACGATCTTTGGGAACAAGCTGATAATCTGGTGGCGAGGGGCAATCATACAGGTACGGATTTAAGTTCGTTTTGGCTTTTATTGCATGCTTAATATCAGATAATTGTTAATTAGACAGATCAAAGTGATTTTACTAAAAATTCAGTTTTTTGAAAATCGATTTTCAAAAAACTGAATTTTTATTTTAAAATCAAATAAATTTTTGGAAAAAAAGATCTAAGGATTAAAAATTATATTCTTAAAACTTTAGTTGACAATTTTATTTAATTTAATTTTTTTTTTTAATTTTAGACTTTTTCATCGAGCTAGATCACGAAAACGGACCAATAACATTACATAGCAGTTCAAATAGTGTCGTTAAATATGTGCAAGCAGGCATTCAAAAATTGCGACGAAACGTGAATATGTAATAAACATGAACTATTAAGAAACAATCAGGCTGCCAAACAAAAAAAAAAATTATTCAAATCTAACATTTAATTTGTCAGATTGTATGGAGGTTTAAACTATAAATGGAAGTTCCTTAAAATCAGGCAAAAACCATCCGAACAATTTGTACTTTTTGCTAAGATAAACATGATTTAGTATGCGCGTTAAAAAAAAAAAATGTAACAAAAATTTATTCTTTTGTTCTTACAAGTACCTAAATTTATTTCTTTTAAACGAATTCTATTTAAATTAAATTTGATTATGTTTGTAAACGGAATTTCGGAATTGATTGTAAAATGGTTGTTGGAGTTGTGCTTAGCTAATAAGCGAAACAATGCAACTGTTTTGCTTTAAATTGATATTTTTTTAATGGTGAACTTTGAAAGTAATTTTGAACTTAAATTGAGCAAATCCATTAAAAGGATTTTTTAATGAACTTAAGAAATAAGGCATTGATTGAAAATCACAAAAACTATGAGATGGTAATTATCAGTGCATTTGAATTTTGTGAAATGAGGCTTTTAGAATAATTTATGAATGTGAACAATAGTATAGCCTCAATGTGAAAAAATACTAGAGTTCAAAAATAAAACTTAGGTACCTAAGTAAAGGTGGATGTATGTTAATTATATAACCAAGTAGGTGTTAGACTACTTCAGCATTTTAAGTGCTTTTAGATACACTAAATCAATTATTTGGGAAATTTTATTTGAAAATAGTGGAAAAAGCTTGTGAAAGTGCCAAAAATTTTATATTGGAGCAATTAAGAAAGAACATGAAAGAAACTTAGAACAGTAATTTAATAATTTATGAACTGGAGGCATCTATAACCTTGAAAACTGGTACATCTATATCAAAACTCTACCAATCAATTCCGAATTCTAATTTTTATTGTTTTCTGATAAATTAAACTATTTTTCATAAGACTTTTGCTTTTTTAAGACTAACCGTCAATTAAATTTATCTTTAATCTATTATTTCCATTGAAAAATTGAAAGCATTATTCAAATTTCTTTGTTAAACATAAAACTTTAAAAAAATCATAAAATTCTTTTTTTTTTTATTTTTTTGTTAACCTTTTTTTTTGTTTTAATAATAAAAAGCTCAAAAAATTAAGTTTTAAAGAAAAAAAAAACGTTTAAATTGCTGCGGGGAATTTCTCAAGGAATACAAAAAAAAAAAAAAGGAAAATGAATTCTAAAAAGTGACACGAGAACAAAAAAAAATCCTTTCAAATTAGTGCCACAGGATATAGAAACGGCAACAAAGCAATGACACAGGAATAAAAAAAGTTTCTCCTTGATTTTAATATCCATAAAAGGAAACTTGAATCATTGCCAAAACTAATGAAAATGTGCAAGGATGTGAAAGGAAAAAAATAACAGAATTGAGATGAGCAAGATCTTAATTTTTTGTTGTGATAAAAGAATTCATTTGAAAAGGAAAGAAAACATTTTTTAAGTCACAATTGAGGAACTTGTTAGCTTTTTCATGCTTCTTTTATGAGTTGCGAAAACAAATGAAACAAAAATTAGTGCTTTAGCAAATTTACTCCTTTAATTGTTGATCCTTAATTATTGTATTGGGGATAGAAACAATTTAATTTGAATTGGAAGGTAAAATCGGTTTGGAATGAAAAGTTTTATGCTTCTCGGTTCTGTTGCATGCATAATACAATTTAAATTATGGAAAATGCAATGCTTTGTATTATGCATAATTCTCCAATTAATGCATCACACTAAAGGAATACTTGAGTCTTTTGCAAGTCAGCAATTAAGAGACGTTGAAGGTGACAAGGATTAAGAGCTCAAAATTGTATATGCTCAGGAAAAATCTGGCAAATGTAGCTTCATACCAATGTACGCTCGGACAAATATTTTGTGTCTTTAGATTTTGTTAAAAACATCTGTGCATGCAATAATAGCATGCTCATATATTCATGATATGGCTCCATGCAATTGTGTTTTGCATTATAATAGGAATAAGTCTAAAATTTGCTACTTCAGTTATCTTTCTGAATAATTTTAAAAATAAACATTCTAACCAATTTTCAGCACTGAATATGCTAGCTTTGAACCGGAGTTGGAAATAGATGAAAATCGTATAATTCCTTGATAATTTGTAAGGTTTTCGAAAAACTAAAGTTCCGAAAAATGTTGGAATGTTTCAAATCCAATTGCTTCAAAATAAATATCACAAATTATCAAGGAATTGTACCAGGGGCGAAGCTAGGGGAGGGTTCAGGGGGGTCTGAACCCCTCTTTGAGACAAAAATTTCTTCATTTTGCTAGGGTTTTTGACGAAAAAATCATTATTCTTTGCCAAGAAAGTCTTAAAAATCATCTCCGTGATTACGTATAACAAAAAGTCATAACTTCATCAACTAAAACTATGCAGCAAACCAAGTTGACAGAAAGCTTTTTCTTCAGTATCAAACCATATTACCCCATCTCCTCCCCCAAAAGAAAATATCATTATACTCTCTAAAATAAACTCTTACGTATGAATTAAATAAAAACAAAATTTGCTAAATGAAAAAAGAAAGAATAAATAAAATAAAATAAAAAAATTAAATCTGTATGAAACCATGTTATAAGACTGCAAAAAACTATTTAACAAAAAAAAAATGAAGATATATATTTTTTCAAGACATAAAGAACTTAAAAAATGAAATTAAATCCCATAGAAAAGTAATAACGAGACGGAACCCTATAGAACCAAAAATAAAACTTGAAATTAAAGAAATTTTTTACACAAACTGAAAAAAGGATGAAAATATAAAACATGTAAATGACAATAAGCCTAGATGGAATGATGAACTTTGATTCTTTTGGCTCCACTTTTTGTGTTTTTATAAATGGAACTTGTTACTTTAGCTAATTTTTTTTATGTTTGCTCTTTTTAAGATTATTATTATTATTATTGGAGCAACTCAATTTTTAATTATGATTACGACGATTTTTGATGATACTATTCCAAAAAAGATTAATATGAAATGAAATACTAAGCCAATGCACAATCACATGAAAGATTAAATAAAAGAAAAAAATATTCGAAATTACCCCTAAATGAATGTGAAGATTATGAAAACTTTTATGAGTGAAAATGTGGTGTAGGAAAAATAGTGAAAGTGAATTTTATTGGAAATAAATTTTAAAATATGTCCAGACAATTCAAGTTTTTAAGAAATTAAGCTGATTCTAGCAAATTAAAGTTCAATATAATTTTATCAACTCAAGCAATTCTAACTTTGCTCATTGAAAATCATAGGTTCGAATCCTAAGCCTAATAAATTAGATTTAACAACAATTCTTGACCTTTTGTTTTTTGATCAAATTGACTTTTGATAAGATATAAGATCAATTATATTGTCTGCACAACCAAGAGTAGGCTTCTAGGGCATATCCTATAAACTCACACAAAATGCTATGTATGATCTTTAACCGAATTAGTTTTTTGGTTTGATTTACAACATATTTTACAGTTCAATTTTGAACTCCCTTATTCTTCCAGTTAATTACAACTGCTTCCAATATAAATTCTCCATTTAAGCAATTAATAACAATATTTAGTTAACATTATTTTCAAATCCTTCCCAAATGTAATTTTGATCTATAAAATACGTTTAAATCTAATAAGATTATAATTTTAATCTTGTAGATTTAAAGGTTTCGGGTTTTAATTTTTAAAAATTTAGCTACATTACCTTTACATAAATCCACCAAAAAATTCACTTCCAATAAAATTCACTATCCACAAAAGAACTTAATTACAAGCAATTTTTTGTTCTTGTAGTTAAAAAAAAAAACAACAAAACCGTAAAAAAAAATATTTAATTAATTTAAGTAAATTTCGACCTAAAAACAAGTGAGTGTAAAAGTCGGGAAATGACTCGATATCGAGTACAACAAAACTATATAAAAAAAATCGATCATAATAATCAGAGGGCGAAGCCGTTCGATTTTTAGCCGGCTAAAGTCGGCTAAAGCCGACTAATTTTAGCCGGCTTTAGCCGACTAAAGAATAACGGTCAAATTTCAAAAAAAAAGTTTAGCCGGCTTTAGCCGGCTAAAGCCATGTTTAGCCGGCTAAAGCCGACTAAAGCCGGCTAAAGAGAAAATTTTCCTCTTATGAAACGTAATGAAATGTTATTAAACATTTTATCATTTGTTAAATTTTTAATATGATTTATCCTTAACATAATATAAAAATCAGTTGAAAATCGGAATAATATAAATAATTTGGATTAAAAACTTAATGGAAAAGCGATTTTCGCATCCATTTTCTTATTTGTGATGTAAAATCCCTCAGAAAAGCGAATTTTCGCATCAATTTTCTTATTTGTGATGAAAAATCCCTCGGAAAAGCGAATTTTCGCATCGATTTCCTTATTTGGGATGAAAAATCCATCGGAAAAGCGAATTTTCGCATCGATTTCCTTATTTGCGATGAAAAATCCATCGGAAAAGCGAGTTTTCGCATTGATTTTCTTATTTGGGATGAAAAATCCCTTGGAAAAGTGAATTTTCATATCAATTTTCTTATTAAAAATGAAAAACGCATCGGAAAAACAATTTTACATTTTACATTATCGTTTCTAATCTCATTACATTTCAGAAGTAAAAAATCATACCTTTAGCCGATTTTAGCCGGCTTTAGTCGGCTTTAGCCGTCTTTAGCCGGCTTTAGCCGGCTAAGAAAAAATGTGATTTTTTTTTAGCCGGCTTTAGCCGGCTAAAGCCATCTTTAGCCGACTAAAGCCGACTAAAGACGGCTTCGCCCTCTGATAATAATTATCGATCGTGAAAAGATGAAATTTATATTATTACATAGAGTAAAAAGAAAATCCAATTTGACCATTAAAAATGTTGTTTATAGAACAATTTTTAATGATTATAGCTTTTTCTTTAGTACCAAAAAAAAGAAGTAAAATTTTTTTGGATACTAAACGACGGAACGAGACATATTGTATAAAACCAATTTAGTAATAAATTATTATATCTTGTAAATAATTAAAAAAAAAAGTGAAATCCAAGCAATTAGGCGAAAATTTTTTTAATTATTAATTTAATTACTGAAAGGGAAGTAAATATATATTTTTTTTTTCTATTAAATAAACATAGTAAATAATTAATTTTAATTTTTTTTTTGTCATTGTTGGGTGGGAAGCATAAGAATTAAAAAAAAAATTGCATATTATTCTTCAGAGGCTCAAGGAACCGATTCATTTTTTTAGAGCCTCGAAAAAAAAAACCTAAGATTAAGTGAAAAGAAAAAATTAAACACACACACAAGTTTACCTTAAATAAATTGAAGGAAGTAAGAACCTATAAATTATTTAATATAAAAAAAAGTGAAAAAAGCAAAAAATTTGTAGAAAATTAGACACAAGAAAAAAAATAAATTTTTTGAAACAAATGAAGAGAAAAAAAAATTGAAATTTAAGAAGTTTTTGGAATTTTTGATGGAATTACGATTCTTGTTACAGTAAATGCTGGCTTCTTTCGTGCTTCTTTTGACTGCTCATAGCCCTCTTTTGTACTGTCAATGACTTTTGACTCGACTTTACTGGAAAATTGAACTAGTTTGGATTTTGGAGGTGATTGGAGTTTTGATTTTGGCGTTATTTTGTGCTGATTACTGCTGGATGCTGAATTTTCCTTGCCGCTGCTTGATGATTTTTGAGATTTAAGATTGTTCATTGTTGAAATTTGCACTTTTTCTAGCTTCATGTTATTCAATGACTTTAAATTGCACGAATTTTGGTCAGACATCGGTTTTTGGAAATTTAATTTTGAATTTTCAGATTTATTAGCACTGGATTGTGGAATTTCAGTTTTTACGCTGCTACTCAGCTTCGAGGACACTGGATCTTTTGTAAACCTATCAACATCCTGTTTAAGTGGCTTATTGAACTCTTCAGTTAACTGATTAGCTGTTGAGCCGAAATCATTCTTACTTTGATTCTTCAAATCCTTTTCCTTAATAGTAGGAACAGCATTGCCTAATTTATCACGTCCGCCAAGCAATATAATTGTACTTTCATTTAGCATATCATTTGACTCTTCAATCTGCTGCTTATTTCCACCCAAATCAACAAAATCCAATGTCTCTAAATGCTCAATACGAAGATTCTCAAAAATACCTTCGTCAATATCTAAATCATCGTATTGTGTCTCATCAATCTTAATCTTAAATTCATCGACAATTCGACCCAACAGTGCCTTCAATTTTACGCTATCGAGACGTACTTTTGCCAATTCCTTTAATGTCTTACTGTGACTATCAGCCAATGCTGTCTTCTCACGCAACAGTACATAATGTTTGTCTTTAAACTCGCGTGCTTCACGACTTGATGACGTAAGGACACTCTCAACCCAATGCATTTTCTGATCCTTTGCCAGATCTGTTAGACGCTCTTCCATCACTTTTAATTGACTTTCGAGATTCTTCTTCTCACATTCGAGATTAGAAACGTAAATTTTAAGATGATTTGATGATAAAAGTTCACCTCGTTTTAATTGATTGCTACATGCTTGAATTTCAGCTTTTATGTTCAAATTTTCACGTTTTAATCGACGAATTTCCATTTCTTTTAAGTTAAATGCTTTCTTCATTTCCAGATAGTGACTTCGTTCACCTTGAAGGATTTTCTTTAATTTTTGTCGTTGATCGTCGACTTCAGCGAATAATGAGTTTCCTTTGCGGTCTGAAATGAGATTAAATTCCGGATTAAAATAAATCTTGTGGATTTAATTAAATCTAGCGACTAAAAATTAAATCCGAGTATTAAAAATTTAATCTGAGGATTTAAAATTAAATCAAGAGGAAAATTAGCCAAAATTACAATCTAATTACTCACTATCATCATCAGGTCCAACAGAATTGCGTAATAATCCCAATTCCGATGACATTTCATGCACTTTTTCTTGTAAAAGTTCCAGTGACTCAACTTTATCTTCCAGCTCTGTTTTTTTTGTCTCTAAATTATCCTGAACGCACGTAAGTCTCTCTGTGAGCTCTTCAACCTTTATGGCACTTTCTGAATACTTCACAGTCAGCTGTTCTATCTGTTCCTTCATCTCATTTATCATTGTACGCAAATTTTCATTTTCAATTTCTAAACTTTTTGCATAAACGTCTGATACACGCGGCTTAATAGTTTTAACAGCTAATAAGCCTCTTACTTCCTTTAGTTCTGTATTTAATTGATCAATTGTGACACCAAGATCGTCAATTTTATTTTCTAATGCAATTTTTTCCATGATTAGATTTTGATTTTTATTCCTTAATTCTTCATTTTTCTTCTCCATTTGACTTAATTTCTTTGAATTTACCTCGTTTATTGCATCCAGTTCAGTTTGGACATCATTTAATGTATTTTCTAAGACTTTTTTCTGTGATATTTCTTGATGTAATTTTTGATTTAAGTCATCATTGTTTTCCTTCAATTCGGAGTATGTTTTTGCTAATTTCTCGTATGCATCTTGTAAATCATCTTGTGTTAATGTTGATATATCGACTATTGTATCATTATTCTTATTTGTCTTCATTTTAATTAATTATTTTATAAATTTTTGCACAATAATATTAAATTTCCAGACTAAGAACACTAAAAACCGTTAAAAAATTTATTTTAAAATAAGTAAGCAATGTAGTTGGCAATTTTAGTAGATTAAAACGCATTTTATTAAATTTTGACAAAAATTTTATTGAATACTGTAAATAAAAGAATATAAGAATTATCGAAAGAGTTTATGATGCTTTTTATATGGGCTTGGCCGTTTTTTCATTAAGTGTCAGAAATCGACTATTTTTGGCATTTTTCATTTTTCCTGGACATTTTGCCATTTATTTCTATAATGAATCTTATAAAACTCCTGAAAATGCACAGTTTGGTATATAAATTACAACATATCATGCTGTAATTAAGCATAAAAACACAAAAATATCTCGGTATCTGACACTGAAAATTTTTTACCCTAATTTGATTTTTCACACAAAAACTTGTAGAACTTCACGAAAACACAGTTTAAAGAGACAAATTTTACACTGATATGTTCGTTTTTATGTTATGTATATTATGATCTAGTAGAAACTACTAAAATATAAGTATAAATTAGTTAAATTAATAATTTTTCCTAAAAATTCTTTGATTTAACCGAAAAAATTTGAATTTTTTGTAAACAACAACAAAATATTCGAAAAATTAAAAATGAGATAAAACAATTATTAAGAAGATTTGAAGCCTGAAAATTACACAATAAACGAAGAAAAAATTGTTGTTTCAACTAAGCCTCTCGAAACAGTAATTAATATTGTCTAAATTTAGTTTTTTGTGATTTAATTTTTTATCAAATTTTGAATTTCAAAAAACCGTTGGAAAAAATGTAACAAATTTTTCGGCCAAGCCCATATACAATTTAAAATTAACGGTTTTTTGGATTTAAAGAACCTTTCAATTTTGGTGACAAAAAAACAAAATGCTGCCTCTTTTACTCAAAAAAAAAATTGCTAATTTTCGACCGTTAAAAATTTCAAATTTACTACCGTGCTTAACCATTATTCCTGAAATTTATGATTTTTCAAGCTAAAAACTTCATTTTTATACTGAAACATCCCAAAATACATTAAAACTAAGCTGTAGCTCGATCATCATTTAATTATAACAGACATTTAATTCATAATTAATCAAAAATACCTAAAAATTCACTGCACGGAAGTTTAAAGTCTTCGTTCATCCCAAAAGTCTACAGTCTCCATCCAAAAAAAGAAAAATACCGCACACAAAAAAATGATAAACAATTGAAATGAAAATTGCAAAAGAAAGAAGTTTTTAATCATTTTCGGTCTAAATCCAGGCATTTAATAATGACCAATCCATTAAGCTCGTATATAAATTTAGCGCGCATTGTGTTTAGTACGGAACCGGTCGAACCAAATGAAGTTTGGGATGAATTTGAAGAGTTTGACGAGAAATTGCGTGAATTTTATGAAAATTTATTGTGTAAAAATTGTAAACAGCTACTTAATGATCCATGTACGCCGAAAAAGCAACATTTTTCATGTCATCATCGTGTGTGTTTAGATTGTATAGGAAAGAATCGATCAACGACTTTAAATTGTAAGATGTGTCGAGATTTTACGCTTTTTGAGAAGAGCAGTCAAACGAAATTAGTATTGAGGCTGTATAATGAATTGTGTGAGTTAATTAAAGGCAGCTGGATCTATGATTACATACAAAGACGAACGAATCATGATACAGGACAAGAGAATATTGTCAATTTAATTGATATGATTGAGTATGGAGTGAATTATGGACGAAATACAGCAAGTACAGCGACAATACAGGATGATTCACCGACAACATCATCCAGTAGCGATGAAAATTCAAATAGTTCTTCAGTAATGAAACCAATACAAAATCTAATAATTAAGAATAATGAAAAATCTCCACAAGTA
Source organism: Chironomus striatipennis (assembly GCA_026123125.1). Classification (NCBI taxonomy): domain Eukaryota; kingdom Metazoa; phylum Arthropoda; class Insecta; order Diptera; family Chironomidae; genus Chironomus; species Chironomus striatipennis. The sequence goes on along the minus strand of CM047392.1, from coordinate 13,873,949 downwards.
GTTCCTTATACGTACCATCCACAAACATTTCCCACAATCTCACCGCTTCCACCATGTAGTCCAATTCCAACAACAACGACAATTGTGCAATCTCCTAATCAATATCAAATAACACAAGAAATTATTCCAATTGTGGAATCATCTCCTCCAATTCCAAAAATACCATCGCCTATTATTCAAGTTCCAGTAACATCATCAATTTCTTCAACGTCACCAAATATCACTCAAATCTCTCAAATAGTTCAATATACAGCACCAACATTTGTTCAATCTCCAATTCCAACAATATCAAATAAGCCACAAATACAGCAACAGCTTCCAGTACCAAATCAACAATCATCATCATCATCACTTTTAAAGACATCTCAATTCATCTCACATGTTCCAATGCGTGTTAAATCCATTGCTCAACCAGCACCACCAACACAAATTAATACAACAAAATCAATTATGAGTCCAATGAAGATACAGCAAACGGCACCAACAATTTATTCTGTGATGTACACGGGCAGTGGCAATAAAATTACCCTAAAACGTAAAGCACCAGATGACAATTCATCTTCTATTCCTATCACATCAGATTTAAGCGCTTCTAGTAATAATGTGAGTACGGTCTACGTCCTTTCATGTTATACAATATTTAATTTAAATTATTTATAATCGATTGATATTTCACTTTTAGACAACAACTATTGTAAAGACTGAAAGTTTTAAAACGCCACCTGTTCAAATAGCAACACAACAAATACCAATTATTGTTCCAACATCGACATCATCAAATCTTAGTAATACATCGACAACGCAAACAGCCTCACCGTCTTTATTATCATTAAATCCAAACGATATACAAAAAAGGAGAGGATGTAGATGTGGAAATGCAACAGCTGCACCAGGAAAACTTACATGCTGTGGACAAAGATGTCCATGTTATGTTGATTCTAAAGCTTGTATAGATTGTAAATGTAAAGGCTGTCGAAATCCACATTATGTTGATGGGCATAAAAAGGTATGCTGTATTGATGGACTTGCTTGATAATAAAAAATTTAATTGAATATTTTTTAGATGCGTCATCAAGTACCTGACCTACAAACACAACAGCAACAACAACAAAACTTCCTAGCCTCAATTCAACAGCAAACGGCAATGCTTAAAACAACTGGAACAGCACCAAACACGACAATGATAAAAACAGAGGACATGAATCTAGTGGAACCAACAATAATTACAAAAAGTCAAAATTCCATAAATAATTGCATAATAAGTATGAACAGTAATGGACAGTATCAGATTAAACCTAGAATTATAATGAAGGAACCAGTGAAAGCAACAATGAGTCCACTTATCTTTCCCACAACATCATCGTCAACTGGACAAATTGGAAATTCAAATTCAAGTATTCAAAGTAAGTACATTCGCATTGAGAATTTATATGGATAACAAAAAAAGAAAAAAAAAATCAATAATTTGCATATTCCGCATTAATGTATATATTTACAGTAGTTGGCCTTTATTCGCAAGTGCCGATGACAAATGATAAGAAGATTATCATAAAAAATGAAATTCAAACAACAGGAAGTGTCGTATCATTTACGACCGATACAACAAAACAACACTTGCTGGATACAAATTCACAATTCACCACAAATAATCTCAACACGGGCATGCTATAATTTCATTTTGATGATGTGTAATTTACATATTTACCGTAGATGTAAAGATTAAGATGAAAAACACTTCTTTTTTCTCTTCCTTCCTTTTAATTTTTGAATGTAAAGAAATAATTTGTCATATTTTTATGCTTGGGTGGAATTTGTATAAAAGGACTGTGGTGATTATTTTAATGAAATGTGACTTCAACTTATCTTTCATAATGATCTGAAATGAAGATGTACAAGCAACGGAATCTTAAGGAGTAAGGAGCAATCATTTAAGACGTAAGATATTGGAATGAACAATACATTAGAGTTAGATGTCAAAACTAAGAATTTGTACAAGCTTTGTAAAACAGCTAGAAACATAGTCAGATGGAAAACCTTTTTTTTAACAATTTAGGCTCCAATTTGGAACATGGTTCAAGTAAGTAAACAAGGATGTATCTAGGGTGATTATCGAATTTTTAGAGAAGAACAGGACATTTACGAGTTAGCGTGTTATTACAGGAACAATTGAAATAAAAAACAGGACACCATACATTTTTTAAAGAAAAAATAAATTTTTGACAAGACAATCTCAACGAGTGTGCTTAAAAACAGGATTGTCCAGTGGAATAACCAGCAGATGGGTATATCAGCAACTTTAAGTATGTCGAAACACTGTCGGATTGTAATGAAAGATTCATTACCAATCATATATTAAAGATCTCACCTTTACGTGAACGAATCCTATGGAGACACAATAGATCTATCAAGATTAAATGTAAATCAAACAAAAATTCTATCGAAAGATATAGATTTCTCATCTTTATAGAGAAAAACTTTTTTACTAGAATGAAAATTTCATGGGTAAAGTCAATATACCGCCAAATCAAAAGATTAAAACATTGAATTGAAATGATATGCTCGAAATGATCAAATGTTGAGGAGTAAAGGGATTTACAACGCTGATTTAAATAACTTAATTATTATCAAATTAAATTAGGAACTGACAAATTTTACAATATAAAAATTGAGATCAACCTGAGAATAATAATGGAAGAAAATGATTGATCTACGAAAATATCAAATTTATTTAACACTGATTTAGATGCTAAAGGTAAGCAACTTCGAAATTATTTCTACCAAATTAATAATCACAGTCCTCAAGTGCACATACTGCACGTTAAACTCGAATATTACAAGACAATTAAGGCATGATAAATCCATTCAAGCATAATAAATGTTCTCTTAAATGTGTTGAAACTCGTTCGTGGTTTTCTTATTATTTTTTGTACAATCCTTTAAATATTTAATTTCATTTATGTTAATTGATATACGTCATAAAATAAATGCAATAAATGTCATTTCTTTATTTTTACTTTCTACATATTAATTTAGTTTATACTTCATTTTTTTAATGTAGAGCATTTGCAAAATGTATAAGTATAAAGAAAAATTTGAACAAGAAGAAAAAAAATGTTTAGTGAAATTTTAAGAAATTTTAAATAAATTTACAAAAATTGTGTCATTGAAAAATGTAAAATTTTGGATTTTTTGAAGTTTTTTTTTTAAACTTTTTTTCAAAAAAAAAAAAAAAAATCAATTTTTTAAAATCTTTAAAGATTTTGTTGAAAATTTTTCAACAAAATCTTTAAAGATTCAATTTTAGGGGACTTTTGAACTTTTTAGAAAAAAAAATCATTCAATTTTTTAAAACTTAGGAAAAAATATTGCAGAATTAGAGACTTTAAGTCTGGCAAACAAGTAAACAAACCCCACAGCTTCCACCACAATCAAGAATTTCAAATTTCAATTAAATTCATTAGCCCAACAAACACTACATTTCAACCTAAATTTTAATGATTCTGTGAGCCTCTCCACTCCATAACTTGTTGACATTCTTTTTTTCTCTCTCCTTAAAAATTCCGTTAGTCTTGTTTACAGTTAACGAATTTCAATTAACTTGAAACTCTGTTAAAAATTTCTAAACATTATCACGTAAACACTTAAGGAAAGAGAAATTACCGAGCAGAAAACGATGAACTGAGTGGGGCTGCTGAAAAAAAAGAAAAAGTCTGAAAATTCTATCTAAATCTTTTAATCCAGCTCCCATTTCGCATCATTTCATAATTCAACAAAAGCACACAACAAAAAAAGATAAATTAAAAAAGCTTATCGCACATAAGCTTGGAACATAGAAAAGAAAGAGGAAAAGAAAGACAGTAGAAAAGCTCGTTTGGCGTCATCTTAGTGAAAAAGAGAAATAAGAAAGAAGAAATATAACAGAATTATTTATTAAGAATCGACTGCTTATCGTGCACAAAAAGCATTTACTTACTAGATTGCTTCACATAAAAATGTACAAGAATCGAAAAATTTAATAATTTAGGTACAAAAGTTATAAGCTTTTAAAATAATTTTAGCCAAAACAGATTTTCGAGTCGTTAATCAGGACACAATTACAAAATAATGTAAGCCAGGACACTTTTTAATAATTATTGGAGACAAAAATCACAAAAGCGGCCGTTCACTTTATACGCTACGCAAAAATATGACTTTTTAGACCCCCCCCCCTCCTTGTTACAAATGGTTACATTTTTTTAAATCCCCCCTCCCCCTAAAATGCGAACGTACTAAATGAACGGTCCCAAAGTCGATCAATGACACATCCATTTTCTAAGTGTAGTTATTCAAGACACAATTTTAGCTAGGACACAATCTTTTATTAATTTTTAAATTTAAGACTGGCATAAGCAGAATAGCAATTCAAGAATCTAATTCTCCTAAAAATCATGCTAACAACAAGGAAAAATTTGTTTCGTTCGCATTTTTCTTTGACTATCTCGTTTTCTTTGGAAAACATCAGCGGTTTTTCATCGATTTTCATACAAAGTTTTATTTTTAGACTCTTTATTTTTGCTAAAACTTATTTATCAGTGCATAAAATATTTCAAGACTTCTATTGCTGTGTCCTTGCTATAATATTTATTTAAATATTTTCATTTATTTGATTTATCGTGCAATTATATCAGTTCAATAACTAGGCATTATTATTTGATTTTTTCATCAGAATTGGATACTCAATTTCAATTACTACGGTATATTTTTTAAATTAAGAAAAGACGTGGTAAAAATAATAGGGACACGAATAAGTGTTTAGTTTTCTGAGTATGTAAACAAAAACTTCAATTATTTCAACGAATCAAGAAGGATATGATTTAAAACTTGTAATTATTGCTGGGAATGTAAAAAGTACTCTTCTTTTAAAATTTAAAGTTAGGAGTGAATCCAGTTGAAAGTTAATATCAAAACTTATAAGTCATGGAAAATTTGCCTTCTGAAGATTTAAAAGGTAGCTCTAGAATTATTATGTATATTAAAAACAGAAACTGCATATTTATTTTTTTTTTCTCAAAAGCGCTAAGATACTTCATACAAAGAGTATCGATGTTTGTTGGAGTCGAGATGCCGTGCGGAAGTAAATACCACCCTCGATTTCTTGCTGTTTTGATGATGTCAATTTTAGCAGAAATAATGCATATCACTGGAATTTACGAAAGTTGGCCAAACTTTAAAAACTTGTGCCTTTCATTTACAATATATTCACTCATTATGCAGCAAGGAGCTAGATTCATAAATCGAAATGTCCTCAACGATGAAAGAAAGATTAAAAATTTGGAAATATTAGCTTTGAATTTTTACAAAAAAGAAGAATTCGATATTAAAAATATTCCAATATTAAAAGATGGAATAAGGAAAACTAAATTTATATTGGAATGGTACTTGACATTTAGCTTCATTGTCTATCATATTCCGATCATTACGTCATTGGTCATAAGCTTTACATCCAGTCAGAACTTAATTTTTGGTAAATTAAGATTACCATATACAACCTTAAAGAGTCAAGTTGGGTTCGCAATTAACACTTTTCTTGTATCTCTCATGAGTTTTATGCTTTATGTTCTGTTCATGCTGTCGGATATGATTTTTATTTACCAAACTTATCAACTTATTCCTATGTCTGAAATTATTATTAGAAAGCTTCAATTTCTAAGCATTAATATCATCAACCAGAAGAATTTGATAAACCAAAAATCTTTACATGCTGGAAATTTAAATCCTCAAAAACTAAATCAATCGACTACAAATCAAATTAAAGTTTTGATGAAGAATCTTGAAGACATTGAAGATTGTCTGATCGGAATCATTAAGGAGCATGAAGCTTACAACAATTATATTAAAAAAGTCATCGACTCTTATCAATATACAGCATTTATGGCACTATCACTTAACTCCATTGCTTTTAGTTTGTCAATGATTTCAATTAGATTTAATTCCATACCTATTGGATGTGCATTGTCAGCAATTTTAGTATTTCAAGTACTTTTGCCATGTGCAAATGGTCACTTAATCAATAAGCAAAATGAAAAATTGCTGAATGCTGTTAATGAGTTTCCATGGTATGAATTGTCAGTTAGGAAAAGAAAGATATTTCTGCAATTTATTTTGGTTTGTCAAAATACAAAATTGCTGGATTTACCGATTATTGGGAAGGTTGATATGGAATTTTTTACTAATTTTGTCAATGCATCTTACTCATACTTTATGCTTTTGATTAAACTTATAAAGTAAAATTAAAATTTACACAAAAAAAAAAAACATTGCTCCTTTTTAAAATTGATAATAAATATAAATTGCTTTATGTGAATTAACAGATGCTTGAAGTTTCTCGAATTGTAAAAAATGGTTGTAGCAGGTGTAGTGTTTAATTATTCTACGTAAATTTTAATTGCTTTACTATTTATGTACTAGAATTACTATCCTAATCATATAATTGTTAATTGAAGACTTTAAGCCATCATTTTAGGCTTATGTTGTATTTCAAACAATCAAAATTTAACTCAGTTAGATTTGTAACGCAATCATGGAAAGTTTACCTTCGAACGACCTAAAAGGTACTCAAAAATTAAGGATTAATCTTTTTTTTCCAAAAAATAAATTGATCAATTTAATTTTGAAACTTTTTATAGCAACTCGATCCTTCATTCAGAAGTTTTCGATGATCGTTGGAATCGAAATGCCAGATGGAAAAAAATTTCATTCCCGATACATAATTGCTCTTACGATTTACACCATAACTGGAATCATGCATTTAAATGGAATCTATAAGACTTGGCCAAATTTCAATAAATTATGCCTTTCGTTTGCATTTTATTCATTAATCGTCCAGCTATTGGCTAGATTGGTTAATCAATTTATTTTAAACGATGAACAAAGGATCAGTGAGTTGAAGAATTTTGTGATAAATTTCTATAAACAGGAGGAAATGAATCCGAAATTATTACCGAGTTTAAAAAGTGGCGCTGAAAAAACAAAATTCATTATTCAGTCATACCTGCCTTTAAGTTTTGTTGTCTATCATATTCCGATTATAGCTTCTTGGATAACTAGCTACAAAAATGGAACATTTGAGATGTTTGCTCAGTTACAGTTACCGTATTTAGACAATGATAATCTTACCAACTACATGATTAACAGCTTTTTTATATTAACTTTGTCAACAATAATTTATTTGGCATTTATGATACAGGATATGACATTTATTTTTCATGCATCTCAAACAGTTCCAATGGCTGATGTAATAGTCTGCAAACTACAAATTCTTAGTGAAAAATTGAAAAACATCAGAAAATCAACTGAAGAAAGTTTTTCTAAAATTATGACAGGATCAAATAAGCAGCTTAAGAACCAACAAATAGCTAAGTATCTGGATATTAATGAAATATTATCAAGCACTGAAAATGAGCTATATCGAATAATTAAAGAGCACATGAAGTTTAACGATTATATTAAGCAAATGATAACATCTTATCAATGCACAGCATTTGTTGCTTTATCATTCAATTCTATTGCTCTTGGCTTATCAATAGTGTCTGTAAGATTTGTTTCAATTCCGATTGGATCTGCTGTATCTCTAATACTCTTATTTCAAGTCTTATTGCCATGTGCAAATGGACAATTGATTTTTGAACAAAACGAGAAGATATTGAATGCTGTTTATGAATTTCCGTGGTATGAATTGTCATTGAAAAAGAGAAAAATATTCCATCAATTTTTGCTAGTTTGCCAGCATACAAGGAAGCTTCATTTGCCGATTATTGGATATGTTGGAATGGAGATATTCACAAATTTTTTGAATGCATCTTACTCATATTTTATGCTGCTTATTAAATTTGTAAAACATTAAAGGTCAAAGTCATGAAATTTATGCAAAATTGTCACACAACCTTTAATCTTTGATTGAATTTTTGTGTGATATACACGAAAAGATTGGAATCCTATTAAAAATTTTCAAGACACTTCTACTTATCATTTATGGAATAACCTTTAATTTAAAAACTATAGTAAGTTCCGCATCCAAATGTTTACATTCCCACCAAGATGTTTTGATATACCTAGAAACGAAGAAAAGCTAAACGTAAACTAATTCAATTGTTTTGTGTATTTTGTAATTACATATTGTAGTACTATAACTTAAATTATTTCAATTACACGTAGGATTAATTTTTTAAAAAATACAAAATATCTAATTACCTACATTTAACTAAAAATATCTAAAAATTGGACGACACATATAATTAAAGGCAACTATTTATTTTTCTTATTAAGAAAAAATAATTTAGGCAATTTTAAATTTGAAATGTCAATAAGTTTAAAGCATATCAATTAAAATATTAAAATAAATAAAAATAACAAAATAAAATTTAAATTCAATTCAAAAAACCATAAATTTACCTGAAACAACATTCATTTCCATTTCAAGCACATACTCCTTAAAAATTTTAATACCACGAAAGCTATTAAGCGATTTTCACGAAAATCAAACACATTAAAAATGCTGAAAATGTTTACAAACATTCATAAAGAGACATTAAAGCTTTTTTATTAAGCATAAATATCACATATGAATGTGCGAATTAATTCATTTCACGATTATAAGCGATTAAGAAAAAATAATTTATAGATGTAATAACCCAACATGGGGAAGTGATCTCGCATTAATGAAGAGATTTTTTCCGCTTTCCATTTAATACGTTATATCATAGATGAGAAATGAGACGAGAGCACAAAAAATAGGGGTGGATTTAATGCCAATTCCGTTTATGTAATTTGGCAATTCTTTTTATTTTAATTGCTGATATTGCAAGCTTGTTAAACAACAGGATAATTAAATAATAACTGAAGCGAAGCTGATATTTGTTGGACAATGTGGGATTTATGATTATAATGGAATGTTGTCTTTATGGGAATTTCATGGTTTTAAGAGAAGCTTTAATTTCTTTATGTTCCTAAGAACTTTTTTTTATTAAATCAAGGAAGGAAAAATGCGCTTTAACCTCAAAAATCCATAAAATTCTTATACACCAAGCATTACCCTCAACATAATGCGATAAAAAAGCAGTAACAGCTCTAAGAGATAAAAAATTGAAACCAAGAAGACAAAAAAAATAAATTTAATAAACTTTATTAACTGCAATTAGTCACAAAACAACATAAACAAATTGCCATGACATTCCAATTTCTCTTTCATTTTCAACCACGACAAACAAGTAAATGCGAGTAAACAAATAAATAAGACGCAAAGAAGTAGGAAGATGGGAAAATCTTAACAAGGAATGGCATTTTAATTTGTTTTTAATTGCCGGAGGTTGTTGCTTAATTTGTTATATTCATTATGATAACAATATAAAAAGATGAATTTCTTAATAGAAGGAAGGAAGAAATTTCCATTTCGCTAACTTTATTATTACTTCAATTCCCACAAAATCCTATTGAGAACTGATGATGAAGTTGCTTTTTAAGTGACTTTAATGAGACAAATTGACTTTAAGGTAAAAATATTGTAAATTTAATTAGAATTTATTGGAATTTGATATTAAAACTATGTATTTTGAAAATTTATGAAAGTTCAATAACATTAGAATGTATATCTAAATATTTTATGAAATAAATACCCATAAATACTGGTAAGATTGAGCATCTTTTGCTTTTATATGGTGTTTATTCTTTAAAGTTTCAAAACAGACTGAAAATTTGTAAATAAGGAAGGGTAGACAACTGCGCTAGAATTAAAAAATTCGAAATAAAATTGACCGTTAATACTTTAATTTTAAATTAATTCTTAAATTTTTTGATAATTTGTACTGTACTGAAAATTTTCAATCTGAAAATCGAATCTATATTTTACTTTGATTACTTTTAAATGCTGTCTCTATTTACCTTTTCCGATTCCATCAGATTTCTTCAAAAACTCAGCATCAATTTTTGCTATCATTTGATACATAATTAAACGATCAATTTAATGAGAGTTGCGGTAAAATGTCGATGAAAATTGAACTGGAAAATGTTCGATGATTGCAAATTAATTAAAATTTTACAATTAAGCCTGTGGAATTTTTTTTCTACCCTCACTCTTATTCCTTGCAAACATCTACGATGACGACGACGATGATGATGTTTATAAGCTACATTGATGTTGATTGCTTCATGAAGTGGAAAAAAACGAGTTCATAGTTGAATAAGTATGACGATGGTGGAATCGTAATGTGAATTTACATAATTACAAAGAAATTGTGGATTAAAATTATATGAGATTGCATAGAGATTGTCGTATGTAATGGTATTGGATGTGATGTGGAAAATTTATGGTCTCGAGAGTTCTGTTCGATTCTGAAGTTGCATCATTTGATTTGTTTTAATATTCACAGTCATTTGATGAGAAGTAAGCTAAACGTATGGCAATTGTTTAATGCAACAGTAAATCCATGAATTTTCTAATACCTGTAAAATCAGCAAAAAAGACATTCATGTTTCCACTAAGCCTAAGAATTATTATAGTTGAATTCGTTTAAAGCTTTAAAATTATTACTTCATCCATGAATAATTTAAGGATTTTCTGTTGATAAGAACTATTCAAAGCCGTGAAACTTCATAAATTCCCAACTCCATCATCGCATCTACCTTCAAAAATTATAAAAGGTACCTACCGTACATAAAGAATCATCTACTCTATTCTCCTTTCTTACTTGGATACATCGCAACTCTACACATGACAATATTGGAATGAAACATATGAGAGTGTCAAATGACAGATGAACAGGAAGTGCTCTTTTGAATTAATTCATTCAACTTATTCCAAAAACGTTTCAGTGTCTCTCCATCTCTTAACAATTGTGTGACCTAACAATTGTCAATTTTCTTCTTCTGTCTTCTTTTTTATTGCAATTGATGGAAATGGATTGATTGTAAAAGTGCTGATGACTTGAATTTGACTGTTTGTTCCTGATTTGTCTAAAAACTCTGTATTGATGAGAAAATATTAACTGTCATTTCTAATTTAAATTATGTAATTTAGTAGATATTTAAAATTGATACTCCCCTACAACAGTTTCAAGCCCTGAATGCAAAAATTTAGTTTGACTCAAGACTATAAAAGATTACAATCTTGAAAAAATCTCATGCAAAGATTTTAATCTATGATTTTTAAAGATTTTAATCAGTGGAAATCATGGTTTGGCCTCACTTCATTCATAAATATCAAATTTTCAAGATTTTTCAATATAAAAATTTCTTCATTAGTCAAATAAGAATCAAAAATCTCAGATTTTAACAATATGCGCATCTACATCCAATAAACTCAAGTAAACTGATCAAACTTTTCCATTTTTTATCACATTTAATACCATATGATACTGGATATTACTATTATTCTATCCGTCTGTGTTGATATGCTCGAGCATATTTATGCACTTGAATAAGAGCAAATCAAGTATGTCCTCGAGCGTAATATAGCAAGGCAATGGAAGCATAAAATAAATATATAAAAAAAGGAGAGAACAAAGCATAAATCAGCATCTCGATAAAGCTTAAAATTGTAAAATAAACATCATTAAAATTCCCAACAAGGATTTGAATAAATCTCTAAAACTGAAATTGGAAAATTGAAGAATGTGAAAGAAACAGTTTTCTGCTACTGCTAGCTGCTTATGATGCTATTTCACACCAAAAAAATATATGCAAATAAAAATTTAATTTAAAACGTGATTCCTATATACTTTTTTTTTATTTTTTGTTTTGCTTTACTCTGTTTTACTCAGCATAAAACATTGTTATTATAGAATGGAAGATGGCAAAATGAAAAGTTTTTTTTTTTATTTTTTAACCGCATTAAACTTTACAATTTTCTTTACAAAAATATAATAAGAAGAAATGAAAAAGTTTGCAACAAAAATTTTACATTTGGCGAAATCGAATATTAAAATTTATTAGGAGATTTGCAGAGCTCAAGAATTAAAGGTTTAAATTAAAGTAAAGCATTGCAGAATTTTATTTCATATTCACACACCAAATTTTCAATGTGAGTATACTACACTGGGAGATAAATTTCAAATTAATATAAAATTCAAAATTTTTAATAGATTTGAGCTCAGAATGATTTTTAAAACTTTTTTTTGTGCTTATAATATTTTTTGTTTGACAAACAATGTATGAATTTTCCATAAAACATGATAGACTTTATTACAGGAGGTCCTCGATTTGAATAATCAAAAATTTCTCATACTGAAATTCAAATTTTCTTTTTTCAACGGTCATTCTTCATATGTTTCGACTTGAATAAATTCGATTTGAATAGAAAAATTTTGGAACAAAACAATTGTTGAACATTGTGTTGAACATAATGTTTAAAATTAAGTAAAAAATATTCTCGCACAGTGGGCTGAAAATCGATTTTTGTTCACCAAATCTTGATATTTTGGTGGTTTTTAGCTATGGGTCTGGGATGTTCAAAAATGTAACCAAAATTTTTTTCGTCCATACAGGTACCCGTACGGGCCCAAAATGTGTTTTTGGTACCAATGATTTTCAAAAAATTCGTGTGCCTCACTATGTGGATGAAATTTCACAAACTTTTTTTTATTCGCTCAAAAAATCTTCTAACTTTTATATAAAAATACTAAAAGTTTGAAAAAAAATTATTTTGATGGTCAAAAATGCGAAAAAGTCCAAAAAATCGCCATTTTTTGGACATTTCGACTTCCTGTGCCTACAGGTTGGTCTCAAAAATTCTCAAAGTTAGTGATTATTGAAGCTTATGATTAGATCTACAAAAAACGTTCCGTTCATCATTGCCAAAAATGTCATTTAGTGCTTCAAAAATGAGATCAAAGGTCAAAATTTTCGGTTTTTTTGTGATTTTTTGGGTTTGCCGGCCTATATGATCCACTAAATGGCCTCAGGCAACTTTCAAGTGACATTTTTTTTGTAGCTCTTATGTTGTACTATAAAACTAGGCAAAAAAATTAAAATTTTTTCCGGTAACTCGGTTCACCAGAGGCCCCCAAAGAGGGTCTAGTAGGTGGGTCCTCAAAGCAAAAAAATTCATATCTCAAAAATATCTTCACTTTATTGGCTAAAACTCTTAGAAATAATAGAAAACATCAATACGGATCATTTCTAGTCATTTAGACCTAATAAAAATTTGATTTTTGGCTTTTATAGTGATTTTGCTAATTTTCGAGCTTGGTCAAAAATCGAGTTTTTACTTTTCGACTCCTGCCACCTCAGAATGACTTTATATTTTATTTCTTTTGATGAATTCTTATAGCTAAGCATAGTACGCATCCAACGAGGTATGAAACATGATACATAGTCAAGATATGACAGAGTTATGGCTAAAAAACTGAAAAAATGGTCAATTTTTTGAGGGTTTGACAACTTTCATCTCACGTTTTCATTCATATTTCATCAAAATTTCAAGAATATGTGACATATTTGGTATCGTTGGAAAGGTCATTGCTTCAGTTATGCAATAAAATAAAAATATAAGTTTGGAAGTTCCTCATTGGACCAGAAAATTTACAAAAGTTTGTCTTGCCCTCCCATACACAGCAAAAATTAAAAAATTTTATTTTTGTGTTTTTTCTACAGTTTTACACATGAACTTTCATAATATGATCAATAAAAGACTTTGCAGCCATTACTTCTTGCAAACAGGACCATAGAAAAAATGTAATTTTTTATGAAAATTCGAAAATATTCGAAAATTTGATTGTTTTTCTATGAACCTGTATGCAGAAAATAATGACTGCAAAGTCTTTTATTGATCATATTGTGAAAGTTTATGTGTAAAACTGTGGAAAAAACACAAAAATAAAAAATTTTAATTTTTGCTGTGTATGGGAGGACAAGGCAAACTTTTGTAAGTTTTCTGGTCTACTGAGGAACTTCCAAACTTATATTTTTATTTTATTGTATAGCTGAAGTAATAACCTTTTCAACGATACCAAATTTGTCATATATACTTGAAATTTCGATGAAATATGAGTGAATATGTGAGATGAAAGTTGTCAAACCCTCAAAAAATTGACCATTTTTTCAGTTTTTTGGCCATAACTCTGTCATATCTTGACTATGTATCATGTTTCATACCTCGTTGGATGCGTACTATGCTTAGCTATAAGAATTCGTCAAAAGAAATAAAATATAAAGTCATTCTGAGGTGGCAGGAGTCGAAAAGTAAAAAGCTCGATTTTTGACCAAGCTCGAAAATTAGCAAGATCACTATAAAGGCCAAAAATCAAATTTTTATTAGGTCTAAATGACTAGAAATGATCCGTATTGATGTTTTCTATTATTTCTAAGAGTTTCAGCCAATAAAGTGAAGATATTTTTGAGATATGAATTTTTTGCTTTGAGGACCCCCCTACAAGACCCTCTTTGGGGGCCTCTGGTAAACCGAGTTACCGGAAAAAATTTTAATTTTTTTGCCTAGTTTTATAGTACAACATAAGAGCTACAAAAAAAATGTCACTTGAAAGTTGCCTGAGGCCATTTAGTGGATCATATAGGCCGGCAAACCCAAAAAATCACGAAAAAATCGAAAATTTTGACCTTTGATCTCATTTTTGAAGCACTAAATGACATTTTTGGCAATGATGAACGGAACGTTTTTTGTAGATCTAATCATAAGCTTCAATAATCACTAACTTTGAGAATTTTTGAGACCAACCTGTAGGCACAGGAAGTCGAAATGTCCAAAAAATGGCGATTTTTTGGACTTTTTCGCATTTTTGACCATCAAAATAATTTTTTTTCAAACTTTTAGTATTTTTATATAAAAGTTAGAAGATTTTTTGAGCGAATAAAAAAAAGTTTGTGAAATTTCATCCACATAGTGAGGCACACGAATTTTTTGAAAATCATTGGTACCAAAAACACATTTTGGGCCCGTACGGGCACCTGTTTGGACGAAAAAAAATTTTGGTTACATTTTTGAACATCCCAGACCCATAGCTAAAAACCACCAAAATATCAAGATTTGGTGAACAAAAATCGATTTTCAGCCCACTGTGTCTCGGAATGATTTTAAAAGAATTTTATTCAATCCCATAAAAAGAGTTACACAACCTTAAATTCCAACATAAAAAGCATCAATCTATTAACAACCATTGAAGATTGTTAGAGCTTTCTTTATTTTATTTATTTTTTGTGCCTTCCTTTCATTTCGTAACATAGGGCGGCGGCATAGAGAGAACGAGCAGCAAAAAATGTAAACAGATGGAAAATTGAAGCTAATGGAAGCTTATGATGAAAGGAACAAAAAAAAAAAACAGAAAAGAATTTTTTTCTGATGATAGAAAAATTCCAAACTGTTTAATTCTGTCACGTTTCGCAGCAACATTTTAAGGCAATTTTGGGTTACTTTGCGGCAGTTGCACATAAGAGGGTGAGGAACTGAGGAAAAAGAATTCAGAATCAAAAAAATTTACATTCAGGACTGTATACATTAATTTTTGATCCCTTTTTGCCTATCTCGTCATGGCTCTCTGTTCGCTTCGGTGGTCTTAAAGTATTTGCTACTGCAAGTTACAAGCTAATTCATGACAACTCAAAAAATTGATTCCAAATAATTTTGTATTGTTTTTCAGAGATTCTTTGATAAATAATTGAAATAATAACAATGGGATTAGCATGTACGAGGAACGAGATAGAATTGAGGGCATGTTTGACAATGTTTTATTTTTGTATGGGAGGATGAACATAGCAATTTCTTGTTGGATTGATTTGAATATTTTTTTAAGAAATCAAGAAAGTAAAATTTGGAATAAAATTAAGTAAAATTATTTTGTGATGAATTTTTTTAAAAATTTCAAAATTAAAATTAAAAAAGGTTTTAAAAATTGAGAAAACAGTGACAAAAATTAAGTCTTAAAAAGTTTTACAAAATAATTTCATTTCTCTCCATCAAAACAAAGAATCATAAACATAAAAACAGCAAATATGCACTAATCTCCAGAATTTCCACATTTCTATTAACCTCATTCGTACGTACATGAAAATTGAACAAACATGCTTACCTCTTTTGCGGTTTTATAATAAAATCTATAAAACTCATTGAAATAAAATGATTGAAGTTAAAATGTTGTTCTAATAATGGGTTCACATATCCAATATAAGTGCAAATACCGTCGAGAATAGCTCTTATAATGCAACCATGCAAATATGCATTACATTTTATTTTATTTATAAATTTCGTTTATTTCCATGAATTTTTCAAATCGATGATTATATTTTCTTTTTCTTGCTTGATTTTTTTTTTTGCTGTATCTAAATAAAAGTTGTGAGATATAAAGCAACAAAGTTGTTTTGAGAGATTTTAATGCTCAAAAAAGCGCAAATTTAATTTTTTGTTAAATTAATGACTAAGAATATTCTCAAATTTACCGTCCAGTACTTAAGTTATGATTCAATTTCTTAAATCTCATTCTATGACTCTCAAACGTCATTTAAGTACAACTCCATCAAAAATATTGTGTTCAGATACTGGGAGACCTCGATTTGAGTTGTATCGATTTGAGTAGATTCGATTTGAGTAACTAAAGTGTCCCCATACAAAAATTCAAATTTTCTTTTTTTAACGGTCATTTTACATACGTTTTGATTTGAGTAAATTCGATTTGAGTAGATTTTTTCCGGAACCAAACAATTACTCAAATCGAGGCCCCCCAGTATTATCAAACTCATAATATTGCAGTATGAAGAAGATTGTAGAACGGTTAGCACGTTGAGCACCTGGGCGAACGATAAACGAAAGCATATATACATGGAAAATAAATAAGAAATTCAAGAGGCACTTATCGTGGTTGTGTGTTATGGTTTATTAGAAAATGTGATGTAGATGATTTATATTCACATCACAAAATAATAAATAACAATTTCAATGTTTTGATTTCATGCATGCCAATTAGTTCATTAACCAAAAATTAAATTTGAAATCTATCAAATTTGAAAAAAATTCTCAATGTCAAATCTTAAGAAAATTGAAATTAAAATTATTAAAAAACTAACCAGAAATTTTAAAATTCAATAAAATTCCCAAATACCTAATATTTATCATTAACAGTGGGAATATAAATTCAAATACAGACTCCTCATAAAGTCTATCGTCTGCAAAAGTTGTCAGAATTTTGATGAAAATTTATTGGTAAAGTTTTGTTCTCCTCCCCAATACTCTTATGCCGGTCTAGTTGTTCATCATTATTAATGCTGAATAATCACATTCTCAACAAAACTTTATGTACAGTCAGTCATTCTGTTAATAGAAATTGCATACCTTTGTCTGTTGATTACATTATAATTGAATGATGCTTGTCGATTAGGATTGGTAATTTATTCTTCATTTCCTGTTGTGATAGTTTTGAACTTTGAGTTGAGCAATAATCGTAAGATAGAAGGTTTGATGGAGAGGAAATAGATGGAGAATATCCAATGATGAAGTTTTTTTTTTAAACTGCTTTTAGAAATTTGTTTTTGTAAAGTTTTGAATTGTGAAATGTTGTATCTTGAAGAAATGGGACAGTCAAATAATTTGCTCTAATTTTTTTTTTTATTTTCTCCAAGAATTACAAAAGTGTAATAACAATACATTCACAACTTTTCAATTCTGCATCATAAAAGTCAAAAAGATCCAGTTACCATTATTTCAGAACAGAGCACTTTCTATTCATATTTTAAATAAACAACAGGAACGAAAACAGAAAAGAATAAAATTCAAATTTACAATTAAAAATGAAAACAATTCATCAGTAAATAAAACTTTTCCATTCAATAACTTTTCTGCGTCTTAATCGTAGGGTAACTACTTAGAATGAAGCTCGAAACAAATAAAATAATTTCTTCCCACGATCTTGTTGTTCATTCTAAACACAAAACAGTAAATAAAGAGTAGAAAGTAATTCAAGGTAAATATCAAGATTATTGCCATTGTGATGAACGAATTCCTTGAAATAAGGAAGTAAATTGTTATCAAAGTTTAGATTAAAGAAATGTTGCTAATGAATACTTATAAAGTTTGATGAATTCTTTTAGACTCCCACTTATTTTTGCTTTGAATCTTTTCATTATAAAATTTATTTTTGGAAACTTTTTTTCTTGAATATTTCTATGGTGACTGTGTCGAACTGAGATTAATGTGATTAAATCGAGAAAGTTAATTTTGTCTAGAAGTCTTTAAATGGATTATGTTATTGCTTTTAGACATGTTTATGACAAAAATTAGAATTGCTAATGAACATAAGATTCATATTTAATCTAAGTAACAGTATTTTGGTTTTCTTGCATCCATAATGGGATTTATTTATAAATGATGGTCTGATTTAAGGGTGATAATTAAGAAAACTGAATTCTATTAAGGGATCGTTTATAAAATTCGTAACGCTAAAATGACCATTTTTGACTCTGTCTCCATCTGGATTTAAAAAATTTTGAATGGAAAAAAATTTATATGGAGCGTAATAAAATTAAGAAATCGAAACTGTTTAGTTTATTAGGGAAGTTGACTTATGACGTTCATCAAAAACTTGGATTTTTAGACCCCTTCCCCTCTTTGTCACAAAATCTTTACACAATACAAAAAAATCTGTTGCTTAAAACTGTCTTACAGCCTCAGACCCCCACCTCCTCTAAATATCAGACATAATAAGTAAACGACCCCTTCACTATTAACACAAGTTTGGGTATTCATATGTTGAAAAATGCGCTCACACAACAGCAATTCTCAAAAAAGTTTTTCCCCATCTTCCTACATCACAATCCGTTGCTATGAATAGATGTTTACAATATTTATAGGCACGTGTCTACTTCAACAATGACTAGATGCTGAAAATAAAATTCTCCACTTATCAACTGTCACAAACATTTAATTAATGATTTTTTCAGCAATCTGATTCTTAATTTTCATCGATATTATTATTCTTCTTCTTCTGTTCTTCTTCTAGTTTGGTATGTTGGAAGGATGAGTAGCTCGTGGAATGAGCAAACGCGAAAACAGAAATAAAAGTTTCAAAAGAGATTAATCACATAATTTTCTAGCAGAAATCTGATAAGCGTGAGAAATAGATCGGAAAAGATTTCTTTTAATTGAAATTCTTTTCGATGGAAGCAAAAAAGAAAAATATTTTAATTATTATTGTTATTGCTGTTACTGTTATTATTATATGAGCATCTAGCATGTTATAAATCTTGACAAAATGAGATGGTTTCATAATTTTCATTTAGTGAATGACTTAGACAGTAAAGCTCTTTCGATGATGCTATAAAAGCTACTTCATGGAAAAATCAGTCGTGTCTAAAATTAGAGATTTATTGCTGTAAGATATTCAGTGGAAAAACATAATTTGAATATTTTTGAAAAATGTAGCATTTAATGTGGAAAATACTTAAGGAAAAAATTATTAATGTTCATTGTCGAAAATGTGAGCTTTTAAAAGCTTTCTTGTTATTAACTTTTCAATTTTGCATGAGAAATGTTAAGCAAGTTTGTTGGAAAATTCTATCTGTAATGGATTTCTGGGGATGTGCACTCTATTTGTAATGCTACTAACTTTTTGAGAATTAATCATTAGATTAGAGTTTGAAAAATATTTTAGACAAGTTCGAAACCTAGAACCTTGTTAAGCTAAAAATATTGATCAAGAGAGCTTCATGCTTAAAAATTTTATTACTATGGCACTTGGCACCTAGAGACTGATCCTCGGTTACATTTTAAAATTCAAAATTTTAATTTAAAGTGCCTCAACATTGAACAAACTTATAAAATATACATCTACATCAGCTGCCAAAATTTTTACATACAAGAATGTGTTGCAAAAATACATTTTTTTCTCCTTCCTTCTCTCTCCGTTCCAGTATAGTTAAAGGCTCTTAATATACTTACATGCATATTCACGGCACGATCCGTACAGTAATAGATATGTCATGCTTGACTGAACACGAAAAAAAGAGTATTGAAATCGAAAAGACCCTGAGAAATGACTTCTCATTTTACCCTTAACGTAAAAAAAATAATGTTCAACCGAAGCAATTTCCACGCAATTGAATGGTGTGGATAAGAAAGATACTTGTAATGGTGTCAGTATAACAATCTTAAAGTCATAAACCATAAAGTAGAACAATTTTCCGTCTCAAGCGTTTTCCATTTGAGAAAATAGGAAAAGGAGCCAAGAAGAGAGACGAAAAAAAGTTCACGTAGCAAAAACAACAAATCTTATTTCCTTTGAGCATTTAGATATTTATAGACATCAAATTATATCAAAATTGTCTCACGATTTGGAACCGAGAGCAACAAATAACTTTAATGTTCAACGAACCAATATCAGAAAGGACTCAGAGTCATTTCTTTTATCACTGAAGAGATTGAGTAAGGTCATTTTGAGATTTTTAGTTTTGGAATGCTGTTTTTAGAAAAATTAAGAAAAAAAATTTTAACGGTTTTTCAGAATTTAAATTTTGTAAAATCACGTGGTTTTGTTGTCGTAAAATAATTTTTGCTTTTTTATCAGCGATTAACTACTTAAATATGCTGCAAAACTGATAAATTGATAGAGAAAAGTAGCATCAATAATCCTAAAAAGTATTTTGCATCAAAACAGCTGAAAATTACGATATTAAAGCAAAACATGACAAAACGAAGACATAACCTAATATTCTTAGAAAAATCAAGCTAATTCGGACAATTTCAAATAAAAATAGAACGAAACGTGACAAAATAAAAATTAAAAAGATTTTTACTTGCACCATTAAAATTCTTTATATCTTTTTACTAGGCTTTCTCGCTATCGGGATCGGGATCGGGAAATCCCGGGAAATCCCGATCCCGAAAAATCCCGGGATCCCGAAAATTTTCGGGATCGGGATTGAAAATCCCGATTTTAACCATTTGCATAGTAAAATATTTTTTTTTAACTTTTTTTCTTCAAAAAAAAATTTTTTCATTTTTTTTAAACTGAGTATTTAAAGAAACATTCACTTTAAATTTTATTAAAATTTAGTGTCATTTGATACTTCATTTTGTTAAAATTTTAAAAAATTTGGAAAATCAACCAAAATTCGTAAAAATCCATTATTTTTTTTTTAAAAAATATTTTTGATACTTAGAAAAAAGTTTTTATCATGGTTAAAATAATCAAAAATTGACTTTAAAATTAAACCTTAATTTAGAAAAATATTATTTTAAAGACTTTATATAATAATCTAAAAACAATTCTTTAAATTAATGATACTTTCTAAAACATACATTAATATGAAACTATAGAAATAAATTTACTAAATTTTTAATTTTGTAGTTTATTGAACCATTAATGACCAATTGTAACAAAATTGTATCAGAAATATGTTGCCCAAAAAAATAAAAACTTTTAAAAATTAATTACCTTCATTCAAATATTAAAATTGGATATACAATCCACATAAATTTTTCAAAAATATCTTTCGGGAAATCCCGGGATTTCCCGGGAAATCCCGATCCCGATCCCGATCCCGAAAATCAATCGGGATCGGGATTTCGAGAAAGCCTACTTTTTACCTTCATCGGATTTTCTTTCTTTTTTATGGATGGTCGATTCTTGTGCTATCACCATACACTTAAGTTTTGCCATAGATTCTCGAAACTTTTTTTTTATATACGAGAAAAAAAAAGAGAACGTAAATGCAATAAAATTGTGGGAAAAAATGTTTGCTATCATTTTCATTTCTTCTTAGTTCCTCCACTTTTTTCTTTTGTTGTTTTTTCCTTCTATTATCTCATACATTAGCAGCATTGTAATATATATGTGTGTATAAAGTAAGTTAGTTTGTAATGAAAAGAAATGGACATTGAAAATGGAAACGAAAAAAAAGTGCTTTGCAATGGTTTGGATAAAAAAAAACTAAAAATGACTTTCGGAGATGGAAAAGGCGAAACTTTTTTTTTATTCTATTATTCAATGGCCTAAACGAGAAATACCCAAATATTTACACAGTATAGCACACATGAATGAATGAATGAAAGCACTTAATCACAGTCAAAATGGTAACAAATTTTGGATGTAATGGAATTTCTTTCCCAATGATATCTTGAGCCAAATGAGCTGGAAATATGAAAAAAAAAACTAGTGAGTACAAAAAAGCGAGCAGAACTTTATTCAATATAATTTGTCTTCGAGAAATGAATTATGGGAGCAATTTAGTGATACTTTTAGGACGTGTTATACCACATAACTATCTTGTGAATGGCATCTTATGGTGACAATGGGAAATAAATAAAATGGATAAGAAGCTAATGCAAATATGTGTAGAGAGCAAGTGGGGAGTTCATGCAAAAAATTAACTTTAATTTACTTTGTTTAATTCACCGAAAGTTCATTTAAAAATTTGCATTTAAAAATCTACAAAATATAAATTTATAACCGAACAAATAACATAAAGCATCAACAACATACACAAATATTGAGATTATGATCATTTAAAGTGATAAGTGTCTATGTCGTTTTAATAAATTTACTCTAATATAAACAAACGTATGAGTATTAATGGGATTGAGTAACATTTTTTCTTTATCGCACATAAGAACTCGGTGTTTATGCTTGTAAATGACACACTTTTTTGTGTGGATAGAATGTGTCTAGATTCATTTGATTACTTTACGGATTTTCTACATAGAATTTAGGCTCATGTTCTCATTCAATCAATTTTTGAAAATCTCTTATTCCTGACAATTTATTACAGTGGTTGTCAAGGGATGGGAGTCAAAATTGTGGATGTCAATTTAAAAAATTTCAAAAATTCTTAATTTACCTAGGTAAATTTAAAAAATTCTTTGAAAATTTTAAAATTTCTCCATCGTCAAAAAAAGTTCATTTATAACCCCTGCCCCTCACCTCATGCAGAACTCGACACCTAACATGAAGAAGAAAGTAAAAATAACACGTTAAGGCTGTTTGTTTGTTGAGTGATTTGGGTCGAAGACAAAAAACGAAAATTCTCTTTTTTATATAAATGATCTTTTTCATTCCATTCCGTTCTGCTCTACAAACTTTCTTATAATCTGTTGAAATTGTCAAATGAAAATTGATGAGATGAAAGGATTGAACGAAAAAAGAATTTTTTTATGTTTTATTCACTTGAGAGCTGCTGAGTGATTTGAAAGATTTAACATTGTTGATGTGATGAATTTCTATCTTTTCATTTTTTGATTCAAGTTTTTCTCTTTTTTCGGTACTGAAATTTTTTGTTTCTTGATTTTCTTGTTACTTCTAATGTTTAAGGGTGAATTGACATTCATTTAATTTTGATCGGAATGTCTTTTGATGTAGATTGGTTTTGAATTTGGATGTCGATTTTAATTTTATTGCATTTTGGGTCTGAATTTAAGGTTTTTTGGTTTCAATGATCACAATAAAGGGAAAATAAAGAGAATTTTAAGGTCTTTCGTGAAATAATTTAATAACTTTAAAGATCAGGTCCTTTTAAAAATTAAACTCATTCCATCCTCCTAAATAAAATCTCATTAAATTACAGATTGACGCCAAATCATGATTAATATATTTAACTCGATACAAATTACAACTCTGTCCGTTTCCCAATGATAATTGTGTAAAAAATTTCCCTCCAAAAAAACCATTTTTTCGCCTAATTCCAATCAACTTTATATAAGCCTCCCCCAAAAATTGTCTCCATCGTTTCACAAAAGATCCTCGTGCCTTTCAATAAACAATTCTCAAATTTCTTGTTTGTCTTCTCAAAGTACACAAAAATTTAAATACTTAGAGTAACAGCACTTAAAGAACAATTTGTGTTCAGCAAAAAAAAAGAAGAATCTTGTCTGTTGTTCTTGAAAAACTTCATCTGCACACAAAAAAGGAAGCACCATAAAAAAATATGAAAAATCATGAAAATTGCTGTTGGCATCGATGAATATTTTTTTTAGTGAAAATGGAATCATCATCGTAGTGAGTATGAAAAAAAGTAAATATTGATGATTTGATGATGATGATGAAATTGAACTTGAATATATCTGCTTATCATGTTGAGGTTTTGGTGGATATGATTTGGATTTTTGTAGAACAAATTGAATGGATTAAATTCGAAATTTTGTATACTTTTTGAGCAAAAGACCTGATTGCATTCCTGTAACTGAAAAAAAATTAATTTTTATACATACCTCCAAGTATCACAAAACTGACCAAATCCACCTTTTCATCCTCTTATCTATCACATCAAACTTTTCGTACCCAATAAATTTTGTGACTTTGCAACTTGTCAAGAAGGCATACGATGAATTGCATCTTTTCTTTTGTTGATGTTGTTGATGATGTTAGTCAATTTCTTATCTTCAAAAGTCCTTTTTTGCTTCTTCTCCGTCATTTCCTTTTTCTGTATTTGACATACTAAATGATATTGAAAAGTTTTGCGGTAGTTTCAAGATGTCATGACGTGAAAGTTTTTTTTTTTTTCATTTTTTTTCTTGTGTCCTTTGTTCATTTTTTTAATTAAATAGAAAGGAACTTTGTTCTGTGGTCTTTTTTTATTCCTTTACAGGAAATTTTCTTTTGTCGTTGCTGAAATTTCCTTTGAAAGAATTTTAATCAAAATGCTTAAAGGAATCGAGATTAAATGAGAAAATTTCAAGGTTTTGAAAAATTTGGCGGTTATAAATAAAGTCATGTAAATCCACAAAAACTTTACATAAGGACACACCAAACAAATCCCATCTATGAATGATCACATCGAAAGCTCATTGAATTCAATAAGGCACGTAGCATCGAAACATTGTCACGATTCAAAAACGAGTCATAACTGAGGAAAATCTTTTTGGAATTGAATAAGATTCCTTCTTTTTTTGCTCTCATTTTCTTTGCCTTTTAAAGAATAATGACTCGTGAACTCGCACGATTTTGACTTGATTCTTTATGTTTGTATGGCAAAATGCAGACGAAATGAAACAAAGAACTGTTTAATGTCCTCAAATGTTATTCAAATTTTTCAGCTTTTGTTTGAAATATTTCCTCTTTGCTGGTGCTCTGGTCGCATATTTCTTTTCTATTGTTGGGCTAAAATATGTAGCATTTAATTGAAAACGTGACCGTCTTAGTTCATTGCCTTTTATGGCAATTTTCTTTTTTCAATTATAATTTTCTGCTAAATCTTTTGGGGATTTTCATTTCGAAAAATAAAATAAAAACTCTTGGATTCTTATTATTTTAATTTAAATAAAATGGAATGGATGAAAAAATAATTGAAAGGAGTAAGAAAGTTAAAGGATGAAAATTGCCGTATTTATATGTAAATTTTATAAATTGGAGATTCTTAAATTGTTAATCCTGTGCCTTTAGAATTGTCTGAAAAAAATTCTTATAAAGTAAATTGAAATGCATTTTAAAGGTTTTATATCTCCTTTAAATCTATGTAAGAATTTAGACACAAAAGATTCCATCAATAACTCAAAATTTAAGCACTTTTATTATTTTTTTCCCTCCCAAAAATACAATTCATTAATTTTAATTCCCATCCTAAAAGGATGTAAGCAAAAAGGCTTTAGCACTTGAGTGTGATATCAACTCCTTCTAAGAAGGAAATTGGATTTATTTCGCAGCATTTTAACATTTTTTTTTGCAGTTAAAAATAACTCAGGTTTTCTCAAGAATCCCGAAAACATGCATAATAAATTTTCAGCAAATCACTCAAGAATCTTATGCCGAAAGGATGCTAAAGAAGTCAGCAGGTATATAAATATATAAAGGGTTAATTTTTAAAACAATTAACTGTTATAATGCCTAACCTGAGCGACTTCATCATTTTTAATTGTTTAATTATTCATTATGTTCTCCATTATTGCTGTTCATGCCGTAAGACGCTATGCTTAATGGAAATAATACAAATAATATTAACAGAAAAAAAGAAGTAAAAAGAATGTGAATATTAAGATTTTTTACATCGTTCCATAAATTTTAATTTCTGTCTGTTTCATGAATTGCGTAAATGTCGAAAAACATGGGCGCATAATTATCTGAAAGGCATAACAAGGATTTAATAACTTCAACCCAGTTTCGTTGCCATCCCTTCTTTCTCGAGAATCTTTGACGAGGAAGTCGAGAAAATTTAATTTACTGGGTTAGCAAATAAGGAGAAAGGAAATGTTTAAAGAAATTAAGATAAAAGGCAATTTTCGCTTATTATAGCACATAAAAATTTATACCTGGCCTCCTTTATTCAGTTCTATCTGTTTCATTGTTTTAAAGCTATTTTGCATATTTTTTTTGTTAAGTTAACTGTACGTGAAGTGAAAAATACACTAAGTTTAACAAATAATTTAATTGCATACAATTTTTAAAAATTATCAAAAAAAGTTAAAATTTTAAGCTTTAAACTTTCAGCAACTTAGGTACTAAAAGCGATTTAAATTTGATAATCTAATTAAAATCTAACTAAAGCTCAATTTAAATACGTTCCTAATTTTAATAAAACTTGCTGTTAATTTTATTTCATGTTAATTGTTTAACTGCTCAAATTGTTTTTCATTCCCGCCTCCTCAATTTCCTTTTCAATGAGAATTAAAATAATGGACACAGAAAAGGTAGTGGAACAAAATTATTCTAATTTTATTTCTAAGAGATGAGTGGAAAGCTACTTATGGATGGTAAGGTTCCTTTTATAAGATGTTTAGCTTTAATTTTTTGGGATGATAATGGATAATGATATGGATACTTGTGTTTTGAGTGAATAATAGCATTTTTATGAAGTCCCACGTAGCCAAACGTCGATCAATGGATGATTTCATGTATTACATTAAAATCTTCCATGTATCTTCCATATGTACATTCCATGTAACGTACATGGGACATTATGCTAATATGGAAATGGAAGATTTTACGTCGATTTTACGTCGATTTCACGTCGATTTTTTTTTTCAAAATTTTTTTGACCGTTACAGTTTAAAATTTTTTCGAACGTTATTTTTGGACTGAATTTTGGATAATTTTTTTTTCAATAATAAATTTTAAAACTCAAAATCCATTAATAAACATTATTACGGACTTTGAATTTGCAAAATTGAAGCCATCACTTCACGCACGTGGAATAACACTTGTAATTAATTACATTAATTATTCACATTAAGTATGAAATTTTGTCGGGACTTATATGAGCGATTTCTGCTTGCTCTTGTGAAGTATATGATGGCTCAAGACAGATCGACGTAAAATCGACGTGTAATGTACTATCCCTAAAATCGTCCATTTACGTCGATTTTTTTCATACGTCGATTTTGGTTACGTGGGGTGTTGTTAATTTTAGGATGTAGGTGTAAATTTAACTGAATTAATTTGAATCATGAGTTAAATTTTAAATTTTGAAATAAAATTTAAAAAAATTAATCGAATAATTAAATTTTTATCATATTATAAAGTAAAGCTTATACATAGTCCTCGATTTGAACAGTCTCGATTTGAATAACCAAAAATTTCCCATACAAAATTTTAAAATTTTTATTTTTAACGGTGATTTTTCATACGTTTTGATTTAAATAAGTTCGTTTTGAAAAGAAAATTTTGGGATAAAACAACTTTTCAAATCGAGGACCCCCTGCAGTGGCGTAGCTAAGGGGGCAATAGGGTAAGTTTTCACCTGCTTCTCTGGCAAATGTCTTTAATTTGCCAGAGTTTTTCGTAAAAAAAAAACAAAAAATCATCCCCTCCCCCCCGCAATTTTTTTCATTCCATAAACTGAATTTTCACCCTCTCCGGAAAATTTCTGGCTACGCCACTGACCACCTGTATTTTAACATCCCACAAAAAACCAATAAAATTGACCTTTAATTTGAATTTATCTTAAATTTACAAATTCAAAAGCTCAAGCAAGAATAAAATTAAATTTTCCATTTGGAAACAGAAGCAGATGAAAACCTTTGAAAGAACAGAAATTTCCATAAGATTGCAATGGTACAGCTCCTTTAAAGGACCACTCGAAATAATTTCCATTCTTGTTCCTTCATATTTCACAAAAAGATATTTAAATCTTATCTCCGAGATGATTTGTAATTTTTCCGAGAAATTTAGCAAAATATTTAAGGACGTTTAATGTTTCGGAAGGAAAGCTTTTCGCTGTTCAAAATTGCATTAAGAGTCCTTTTATTTAAGGTTTTTGAAGTATTTATGTTAAGCATTTCATATATAAAATTAGTTTTGAATACTGAGAGGCAATATTCAACTGTATCGAATAAATTACCAATTTTTCATGAATCAAAACTTCAAATATCTTTAAGGTAAGAACATCAAATCATTTGCTTAATTTATTCCACAAAAAAAAAATATTCTCCTTTACAGATCAAATAACACGAATGACTTAAGGTTATAAATCTTGTTGTTCTTCCTCATTTTATGTAAATATGAACTTTCCTTTCCTCTTTGAATATGACATACCGTCTTAATAAATTCGAAAGAGATTTTTTTTTCTTCCTTTGTAAATGTATATTTATTCGCTTGTGGCTTTACATTCTATTGTGTCGCATACAACAACCTAAAATGTTTATCTTAAATTCCATAATATTATGAAAATTTCTACTCTGATACGGTAGACAAAAATATAAATAAATTTATGAATTTTTCGCTCTCCACAAATCATAAAGCTATAAATTTTCCTATTTTCATTGTCGTCCCATTTTTATTATTGCCTTATTTTTTCAATTTTACATACTATCAGATACTTTGGTTTGGAATTGAATATAAATTTTTTTATGGGTATGCGAGAAAAAAATATTACTGAAATGTATGTAGGCATGAATATGGAGGTGGTAGGAAATTTTTCAGTCTTGTATAATATATTTAAAAAATGAATTTCAGGTTCAAGTTACATCAAAACTTAAATTATTTAGTCAAAAAATCAAAAAAATTTATCAAATTATCTTTAAAAGTTTCCAATCAAGTTCTTCCAAAATCAATAAGAACAATTAACAAAACTAACTTTCAATCAATTCAGTGCCAAAAATATCATTCCTTCCTACACTTAACATTAATTACAATAGAACCCTAATCAACAAGATGAGAACAGCAGACATAGTACCACCCACCAGACTCATCTCATTCAATTGACTGGTAATGAAAAGTGCCTGTAGTCACTGTACCTTATTGTCTCTTCATGTTAATGATAATGTTCGACATACAGTAAAATTAATTGATAAGATTTTCACTGACGCGACATGAATTCTCAACATCTACACAAAAAGCGAAGCGAGAACGGAAGGAGATGAGAAAAAAAAATTGTAAAGAATAAGAACAGAATTGAGAAAGTTTCGTTTTTTTCTTGCCTTCCTTGAATGAGAAATGAGAATGACGACGACGACGGAGGCAAAAGAGCGAAAGGAAGGAAGTAATGGAATGCAAATTGAATTCTACTGATGACGGACTTATAGCAAATTGATATTACATAAATCTGCGTTTTTCGCACATAAATTATTAAAATTAATGCTGAAAACTTTTTTTTTCTTGCTGCTCTCAATTCATGCTTTTGTTCTTCCATTCTAAAGAATAGCCTGACATTAACAGAATTTTATAGATGGCCTTCATGTTTTATTCATGATAATTTTTCTCTAATGTTATTTTTGGAATCTTTTTCGCCTCTGCTTTTGTTTAAAATTATTGTAGAATGTAGCATTGGAAATTCCTTCAAATCCCCCCAACTTCTTTGCTTGCCTTGGGAGACGATTTAAGATTGGGGGATTAAAGTTCTTCTTTTTCCTTCTCATTCAAAAATAAGAATTTATTTTTCTTTTAATTTAAATTAAATAAGGTCTTACTATATGGAGTTATAGCTAAGATAAATTATACTCAAAAGTAAAACTTTGCTGATATTTGAATAAAGCTTTTGAAACTTTGAATTATGTAGTATATATGAAGGATGGATGTAGCAAGAAGTTAGAGAGAAGAATACTTAGAAAATGTGTCTATAACTGAAGTTAGACGACTGTAGAATTGTTTACTTAATTTAGTTGTAGGTTTTGAAAATTTTGCAGGATATGGTAATAAACGTTAAGTTAGAGATTGTTGGAGTAAATGGATATGTAAACATCAGAAGGTAGAAGACAATTACTCAAGTTTTAGAAGCTTTAGTATCAACTAAAAGCTTCACAGTTTTAAAGTTTACAAATTTTACCTTACATTTTAATTATTTAGTCTAGTGATGGCCAACTGGTGTGCCGCGACACACTAGTGTGCCGAATTTGTTTTCAAAAAGTACCACGAGTCGTGTTCTGCGTGCGGTTTTGGTCATAATTTACTTAATAGGTGTGCCACGGCACAAAAAAGATTGACCTCCACTGATTTAATCAATAGTTTAAAATTCAAAATTTATTCAAAAATCAGGACCTTCTTAACAAAATGGCAGTACTCCAACAACTATGAATTTGCTTATATTTCACTAATTTTTTCCCTAATTTACTGACTTCTCAATTAAATAAAATTATTTTAATAAAATCACTACCACCCCCATAACATCTACAGTAATTTAATCAGAAAAAAAGCTTCACTAAAAATTTCATATTTTCGTAAACTTTCTACACACAATGAGTTGAGGTTGAATGAGTTTTAATCATAATTAAAAAGTTTACAATTTTTTTTTCATCCACAACAAAGTTTAGCAACAGCAAAAAAAAAGTTCGTCGACCTGAAATTAAATATTTATGACTTGTGGTTTATTAAAAATCTTCATTATAAGCATCAGATGAGAATTTATTTTACCATGATACAGAGAAAGTTAATCTATTCGAATATCTAATTTTTACCAAAGAGTGACTTTTGATACTCAAACTTTCATGACAGATTATCATAATTCATAATCTCAATAAATGTCAATATGGGTTTATGGATCGTTAGAAGACGTGAATGTGGGGGTTGATTGGGGGTTAGATGTTGGATTTTTAAAAGAATTTCTTTAAACTTTTGAAGCAATTTAGATTGAAATTTTTTTTAACGGTTTTAACGGATAAAAAATTCAAACCTATAAAAATTCAATTTTTTAAAAATTTCAACAAGTTCAATTATTTTCAGCTTTTTAAATGTCCCATAACTTCCACACAACTCCATTCTAAGGATGTCACAGCATTAAAGTTTTATAGATTTTGTCAATCTAATTATCATATTATCTTTCATGTTGGATTTATTATATGATAATCATAATAATGTAGAACTTCAGGAAAATTTCTGATGAGTTTTCGAAAACTTCTTCGTTCATTGTAAATTTTCTTATTCTTACAGGATCTTATTCTTAATCTTCACCTAATTTAATTCAATTAATGCCTTCTACAGGAAGCAAAATTTTTCTTTGTCTTCAAACTTTAAGTTTAAAGAAAAATTTTCAACTTTTTACTTCTTTTTTTGCTCTCGATTTTATTGAATTTTGTTCATGCAAAGTATCCAGTAATGAGGAGAAAAAATGTGATGAAAATGTTAAATTTTTCATCATTGAAAGACTTCTTAATAGTTAGTTATCTTATTGGCTTCAAGTTTATATTTTGTTGCTATTTACTGAAAGTTTATTTTTATCATCATAGTCAGAGTTTATTTTTTGAACATTTTTTCTTGGAAACAAAAAAAGAGACAAGCTCTATTTTGATTGTTGAATTATTTATTTTTTGTTAAAATAGGTCGATAATAGAATCTGAATTGATGAAGAGATAATCACAGAAATGTAATCAAAAATTAACTTGATTCCCCTTAAAAAAATTCTTGACTACGCCCCTAGACCAAAGGATCAAAATTCAAGTTGCAAATCCATTTATCCTCAAGTTGCTTCAAGTTGCAAATCTGAAATTAAATGTTTATAATGAACGTCATAAGACCCCAAACTACAGTTTTATGAAAACATTAGTTCAATTCACATCAAAAGAACCTTCCAAAATGTGTCATCATCTCATCTACCTTTGTATCTCATCCAATCTATGTAGTTCCTCTATTATCCTCTTATAAACAACATTTACAGGAAAAATGAAAACTTTTCATCTCAAATACGCCGACAATCGACAACAAAAGATGAAAAAACAAGAAAGTAAAGAAAAAAAAAACTTAGACGAGGAAGAAGAATGATGATGATGAGGATGAAGATAAAGTCAATAGAGTGCCTTAAGCGATGTAAATATTTTGAAAGTAAAAGCTTCTTCTAACGGCAACTATAAAAGTCAGTCGATGTTATTTCTAGGAAAGGTGATGAGTGGGTGGTAGCTATTTTTTTTTTGTTTTGAGTTTATGGTATGATGAAGACAAAAAAAGGCATTATTCACTGTTATCGATAAACTATTGGAATAAATTGTTGAAAACTTTTAAAATGAACGCAATTTTTCATCATGATGAATTGTTTTTTGTCGACGAAACATTTTCTCTCATGCTCTGATGCCATACCATACAGGATCATGGCAAGTATGGATGTGGATATTAAAGAGGAACAAAAAACTTTTTTTTTTCTCGGAGAGTTTTAAACTTGCCGCAAACTTTTATTTTTGTGTGTTTTCTCAAACTGCTGGATGCACGTCAGCGACAAAAGTGCTTGGGATGAATGAAATTGGAACAAGAAAATGTGTTTTTGGTGCTGTTGAAAATGGGAAAGTTTCGTATTTACTTATGGTTACTTTATTCTGTTCTTGTTGTTAAATATATTATTCAATGTCAAGTGTTCTAAATTTCTAGAAATGAAGTGTTTTATTTTTTATTTCAAAAACTTTTACACGTCTTTATGTTTTTGTTCGAGTTTATTGATTGATCATTTTTGATCATGATTGCTATGATCATTCTATTTTACATCTCCCTTCTCTTATGAAGCTCCCAACCTTTGAACTGGTTTCGGGATTCTCGATGACCGACGGAGCAGTGGTTGGTTCGATATGTTTTGCATAGATGTTGATGGTTGTTGAGATATGGAAGATGTGATATTTGCGTTTGAATTCAGAGGTAGATCATGCAGTGACTCTTCCGCAAAATAATTGTCTAAATTAATCCTGTACTGCTCTGAGTTAATGCATTTCTGATGATTAATTTGATTGGATACTGACTTATCAACTCGCAAAATTTTTGAGTTACGTCTAAGAATTCTATTATTATCCATACAAACTTCATACGATCTAGGCTCTGAACATTTATTTACAATGAGTCCTTTGGACCAAGTGTTGTTAGGCAATTGAACCCAAACTTTCTGATTTAAATCAAAATCTTCTCGCTCATAAGCATTGCGATTATAATAAAACTAGTTTTCTGCTGTTTCCTATCGAACTTTTCACCTAAATTGTGATTTATCTTGGGTTTCAATAAACTATCCTTCATGATAATTTTTTGTTCTCATTCTCCTGTTATTTAATAATTGACTTGAGACAAGTCAATATCAGCTAATGGAGTATTGTTATAATTATAAATAGCTACCAATACTCTATTAAAATCAATGCACTTCTTCATCATATTCTTAACTATTCCTACAGCCTTTTCTGCAAGACCATTTGATTGTGCATAATGTGGACTAGAAGTTACAATATTAATATCCCATTCTTGGGCAAAACTCCTACACTCAAAAGAATTAAACGGCATATTATCTGCAATTATTGTTTTTGGAAAGCCATGTTCAGTAAAAATCTCAATAAATTTAGAAATGACTGTGCTCGAATTCTTCGAACTTAAATATTTACATGAGATCCACTTTGAGAAGTAATCCATGACAACGAGATAATTCTTTCCATTGAACTCCAGGATATCGCATCCTACTTTTTCAAATGATCTAAGAGGAATCTCGTGTTGAATTATTGGTTCCTTCTTATTTGATCTCTGAAACTTGTTGCATTCTTCGCAACTATTAATCAAGTTTTCAATACTAACGTTAAGTGATGGCCAATAAACTGATTCTTTGGCAAAACGCAATGTCTTTGTAATTCCCATATGACCTTCATGAAGATCAACAAGAACTTTTTCTCTTAATGATTTGGGAATTATTATTCTGTCCTGATAGTAAACCAAATCATCAGAAACGTAAATCTCATTGCGCATTTTAAAATAAAATTTTACTTCATCCGCAACTTTCGATTTATCTGAAGGCCAACCTTCAGCAAAGTATTTTTTCAACAAAGAACATTCACTATCTTTATCTGTCTCATCTTGATAAACTTTTTAATTTATCATCACTAATATTAACGGAATGAACCATTTGCTTCATGAAATTTTCCTCAAAATTATTTGAAGTTTTTCCTGAGACATAACGAGATAAATAATCTGCTACTGGAATGCTTTTTACCTGATTTATACTTTAACTCTATATCATATTTATGCAATTTCAATCTAATGCGCTGTAGACGCTTAGAGCCAATTTTGCTAATGTCCTTATTAATAATGCTTTCAAAGGACGATGGTCAGATATTACGGTTACTTTTCTTCCATAAATATAATTGTGAAACTTTTTTACATGCAAAGAAAACTGCCAAAAATTCTTTTTCAATCTGACCATAATCCTTTTCTGTATCTGATAAACATCGTGAAGCAAAACTAATAATTTTATCTCCTTGCTTTAAACATGCACCTAAACCGTATGACGAAGCATCGGTTTCTAAAATTATTGGCATGTTTTCATCGAAAGTTGTGCATGCAGTAACATTTTTAATTACATCTTTAATATTGTCAAATTCAGCTTGATGATTTTCAAGCCACAAAAATTCGCTATCTTTTTTAACAAATTACGAATATTTACAGTTAATGAAGGTAATTTCGGAATGAAATCTCTAATATAATTAACTACTCCTAAAAACTTTTGTACATCTTCTATATTTTTAGGATTTGGAATTTTATCAATTGCTGAAATTCTTTCTGGGTCAACTTGAACTGAATTCATCGAAAAAATGTGACCAAAAATTTCACTGAACTTTGTGTGAACTGCAATTTCTTTTCATTAAATTTCACACCTTTGGCTAATGCCCCTAACCATTAATTTTCCTAAATTTTCATCATGCTCTTTAAGCGTTTTGCCTGTTACTATAATATCATCTATATAAAACTTCACACCAGGCAAATCACCAAAATTATCTGTCATGTATTTTTGAAAAATCTCTGAAGCTATATTTATACCAAATGGCATTCTATTGAATTGCCATAAACCAAAAGGAGAACTGAAAGTGCATAATTTTTTAGATTCTTCATCCAATTTATATGCCAAAAACCCATCCTTTAAGTCTAAAACAGAAAAAATATTTGGAATCTTTCAAATCCTGCTTTAATTCTTCAAGTGAAGGTATGGGAAAATGAAATTTGTTTAATGACTGATTTAAATGTTTAGGATCAATACAAATTCTAATCTTGTCTCCTTTTTTCAACTACAACAATACTATTAATCCATTCACGTTGCTCATGCACCCGAGAAATAATTCCCAACGCTTCCATTTCATTCAATTTATTACGAAGTTTATTCTTCAATTTAAATGGAATACGACGGTTCTGATTTGCAACCGGAATGGCATTTTCTTTAAGTTTTAATTTCAGAGGTTTTTCAAATTTTCCTAAACCTGTGAATGCTTTTTATAATAATCTGTAAACTTATCCTTTTGCTTTTTCAGAGCATAATAATTGATTCAACTGTAATGAATCTAAACGAGATATAAGTTTCAGATTGATGCATGATTCAAGGCCTAATAAAGGTTCTGTTTTTTTACCGATAATTACAAATTCTTCTAGAAAAATATTATTATTCATTTTAATTGGAATTACTGTCTTTCCTACAGGGTGATTTACTTCACCAAAATAACTTTTTAACAATATGTTACTCTTCTCTATTTTAAACTTCTTTCCTAAACTTTTGAAAATATCAACACTAATAGTATTAACCTGAGAGCCTGTATCCAATTTAAAATTAACCATCTTATCGTGCACAAGTAATTTTTTATACCAAATATTTTTGCCATCCCTATTCAACATATCACAATTAATTGTCTTTGCAGACTTACTGTTCACGCGTTCATCAACTGCAATGACCTTCTCCTTCTTCTTAGCGCCTATCAAACTCTCGTCTTCATAGTTTCTTATAACTTGCAGAAGTCTTTACGCTCGAAGTTGTCGTTTTGCTTTGTGATGTATGAAGTCCGATTTCTGACTCACTGAAGCTTTGTCTGCTGACAATTCTCTTAATTGTTGCTGATTATGATGAAAAACCTTTATCTTGCTAATAACAGCATGCAATGACTTTTCTTCAGATAAGATAATTTTCTCTCTCAGATTTTGGTTTTTCAGACCAAACAGAATTTGATCACGAATAGCTTCTTCTTTAAAA
This sequence comes from Chironomus striatipennis, assembly GCA_026123125.1. Taxonomy (NCBI): domain Eukaryota; kingdom Metazoa; phylum Arthropoda; class Insecta; order Diptera; family Chironomidae; genus Chironomus; species Chironomus striatipennis. The sequence continues at coordinate 13,837,664 of CM047392.1, read as the reverse complement.
TTATTGAATTCACAATCCTCAGCTTGCGTTTGAACACTGTTGATGAATTTCTCAACTGATTCACCTTCTTTCTGAACGCGATTGCGTAACTTCAAACGCTCAATGAAGAAATTTGTTTTCGGTGAAAAATAATTTTGTAGAGCTTCTAAAACTTTCTCCAAACTCTGCTTCTCAGCTTCTGTTAGCAATAAATTGTTGATGATATTCACAGATTCATAACCCATTAGAAGTTTTAAATAATTTAATTTGATTTCTTCTGACTTCTCTTTGAGACCGTTGATTATCAAATATGACTGGAACTCCGATGAAAACCGTTTCCATTCCTTTTTCAACGATGAAGCCTCAAAATTAAACTTCTCTATGCTTACATACAGCTGCGCCATGTTTTATTTTTTATTTCAAAAACTTTTACACGTCTTTATGTTTTTGTTCGAGTTTATTGATTGATCATTTTTGATCATGATTGCTATGATCATTCTATTTTACATGAAGTTTTGCAGATGTGTTTAAAAATATTTGAGAAGCACAGACAGAGATGTACAAAGGTATGTCCTCTCATTTTTAAGTTTCCAAACATTTTTCAATCCCCAACCACATTAAATTAGCAAATGTCAAAATTACGGTCTGAATATAAACATAATAAACTCTCCGTTCACCCCACCAACATGCTTCTAACTCCATTGTCTCATAATCTAACATGTCAGGTCAGGTGAATAAAAACAAAAACATTCTACTTCAAAATTACTTTTTATTACTTACTTTTCCATCACTTCCGTTTATTCTAGCTTCACATTTAGACATACAACAACTGATGTTCATCACAATACAATTTATATCCAGCCTCACACCTTCAATTTATTGTTTCCTTCTTTTTCATCATCAATTCTCTTTTAGCGGTGAATTAATTTCACATTGTCCAGTGGATATCAGCTTTGTGACATAGAAATTGTGAGAACAAATTGCTAAGATTTGGAGGAGGGGTGAATGGCAATAAAACTGCTGGAATAAAGAACGCGATGAGCTTTTGTTATTATCTGTTTCTACCGCTGAGTTTGTTTTGTCTACTGAATAAAAATGTTGAAAAGAGATGAAGATGAATTATCTGTATGAAAAATAAATATCTTTTGAGAAGCTATTAGGTCAATGGATTGAAATTTTTTTACCAAAATTGAGATTTTTTCAAGGTTGCATAACGAAAATCGGCCCACTATGATCATTTTAAAACTAGGTTTAAGAAAAAATAATAATAATACCTAATAATGCTCTAAAACGAAACAAAAAATCATTTCAATTTTTTGACTACCTCACGTCAATGTAATAGGTCCTTTCTAAATTTCAATAATAAATTTGAAAAAATTATTCTTCTTGGCTCTAGTTCCAAGAACTTTTTGTTAAAAAATTAAATTTTTCAGGAGAATCCAAAAAAAAGTTGTTAAAAAATAATTTTCATCTATCTTTAAAAATTTCGCTTTAAAATCACTTTAGTAGCAACAAGCATTTGTTTCATGACAAAGCAAAATACCTAAAATCTACAAACACATAAAAACGTGAGAAAATTGATAAAGTTTGTTTATAAATAAAATTTTCTTATTTTACACAGACTCACATACCATAATCAAAACACAATCAAAGTCTTTCAATTGTTTATACAAATACATAATTTAACAAAAAACAAATACACAATCAGATTCAAAGAGTGTGTAAAACGAGTGCAATTGTCATATTTACACAAAACATTATAAAAAAATACTCAAATATTTCATAATCGTACGCAATCAGTTGTTTGTATTTTCATTCATTAATGAGCTCGCAAATATAAAAAATTTTATCAGTTTAATTTTGTAGTTACAGCAAACGAGATGGAAAACAAAGCAGAGGAAGTACCTGAATATTTAAATAAAGCACTTCTGACAAGAGCTATTCAAAGTTATAAGAATGATGAAACAATTGAACTTGTCAAGTTTGAAATTAATCCAGCATTTAGTGAACATTATGCGAGTAAAATGTACCGTTCAAAATTGGAATTTAATAGCACTAAATATCCACAAGCTGAAAATGAAGTGCTGAATGTTGTAATTAAGTCAAAGCCTCTCAATGATCCGTTTCTTGAAATGGTTTTGTCTGGCGGGCCACTTTTTGAAACTGAAATGGAAATGTATGAAAAAGTTTTGCCTGCAATGCATCAATTGTATGAGCGTAATGGATTGAAAGTTGAATTTGGGCCGGAGTAAGTATTAAGATTATTTTGATTTGTTGATGATGGGAATGTGGTATTGCAATGTACATACAAACATTATGGTAGATGAATTTGCATCAAGTTTAAAATTCCAGCTACATTTTGTGCAATAGGATTTTTTGCATGAAGATTTTGTGACAGAGGGAATTTTTTCTTTGGGGGGGGGGGGGGGTTTGAAAATTAATTTCTTTTATGAAAAATAAAGGGGAGGGGTGTTCGTTTTTTTCACGAAAAATCCTAGCAAGTTGAAGAAATTTGCCAGTAAGGGGGGTGAAAATTCACCCACTTAGCTATGCCACTGGACGTAAGTAAAGTAACATAGCAGCATATCTTTAATGGTTAAAAATTTTAAATCAAACACTTTATAGAGCAAATCCCACATTCACCCATTCTTAATTACACAACCACACCTCTAATTCCATTTCCTCGTCTTCTTCTTATTCTCTCTACAAAATTAAGATTGATTTACATTACAACAGAGCCCACTTCAATAATTATATTAAAAGATTTAACACCTGATGGCTACACAGTGTTTCGTACACCACCCGAAAATGTCGAGGATTCTAAATTGTTGATTAAACGACTCGCACAGTTTCATGCTGCATCGATTTATCTTGCGGAAAGTGTAAGTGAATTTTAATTGGCTTTTAGATTAATTGAAAAAGCAGTTGGAAGGAAAGAGCGAGAGACGTAGAGACGGTAACGAACCACAGAAAAAAAATATCAAATGACTTTAATTAACTTGTGGGAAGTTGGCATGACATTTTATTTCCTTCACAGAAGTAAATTATTTTGGATGACAGCATAAACTAAAAAAAGAAATATTTTAATTAAAAATAATTACAGAATGAGGTTGAGGTTAGGCATTTTGATTATACAATCTACAAAACTGAAAATATTGTCGACCACTTCTTCCGTGATACGATCAAAGCATTTAAGGAGATTGTTGAAGGATGGGAAGGTTATGAAGAATATTTGCCGAAACTTGAGCATTTAATTGAAAACATTGGAGCAATTGGAGTAAAGTCGTACACCCCAAACCCGAAAGGTTGCGGATTCAACGTTCTAAATCATGGAGATTTTCATTTACGAAATGTTTTAATTAAGCCTGATGCTGAGCGACGAATTGAAAATTTTTGCTTTGTAAGTTTCTTTTTTAACCTTTGTTGATACAATGTTGAGGAAGTTGAGATGGATTGTTGGGTGATGGTAGACAAGATGCATTTTCAATATGGTATACTTAATTCAAACGGGTTTTTAGAGTTTGAAATTTTGCTACAATTTGGTCTAAAATTTAATAATGTTGAATTTTTAAATTTTTCAATCTGAGTGTACCCAAAGTGTACCCCATATAATCTGTACTCTTAAATCCTCTAAACTATATATCAAATCACTCAAAAATTAATTTTTATCATTCTAAAATTCATCCAAGATACAAACTTAAATTCAATTTCATCAAAGTCTAAAATTATCATCATTATTCTGTTCCAAAACTCATTATATAAGAAATTTATTTTTTTTTTCTCATCAGGTCGACTATCAATTAAATGTATGGTGCAGTCCAGTTGTTGATTTAACCTACATGATGGGACTTTTTAAGTTTTCCGATAATTACACTGATCAAAAAGCAGAAACAGTCGCATTCTATCATCAAGAGCTTGTCAATGCTTTGAAGTTCATCGGATATATGAAAACTCCGCCATCATTATTGGATGTAAATATTGAACTATTGAAGCACGGCTCTATGAACATTGCAATATGGATTAATTTCTTCCCATTCATGTTTATCGATTGGGAAAAGGTAACTGTTGATGATATGATGGGCAATGATAGCGAAAAGAGTAGAAATTTCAAAAAGAATTTGTACAATTCACCGGTTTTGAGATCATTGCTACAGAATGAAATGAGACAATGGATGTTAAAAGGATGGTGGTAGACATGAGATTTGTATTGTGTATATGTGGATTAAAGATTAATAAATAAAGGATTGAAAAATAGTTAAAATTGAAATTTTTGTTGAATTTTCATTTAATACCCTGCCATAATAGGAATTTTTCATTTATACATATCTCTTTGAAGTTTTGAAAACAGTTTCAGCAAACTTGAAAGTTTGTTTGATTGAGGATTCTAACAGAAGAATAGACAGAAAAATACAAAATATTTGAAATTATTAACTGTTTTTTCGCTGAATTTATTTAGAAAAATTTTAAAATTCTTTTAAATTTTAAAAGATTTTTGAACTAGGTATATAAAAAATTCTAAATTTCAAAAACTAATTTTCCGTTACAAAAGACATTTATCAAATTTATATTTAGTTAAAAAATAAATTTATTTTTATTCATTAAAAACCATTTTTGGACTTTTGGGTAAATTTTATTTTTTTAGGCTTGACATTTAAAAACACCAAATATGGAATCGAAAAAGTCAAACAACTCACATTATTACATATTTTTTCTTTCCAACAATTCCACAACAATTATTCAATAAAAGCCACTAAAGTAATTACATCAATGTGGTGCCGAAAATTTGTTATCTTACAAGCTCCACACACAACCACCCACGCCGTTTTACCGACTTATATTGTTATCTTATCAACAAACATAATTTATAATACACATACAGTCATGTTTATAAGCACATGTTGTTTATTCTAATCAGTAAACGAATTTATTCCCACATATATTATGAATGAGCCAAAACGTGCTGCAGACGTTCCTTTATGTCCATATATCACCTGACGCACATAATCATATCAATTATTTTCTATCACCTCAAATTGATATAAAATGAACCTTGATTGATTTTAATGAGAATGAGTATTATGCACAAATATCCATCTGTTATGATATTGAGTGTTAAATGCTAGTGTTGATAGGCAGATATTGTTGATTTTATTTGCTGATGGCTATTGGAAATTTTTATTAAATTGATTGCCAGGGGTTGACACCTTCATCCAGCACAAAAGGACTTTTCATCCGATTTCATCCGGAACAATAGAAAATTTCATCCAGAAATTTCATCAGAAGGTTGTAGGATTAGACGCAGAAAATATTTTCAAATTTCCCAAAATGTATCATGATATAGGTCAAAAAGACTTCTTTTCTCGTTCCAGCATTGACGTCATTTACAAAAGATCCAACTTCAGCAGTAAAATTCCAAGAATTCTAACAAGGTAATTGCGTTTATCTATAGACATCATCCCATTACCAGCAACACACACAATTTTATTTTCATATCTACTAACAAGAAATCCTAAACATTCCATCCAACTTCACAAATCCTCTCCCTCAGCAAATGTGTGAGAATCATTAAATTAAATTTATTTAGTCAATTAACTATCCATACCTAAACATTATTGTGCTAGGTCTATATCTATCCTCTCCATATACCTGTGATTGTGTATAATTGAAAATTAGTGCTACATAAAATTATATTTATATTCATTTTCAGTGTGATACAGTCGAGTCATTGTTGTGGAAATATTCATTACAAAGCAATTAGTTGAATGCATAGACAGAAAATTTGCCACAATAATTCTCATGTAAATCATTGTGTCAGTTAGCAACAAAAGGGTTTTTTTCGGAAAATTCTTTTGTTTTGTTGCTGTTTGATTAGAGTTTAATAGCGTCGCAAATTTAAACAATTTTGTATTAAAGTACTCACGTGTGTGTGAAGTACGGCCGAGACCTATGTCGATGGAACTTTTTAAGTGTACGTAAATTATGTCATAATTATGTCAGTTCCAAAAATGCATAGTTTGAATTTTGTCACCCCTAGGAACATTTGTACCAGCATACCCGATTTTGATCAAAATCTCGGCCATACTTCACACTTATTTGAGCCTAAATTTCTCGTAAGTTTTAAAGTTTTATCAAAAAGTAACTGTGCCTGAATTTTGTCGCTATATTGTGAAATATTTATGACCAAAGAAAAAATTTTTTCATTTCCATACTTTTTTTGTATGTACTAAATACTAAAAAATCGAAAATTTCGATTTTTCAAAATTTGTGTTTAAAAAATTTCTTTTTGCAAGTGATTTATGTCAGAATTATGTCAATTAAGAAAAACACAAGAGAAAATTTTTTTGGCCGATTTTCTTCTCAGTTAACGAATTTTTTAAATTTAGGTCAAATTTGACCATTTTTTCAGTTATTTGGTCATATCTTGACCATATATCATGTTTTATACCTCGTTGGATGCGTATTGCAATGTGTTATAAGAATTCATTAAACCAATTAAAATATAAGATCATCCTAGCGGGATTGGAATCGATAAGTGAAATATTAAAGCTTGAAAAACAGCTAAATGAGTATAAAACACTAAAATCACATTTATATCAAATTAAAATGACTGAAAAAGTTTACTAACAATGTTTACTACCATTTCTAAGAGTTTCAACAAATTTGGTTCAGATAATGTCGAGTTATGAAATTTTTGTTCCTATAAATTGTACAGTGGGCTGAAAATCGATTTTAGGGAATAAGATCATAATACTTTGATGACTTATAGCAGTGTTGTCCAAACTGTGTACCGCGGCACACTGGTGTGCCGTAGAAGATGTCTAAGGGTGCCGCGGAAAAATTTTGAAAATCCCAAAAATAGGCTGTTTTTCAAAAATTTTCAAATTTTCATACATTTTTATCGAAAAAACTGGAAAAAACTTATTTTTAGTATCGAAATATCGATAATTTATTAAAATAGTTTTGATTTATTTGATCAAGGATAAAGTCTTTTTTGCAATTGGTACTATTTTTGCTAAATTAAAATTATAAGTGTGCCGCAGACAAATGTCGGTGTGCCGCGAAAAAATTTTTTGAGTCAAGGTGTGCCGTGGTCCAAAATAGTTTGGACAACACTGACTTATAGTCTCGAGTTTCACGAGTCCAAAAATACTCACAATTCTTTATGTCGTTCATAAAAAAACCCATATAGGCCCAAAATGTGTTTCTGATACAAGTAATTTTAAAAAAATTCGAGTTCCTCACTGAGTGAATGAATTTTTGTGAACTTTTTTTTTATTCGCTCAATTCATCTATTAAGCTTCATGAAAAAATACAAAAGGTATGAAAACATTTCATTTTTATTAGTCGGAAAGTGTCTGTGAAGTTGGCTGGAACGGGTTCTCCAAATGAGCTGAAACTTTGCCAGAATTACGTCCATATTACGTCCATTTTCGTCCCATAATTAAATAATTTCGTACCCTCAACTGGAACTGGATATAGCGTATTCAAAATTTGGGTATCTTTCCGGCCAACTTCACTTTTTGTATCTGGAAAGTTTTGAGGAACTAAGTTTTATGGACAAGTTATATATCAAAATTGATCATCTAATTACGTCCAATTTCGTCCCGTAAAAATTTTTGGAAACGGAAGTGACCATCAAAAGTTATGTGATGTAGAATTTTTGGACCGTACCAAGATTTTTTTCTTCAAAAAATAAAATTAATGTAGCATGTGATATATCAAATCATATCTATTTTTCGCAAGCAGTTCAAATGTAGGAAAAGTTTTAAGTACAAACGAAAAGTTTTGGACATATGGCAGTTCCAATTCTACCTGACTATCCAGTACAAAGTTTCAAAAATTTGGTCAAATGCATGTTATACATCAAAAACATCTATTTTTCCTCAGTAATTCGAATCTCTGCAAATTATTTATCTTACGATGGACATTTTGGACTTACGGAACTTCCAATTTAGGAACCGTACCTCAATATCAATGAGATTTTTTTTTTGGTATAAATTTTTTATTTCTGAACATTTTTACAAAAATTAGGATTCTGAAATCATATTTAAGTTTTGTTAAATTCTTTTTTTTAATAATTGCAATTTTATGATAAGCATATTCTTCTACCTGTAATAAGGTATGCAAGTACTTTAACTTATCAAAAAGTTTCTCGTTTTTAAGATTTTTAAATATTCAGGTAAGAAAAAACACAAATTTAAAGTTCATATTTTAAATTTTTTTAAAAACGAAAAATATGTAACGCTAGTTGATTCAGAAGTAAAGTGCTTATTATAAAAATGCAATTATTAAAAAAATTACAAAAGTCCTCGTGTTTTATATCGAGGGACTTCAGCGCATTTTTGACGCAGCGATTAGCAATTGATTAAATAGAAAAGAATGTCGAGTTTTAAAACTCTATTGCTGTTTCTTTAGTCATAATTCATTTCAATAATAAGTTTAAAACTAAAAATCAAAATTCCTTTAAAATTGATTTTTATAATGTTCAATGCAAAAAATAGCTTTACGATTTAACGGTTTTTTGAAATTCAAAATTTTCCGTTAGCAAAAAATTCAAATTTCTGAACACATCCATTATTTTTCAAATTTCTAAACACATTTGTTTTGTATGAAAAAATTAAATGTTAATTAATTAAGGTGTATAAAAGAAAAAAATTTAATCCGAAATAACGGTCAAAAAAATTTCAAATTTTTTAACGGTTAGAAAAAATTCAAACTTATCATCAGCATAGCTTTGCCCTGCATTGTTTACATATTTTTTTTGAAATATAAAATCGATGAATTAAGCTATTTAATTAATGTTTTTTAACTTTTCAATATAAACGGCGGGAATAAAAACATTCAATGAAGCTATTAAAACAATTCCGAGCTTGCTACGAAGTCTAGATCAAGAGATAATTGGGACCCGAACGACCGAACGACCGAACGACCGAACGACCGAACGACCGAACGACCGAACGACCGAACGACCGATCAAAGTGCATGATTGAGCTTCCTTTTTGAAAACAAGTTTTCAAAAATGCGCTAAAAAAGAATTTAACAAAACTTAAATATGATTTCAGAATCCTAATTTTTGTAAAAATGTTCAGAAATAAAAAATTTATACCAAAAAAAAAATCTCATTGATATTGAGGTACGGTTCCTAAATTGGAAGTTCCGTAAGTCCAAAATGTCCATCGTAAGATAAATAATTTGCAGAGATTCGAATTACTGAGGAAAAATAGATGTAATTTGATGTATAACATGCATTTGACCAAATTTTTGAAACTTTGTACTGAATAGTCAGGTAGAATTGGAACTGCCATATGTCCAAAACTTTTCGTTTGTACTTAAAACTTTTCCTACATTTGAACTGCTTGTGAAAAATAGATATGATTTGATATATTACATGCTATATTAATTTTATTTTTTGATGAAAAAAATCTTGGTAAGGTCCAAAAATTCTACAGCACATAACTTTTGATGGTCACTTCCGTTTCCAAAAATTTTTACGGGACGAAATTGGACGTAATTAGATGATCAATTTTGATATATAACTTGTCCATAAAACTTAGTTCCTCAAAACTTTCCAGATACAAAAAGTGAAGTTGGCCGGAAAGATACCCAAATTTTGAATACGCTATATCCAGTTCCAGTTGAGGGTACGAAATTATTTAATTATGGGACGAAAATGGACGTAATATGGACGTAATTCTGGCAAAGTTTCAGCTCATTTGGAGTACCCGTTCCAGCCAACTTCACAGACACGTCGGAAACTCTTATTTTTAATAGTCGAAAATATAAAATTTTTTAATTTTTTCAACATATTTGCCTCTTGCGCATAGGTTGGTCTCAAAAATTCAAAAAACTAGTTTATATTACAGCTTACGAAATGTCATTTGGTGCTTCAAAAATGAGAATTTTCGATTTTTCGAAAAAATTTCATAACTCGACATTATCTGAACCAAATTTGTTGAAACTCTTAGAAATGGTAGTAAACATTGTTAGTAAACTTTTTCAGTCATTTTAATTTGATATAAATGTGATTTTAGTGTTTTATACTCATTTAGCTGTTTTTCAAGCTTTAATATTTCACTTATCGATTCCAATCCCGCTAGGATGATCTTATATTTTAATTGGTTTAATGAATTCTTATAACACATTGCAATACGCATCCAACGAGGTATAAAACATGATATATGGTCAAGATATGACCAAATAACTGAAAAAATGGTCAAATTTGACCTAAATTTAAAAAATTCGTTAACTGAGAAGAAAATCGGCCAAAAAAATTTTCTCTTGTGTTTTTCTTAATTGACATAATTCTGACATAAATCACTTGCAAAAAGAAATTTTTTAAACACAAATTTTGAAAAATCGAAATTTTCGATTTTTTAGTATTTAGTACATACAAAAAAAGTATGGAAATGAAAAAATTTTTTCTTTGGTCATAAATATTTCACAATATAGCGACAAAATTCAGGCACAGTTACTTTTTGATAAAACTTTAAAACTTACGAGAAATTTAGGCTCAAATAAGTGTGAAGTATGGCCGAGATTTTGATCAAAATCGGGTATGCTGGTACAAATGTTCCTAGGGGTGACAAAATTCAAACTATGCATTTTTGGAACTGACATAATTATGACATAATTTACGTACACTTAAAAAGTTCCATCGACATAGGTCTCGGCCGTACTTCACACACACAGTACTCACGAATGGGGCATTAAATTGATGGCGTTTAACCATTTTAATAGATTAAACCCAGAAGATTCATTTCTTTTACATTCTTTGTGACGAAACGAAAGAAAAGAGATGGAATGGAGGAAAAAGGATGGAAGAAGAAAAATTGTGCAATAAGGAAGATAGTAAAAGTTTGGGAAGTGATTGAGGTTTTGGTGTTTATGGTGCATTTATATGAATTAGTCAGTATTCAAAATCAGTTTGAGCTTGAATTTTTGAAAGGGTTTTGAAAAAGAAATTCTTAAAAAAAATAATTTTTAACTCTTGGAAGTTTGAATTTTTATAAACCGTTAAAATTTCAATTTTTAAATGCCGTTAAAATTTCAATTTTAAAAACCGTTAAAATTTCAATTTTAAAAACCGTTAAAATTTAAATTTTTTAATGTCGTTAAAATTTGAATTTTTAAAAGCCGTTAAAATTTCAATTCTTAAATGCCGTTTAAATTTGAATTTTTAAAAACCGTTATAATTTAAATTTTTTAATGCCGTTGAAATTTGAATTATTAAAAACCGTTAAATTTTACAAAACAAACTGAAATATTTTTTTCAGCTTAAAAGCCTAAATTCATTCCCTTACCCAAAACAACAGCACCAAAAAAAGATAAATTCTCATAGGAATATTTAAAATGAAAATGTTTTTTGCCTCATCTCATTTTAGCCTCATTTTTTTCCTGCAGGAAATTTATCTCATTTTCCCTTTTCCACAATTTCTGTAACAGCATTGCTCATCAACTCAACTCAGTCATTTATGTAAGGAAATGTTGAATTTTTCTCTGTGTACAATACAGTGAGCCTCAAATGAGAACTTAAGCAAGCAAAAAAAAAGGGAAAAAGTAATTTAAAAATGAAAGCAATGGGGCAAAGCAGTAGTCGCTATTCGTGGCGAGCAACAAAGAAACATTAAAAACAATTTTTTTGTAGCTATGAAGCGAAATTGTAAATTGCTCCTTCAACGATCATAACAGACTTCCATTACATCATATAGTCGTGGCTGTATTAAAAGCATCTCCAATCATGCTTAGTAAAAGATTTTCAATGCATTTTTGTGTCTGTATCCGTCTGTATATAGAATATGATTAAATTGAAATGGACGAGCGGGAATGAAAGGAAAGAAAAGAAGAATAGTAAAAATTTTAATAAAATTGATGGCATAAAAGTTTTATGAGCTGCCGAGAGGAAGATAGACGAGATGCAGGCAATAAATTATCAAATATTTCAAATTCTTTTACCAAAAATGGATGCTGCTATTGGTATGAATTAGGCATGTAATATAAATCAAATTGGCAAAATTTAAAAACTTTTTACATAGATAAAACATTTAACGTCCATCTATAGACCTACATCCAATAACTTACAATTCATTCTCCTTCTTTATTTTATTCCTTTCTTCTAAATTAATTCTGACTTCCTTGAAGATCTTCCTAAAACTGACGTATGAAACTTCTCGTAAGCAAAAGAATGAACAAAAATAAAAAAAATAAATAAATTTAAATTTTAATGCTCGATTGATTTGAAAGATTTCATCAACTTTATCACGTACTTCCCTTTCTTCTTGATTCTATTTTTTATGCTGCCAAAATATTTTATTAGAAGCAACAGCCTAGCAATGTGGAGCTATTTACACACAGTGTGAATATGGGAAATTTTCAGCATAAAATTATTTACGTCTCTCTGCTAAAGCTTTATCCCTCAATCATCACTATCGCTGGCAAGCAATTCAAGAAGGCAATAACCCATCGATGTATAATGTATATACGCACAACTGAATGATTTCCAATTATTCCACAAAACTGAACTTTTATTCGAGAAATGCCTTTTGCCATGTGATTGATAAAAAGCATCCAACATAAAAATAAAAATCTTTATGGGGTGCTTTGTTTTGTGATGATGAGCTAAGTATGAAATTTGTCAGACATGCTTAAAAAGTTTCTTTTAAAGAATATTTAAAAAGATATTTTTTTAAATTTTTGTAGTCTCTATTCCAGGTTTTCTTATTTTCAAAGAAAAAAAAAATAATTATAAATATTTTTTAGAATCTTTTTGAATATTTTTATGAAAACAATTTTTTTTTTTCATTTCGGTTCTTTAAAATTTTTGAATTTTTTGATTTTTCTGTTTGATTTATCACAAAGTTTAAAAGTTGTTCCTAACATCATCCAGTTTAAAAATATATCAAACAACAAGCGAAAGATCGAATAAAGCAAAAGCTTTCTGATGGATTCCGACGCACATTACATACATGATTGAGAAAAAGGAATAAGAAGGAGCAAGGAGGAGACAGAAAAAAGCAACATTTTTAAACATTCAATTATTATTGTTCAGTTATGTGGAAATTTAGGGCCGTATGATTTCACAAATCACAAGTTTTTAAGAGATTTGTGAGACGCATTTGCTGTTGTACGAGACAAATGAATGAAAAAATTGGAATTTCTAATAAATGGGATTAAGTCGAAATTGATTGATGGCAACATGGGACGGAGACGAAAACATTTTTTTATGATTCAATTAGCTCTTTAATTGGATGGCATTAAGAAATAAATTTATGGGTGCTTGTGATTCAATTGGCGGAATAAATGCGGTGTTTGAAATTTTAATAGAAATTATGTCAAAAATACAATATTTAATCCCACTAAAAAGCTTTAAACTAAACACTAAACATACACTAAAGAAAAAGTCTTGAAAGATTGTAACTTAATACATCAATTCATCCTATGCTGGTCATTTAATTAGAAATGAATTTCTCGGAAGGAAAATAAATTAAGAAGAATTTATTTGGGCTCATTAAGCAATCTGTCGAGCACCGAGGAGGAAAATATTCCTAATGTTTATTTTAGGATTAAAGTTAATGAAATTCTTTGAAAATCAATTAAGGAAAAATAGCTTCTTATGGATCTTAGAGAAATTTATGAATTTCTGTTCTCCTAGAATTTATTTGCCTAATTTAATTTCAACATCTCAGAAATTAAATGTAAGCTTTAAAAAAATCTACATGACCCTCAAAACTACTTCAAATATGAGAAGAAGAAAATATAAAATTTCCATAAAAAGAATCCAAAAGGAAATTCAACCATAAATATTATCATTTACTCTATTGCTTTGACTATCATAAAGAAGTCAAAAACACACATATACCCAAACAACATACATTTACACATAAAAAAAGAAGAAGAGAATATTCAGTGAGCTTTCTAGATTTATTACATGATCCAATGTGCTCCAAGAAAAGAAAAAAAAAATCTTTATATATCCACAATAAATTCTTTACTTAATCTCAATCTAATTTGATATAAATTTACTTCTCCTTTATGCCTTCTTCTTGTTCCTTTCCCTACCATCGTTTTCATTTTTGCGCTTGAATCTTCCTTCTTGCCATCTCAATTCGACATCTTTTGGTGCAGACAGTGTTTTGGTTGAAAAAGTTGTTGATGATGTTCAGAGAGCATTGATGGATTGGACGCACTTTGTTGTGTGGAATATAGAAATTCACCATTAAAATTTACCTCTCGTTTTGACTTTTTTATGGACACAACTTGATACTTCTATGTCCGTTCTACCAACATTCCATTAGTTCGGTAATCTTATAGCTCTTTTCCCTTTTTTACTTATTTCTTACATTTTTTAGTTTCTGACCCAATCCTGTCTCCAACGTTGCCCTGAGCTCTAATTCCTCTTAAACCCAGCGCGTAAAGCAGTTGAAGGATCTAAACTTCTGAAAAAGCACAAATTTGGAAATGACTGGATTAGAACCCAAGACTTTCGGGTTCCCACTCAAAATTTGTGCCAAGCAACTTTCCATATATTACAAAAAGGTACTTAACTGTTTTCATATAGACCAACAAGTTACCTATCTGCTTAAGTAGATTACTTTATTTGAAATCTAATGAGAACCTAAAAAAGTATCCTTCAACATTCAAAAACCTAAAACTGCAACCCAACTGTCACTCACTCATCAATCCCCACAAATCAGCATGAAATTCCTCGATTCATCAGTAACAATCATTTCCTGACTTTTCACACTACTTCAAAAAAAAAAAATCTCGACCCTCACAGTATGCTATCATCTTTCTTTTAATTTTCAGAACTTGACCTACAAAATATGTCAACCCACATGTCCAGTCACCCAGTCAACCTTCATCAAACAATTCAGTCACAAAATTTCTTTGTTAAAATGCCCTCCGAAAAAAAAACGAGAGAGCTTTATGTGAACGACATAAAATGGATTTTATTTGCAAAGCTTTATTTAGTACACACACATGCATAAGATATGAAAAGTAAGTAGTAGAACGTTCGACTTGGAAGATATCTACAGACATTCCATTTTATTGCAGTATAATGAAGGTAATAATGTTCCAAAGTAATAAAACGAAATCAATAGACATCTTACGATGAAAAACATGAGAGGCAACAGCAAGAATGAATTGCGTTCTCATGTGGATTTATAGAAATGTTTACAGATGCACATGATGTACATAAATAAAAAAAGCTGCCGTCGGCTTAGTCAAGTGGATCAAGTTCATTGTCATTAAATTACTTAATATTACAGTTATCGTTAATATCTTTTGATATGTAATAAAATATTTTCTTTCTTGATTCCTTCTGCTTGTTATGGATTAATATTATTGGATGGATATTTGAATGAGCATTTATTTCAGTCTGGGATTAATGAATGGAATTAATTAACTATGATGATCTTATCGCCTTTCTGAGTGACAGCCAAAATAAAATTAGATCTTGGACTAAGGAGAATGGTTGTCTGGGGAGATGTTGTGGTTTGTTTGGATGTTTGCTTGGAGGTTTGATGTAATTGAGCAATAAGTATCAATTTTGAAGCTTGTATTTACATAAAAATTTAAGCTTGAAAAATTTTCAAAAATTCGAATTTATAACGGTTTTTTTAAAATTTGAATTATTTTAATTTTTACCAGAAATGTAAATTTCACTAAGTATTGAATAAAACCATTGTTATAAAACAATTGATTCCCAGTTCACATTAATATTAGTGTCGTAATTAATCAATAGCTTCTTCTATTATAATTCTATTTTAATTATCAAACTTCTGTTACATAATTGTTCCCAAATGCCAAATTTACTACACAATATCTATTCTATTATTCGCATAATTATTGCCAAATTTCATAAAAGATAAAGTTTATTAAATGAGATAATAAATTCAAGTATGTATATCACAATACAAAATAATACCAAATATAAATAAAGCTTCTGATATGAACATTCAGCATTTAATTACAGGAACAGATTTAGCTATTAAGTCATAATTTAATTAAGATAGCAAAAACTTATAATCAAGAATATAAAGTGAACAACCTGATAAACTGAATAAACCATGATAAAGTTATTTACCTGTCGTCTTTATTACAGTGATGATTAAACTTAAAGTACCTTGAATTATGATAATACTGATGTTGTTGTTTAATTGACTGAATTATAATGAATAAGTTTATTTTAAAATATTTTCTTGAATATGTTATTGTTGTTTGTTGGTTTAGTTGTGTAATAAAATTTTATAGCACATATATTGAGAAATTTAATGTAGCTTGAAGCATACTTGAACCTTGTAAATTTAAAGACTTCAAGAATTTATTTTCAAGTGAATATGAACTGCAGTTTTGAAGGTTAAAGATGTTTCAGGGGCGTAGCCAGGGGAGGATCCAAGGGGGTCCGGACTCCCTTTCAGAAAAATTTCTTCATTTTTCTAGGAGTTTTAGAGGAAAAAACATTTAAACCCCTCTAAAATTTTTTCTTCCACACAAAAAAATTTTTAGATCCCCCCAGAAAAAATTTCTGGCTCAAATTCAAATCGAAATGTATGAAAAATGAAAATTTGAATTTTTTTATGGTAAGTTTTTAGTTATTCAAATCGAGGACCCCCTGTATTTAAATCATTTGTTAAAGCTATGATGTACGAAAATAATAAAAAATAGGTTAATTTTTTTATTTAATTCTGAATGAATTTTTAGAAAGAATTATGAGACAAAATTCTTATAATCGCATTCCACAAATCATTTGTTCAAAAATAAATCTCATCACGCTTCACGAAAGCATGGAAGCATCACATAAATTGGGCATCACTGATTTCAATCTTATCATTTTGATATTCTCATTGCAAACTGTATAACAAAAATAACCACAACAATCAAAAGCATTTAACCTAAAGCGGAAAAGAGTGAGTGAGACAGCTAGCCAAAGCGAGAGAGAGGCATTGTTAAGTACTATTTGTATCTGAGAGCAAAATAAAGCAAGAAGAAGGAAAGGAAAAATAAAAAAAAAAAACTTTTTTATTCCCACATTAATCGCTTGTAGCATGCTACAAGTATAGGACGGTAAGACAAAATATTGAGGCGAAAAAAAAGTTTAATTAATTAAAAATATGTCAAAAACTGTTCCCGGCTGGCTTGATAAAGATTTCTTTACGAAAGTTATAAGAAATTATACGAAAGAAGAGGAGGCAATTCTAGTAAGTTTCTCAATTCGTTCTGGATCAAATGCGGGTGAAAATTTTGCCAGTGATTTGTTTCGTGTCACCTTAAATTATTCTAAAACTCCACGGACGTCAACAGCAGGTGATGTGACAAGAAATATTGAAACAATTTCGGTAATTGTGAAATCATTGCCGGTAAATGAAGATGTTGATATTGACAATCATCGTATGTTTCTAAATGAGATGAGAATGTATGGTGAGAGTTTAGTTGACATTGATAGAATTGTGCGGATGGCTTATGGAGAGCTTAAATTATTTCCCAGGTAAGAGAGTCATGGGAGATGTGGTGAGAGACTTAGTGAGTAAATAATTGAACATTGAGTGCTATTCAATTAGGAAATTGAGAATTAAGCGCGTGAAATTTTGTTTATTTTTTTCTTCTGTTATTTGCGTAAGTATTTTGTTTTTATCAAAAGCTTATCACTGTGTTGGTATGAATTGTCAAGGTCAGTAGTCGTTTTGCCCATATGGAGCATATAAGTTATAAAGATGAAACGTAAAATCTGTACTCATTTTTTGTTTAGATTTCTCTTTTAAATTAACCTTGAATATAAAATTCACAGAACTTTAACTTTTATAGATTTTGTTCAAAAAAATACAATTTATTATTTATAAATTTATTTATATAAATTTGAATTTTTTAGAATTTTTAAAAAAATCGTTCTAAATCTTCAAAAAATTTAAGCTGATTTAAAAAACGCGTCAAAAACATTGAAAAGCACTTAAAGTCCTCTAACTTGAACAAACTTGAACCCCACCCCCTCGATCTAGCCAATAATTTTTGACCGACTGCCGCTTAGCAACTTCTGCTAATAGATATTAATGACGTTGTCCATGTTATTTTCTTTCTGTTAACAGTTTAATTTATCAAACAACTAAACCAACCGCTGTTATTGTTCTCGAAGACTTGAGTTCATATGGCTTTGCAACAGTTTGTGCACCAGATGAAAATTTGGAAACGACAAAAATGATATTTTATCGACTTGCCATATTTCATGCTGCGAGCTTTTACTTGGCAGATAATGTAAGAATATTCAATAAGTTTTGCTACTGCTTGTGCATTAATCACATTAATAAATAATTCACTCGGTTGATTTTTCTATTTTCTCATTTCTTGAGATCATTTACTTTCCCTTTTTTTTCCTTGTCATTGCTCATTCAATCATTTATCATAACCACAAGCTGTCACACAATTTTCATCTTTACCACTTACTTACGTACTTTCATTCATTCTTCTTGTTCCTTTTTTTTACTACCTCATAAATTCCCCAAAGGAAATCAAGAACAAAAAGATATTGTCTCTGATGCGGGAAATCAATTTTCATTTTCATTCTTCATTCAACTTTTTTTACTTTTAAAAAGGAAATTTTGTCTTTTAATAACTCTGACCTTTTTCCTTTGGGCTTGCTCTATTGTCTTGTCTACACGCATAAACATTTTTCTTTAAATTGAAAAGTTCATTGAAAGCATTTTTAAGTACGCATAATGAGCTTGCCTGGTGGCAAAATTCTTAATTTAGATGAGTTAAAATCATGAAAGTTCATTGGTATATAAATGGAGTTGGTAGAAGAAATGAAGGATTTTTGCTTAAATTTCAATCTAAATTTTGTTTTTTTGTTAAACTTAATTTGCAACTACAAAAAATCGAAGCGATGACTCAAAATGTGTCAAAAATTAAAGCATCGATTTAAAATTAAAGCATCGATTTAAATTTTAGAAATTTTCAAGTCGTTAACTTAAAGCAATGATTTAAATTTTACAAAACTTAAAGCAACGACTTAAGTTGAGCAAACCGAAATTAAAGCAACGACTCATGTTTCAAGCTTACATAGATCAATACTCAAACAATATTTTTCACACCTTTAACTTTTCTTTTGAAATAGGGTGCCGACTACACATCATTCAATTATTCTGTGTATCACATGCCAGAGTCAATTCAGGAGTCATTTTTTAAACACAATCTCCGAATATTCAAGAATCTTATGTTAAATAATGCTTGGCCGGAGATGAATGAGTCAAAGTATGTGAAACGTGTAGATGAAATGATCGAAAAATGTACGGAAAGAGGTAAACGAGTTTTCAGCATTTCAACATCTGGCTTTAACTGTCTAAATCATGGTGATTTTTTCATGAGAAATATGCTTTTTCGGAGGGCTGCTGTCGATGGAAGAATTTGCGATGTGCAATTTGTAAGTACAAAAGAACTCATTTTTCTTCTCAGACTCCTTTCTTTTCTTTTTTTTTCTTTTTATTTTCATCCACAACCTTGCGTCAATTTTCTTTTTTACTTTTTTTTTTTTGTTCGACATGAAAAAATAATCAATTGCGAGTTGAAGAAAAATTGTAAGAAAGAATGGATACAGAACATCGGGCAAATGAGGGTGAGGGAAAAATGAGAAGCAAAAACTTTTTTAATTGATAAAGTCCAACATTTTTTTCTGCTGCTGCTTTCATTTTTTTCATGTCTAAAAATTATTTTAATGAGGATTGTTTAAAAGAAATTTGCTGAAAAGAAAGAAAATTATTTTCCATCGATATTGCTGACTTTTTGTGTTTAATTGAGAATATTTTACTTTTTTGTTGATTTACATTGAGAATCTGGGTTCAAATAATTAGTTAAAATAAGTAAATTTTCGTTCTAAATCAACACTTAATTTATAAGGAAACGTTTAAAATCGAAGCCAAGCTTTATGAATAAAGCCAAGCTTTATGAATAAAGCCAAGCTTTATGAATAAAGCCAAGCTTTATGAATAAAGCCAAGCTTTATGAATAAAGCCAAGCTTTATGAATAAAGCCAAGCTTTATGAACAAAGCCAATCTTTATGAATAAAGCCAATCTTTATGAATAAAGCCAAGCTTTATGAATAAAGCCAAGCTTTATGAATAAAGCCAAGCTTTATGAATAAAGCCAAGCTTTATGAATAAAGCCAAGCTTTATGAATAAAGCCAAGCTTTATGAACAAAGCCAATCTTTATGAATAAAGCCAATCTTTATGAATAAAGCCAAGCTTTATGAATAAAGCCAAGCTTTATGAATAAAGCCAAGCTTTATGAATAAAGCCAAGCTTTTTGAATAAAGCCAAGCTTTATGAATAAAGCCAAGCTTTATGAATAAAGCCAAGCTTTATGAATAAAGCCAACTCGAAAGGCACAGATCGGATAATCGAGATGAAATCCGGCACCAAGCCGAAGTGAGGCCAGCACCAAGCTGGCATACAATTTAAGCCGAAGTGGTGCTGGCCTCACTCCGTTTTAGTGCCGGAATTCGTCTCGATTATCCGACTTGTGCCTTTCGAGTTGGCAAGTTTTATAAATAAAGCTAAGCATTATGAAGCCAAGCTTCATATAATATTATAGATTTTTTAAACAATTGGTCACTATTACAATCAAATTCAAGAAATTTAAGAACCATTTAAAGTTTAAATATACCTACATATTTGTTCCAGAATCTTGACTAAATGTATGTTTTTTCCTTACCCAAAATCATCACAAAATAAACAAAATTTAAAACACAATTAAATTTGTCTGAGCTAAATGGTTTATCTAAACAAGACCTTGAATAATTGCCGAGAGCGCTTTCCATCCCAAAGATCAAAAATTTCTATAACAATGTGAATTAAATTTTCAGATACTCAGAATCATCTCTTTAAAAACTTCACAGCAAAACAAACAAACATGAAAAGTTTACTATTTATAAATACATTTACCTCTAAGCGCATAGCAACATATCTATGATAATTTCTTAAATTTAACAATAAGAAGTTCAAGCTATAAGAAGATGAAAGATTTTATCAGAAAAATTTTCCCTTAAAAATGGTTTTATGATAAGCATATTAAGCTGATCTATTTTCATTACAAAAGGTGAATTAAATCTAGCTTAAGGAATATAAAAAATAAAATAAGGACAATATCTGATTTTGTCAGGGATTTTTGTTTTTCGAACATAAATGGATGTGTCATAGCAACATGTATTAAAATAGCTGTAGAATAAGGTTTAATGTTGTAAATGTTGACATAGCTTTGTGTAATTTTGCACATTTTTCTCCGAAATTAAGATGAGAAATTTTGTTGTTGATTTTCTTCAGACCGTGGAAATGTCGAAATTGACCGTTAAAATATAATTTAAATTATTTTTGACCGTTACACAAAATTAAAAAATGATGATTTAACTAATATTTAACAATGTTATTGGGCTTAATATACTTTTAATTTCTTCTTTAATAAATAAACTTTCAATTAAAATACTCAAACCTTTCAAAATTGATAAAATGGTTTATCAATAAAACAAAAACAACAATATAAACAATAAATTCCGAAACAAAAAAGTTAAAAATTTGCAATAAAACCTGAATCCCTGCCTGAATCTTTGATGATTAAAAGTTAATTAATGCATTTCTTAAGCATTAAACTATAAAAATCAATTGTTAGAGCATCAAATAATAGAATAATTGATCAGAAAATAATGATTTTTAATTTTACTGTTTTAACGGTCAAAATAGATTTGAAATTTTTTGGTTTGTCGAAACATTTTGAATCCTTCGACATTGAGTGTCGGAGGATTTCGACATTGAGATTTCCACGGTCTGATTTTCTTTTTCTGAGATCAAATTTTTCCAAGTCTGTAAGATTAAATTATTCATGCTGAAGATTCATTTAATGTGAAAAAGATTAAATTGAATTTCTAAAATTATTTTGCTGAGGTTCTATTTGGAAATGAATGTTGGCAAATAAAAGGTCTTTTGATGATTTTTCATCTGTTGTTTGTGGGGGTGTTTTTGAAATTTTTTCGTAGCAAATATGGGAGTGAAGTTGTCATGATAAAGTTAATCTAATTATATCCCTGGATTTTATGTAAACAACTTGGTTCCCTTCATCCTATTTTGATTTTAAATTTTCAAGATAATTCAAGATTGAAAATTTTTCAGTATGTCGCAAACTCTATGGAAAATAATGAAAAAACTTAATTTAATTTAAAATATTTCTTTTCTCACATTTCTCTCGTAAATCATTGAATTTTACCTCGTTCGTCGCATTGCTCCTTAAATTTCAATAATTTTTTTTTTCATTTCTTCTAGTTACAATTTTTTAACAGTTCCAAAATAAAACTTTATTCTAAATTGCAAAACTTTTTTAATAATTCATGTGAAAAAAAATATTCACTTGTAATTTTTCATTTTTCTACTTTTCGATATGAGTTATGCTTGAAATATATCAATTTAAGCTACATACAAGCATGTCGTTCTTAGTTATTGAAAACTAATGATATTGTGGTTGAATTGGTGAAATCTGAACTTAAAGAAAATTTTTTGAAAATTTGAAACATTCATCAAATTTGGATTTTTAAAAATGGTAGGAAAATGATGGAATTAAGAAATTAAGAACTTAAAAGTTTTAAAACTAAAGAATCTTTAAAATATTCAAAATTTTAAAATTTAAAATAAAATAACCTAAAATCAATTGTTTTTTAAAAATCTTCAAAAATTTTTAAAAGAAATGTACAAAAAAAAAATTCCATTTTCCTTCTCTCACCTCATTTTAGTTGGACTTTCAACTGAGCGTCTTTGCATCACCAGCTGTTGATATTTTTATGGCACTTTATGGTTCAATGACTTTAGAAAATCGTTTACGATATCGAAATGAGATGATTTTATTCTACTACGAGACCTTTGTCGATAGCTTAAAAAGATTTGGATACGTAAAGGAGCCACCGACATTGCTCGATTTGCATGTTGAATTAACACGATGTGGTGCTCTTGGTGCTCAATTATGCTTATGCTATTTACCATATCTTATTAGTGAATTCGATAAAGTTAATTCAGATGTTATGTTCGTAGTAAATGACGATACGGAGAGCTCAAAAAGAAATTTATATTTAAATGAAAATTATGCTAAAGTCATAAAAGAGGAATTCAAAGAGTTTTTCTATAATGGATTTATTTAGTGGATCATCGATGTAACTAGGAGTAACTGTTAAAATTAGTTCACAAACTGACCTCAGAAATTATACAAAAAATGAAATTTATTTTACTAAATTTTTTTAATTTTTTATGGTGTTGGTAAATAAAGTTTTAATAAAAAAAAATTTGAAATATGAAGTTTTCTTTTAAAAAAATATAATTCTTTCAGTGTCCATGGACAAAAAAATGTTAATATTTCAGCACTGAAAGAAAGTTTTGAAAATTTGATTAAAACCTAAAAATTTATACAAAATTAATTTTTAAAATGAAAATCATATCGAATTTTTTAAATAACAGGGGTGTCCTCGATTTGAACTCCTGTTTTATTCCAAAAAATTTCTATTTAAATCGAAACTTATGAAAAATGACCGTTAAAAACGAAAATTTGATTTTTTTGCATGAGAAATTTTTGGATATTCAAATCTAATCCCTGTAATCAAAAAACTAAAGTCACATTTTTACTATTTATGATGAAAAAAATAAAAAGAAAAATGATTTTCATGCGTGTAATTAAATTGTTTGTTTTGTTGAACTTTTATGTCTTCAATTAACAATAGAATCCTCGTTAGTGCCATATGCAATTTTAATTATTTTTACAAACTTCATGAAGCACTGCAAAAAGTTGCAATTTAAAAAATATATTAAATTATTTATGTATCTATGGTAAACTCAAATTAAATTTTCATTCATTTCTCACATTAAATTTTCAGCTAACAATTTGTGTCCATCAAGTAAAACGGAGACCTAACGAATTGAGCAATGTGCTATGTATGGGTTTTTTGTGCAATTTTGTGAAAACCAAAAAACATCCTCTTTGAATTTTGTGAACGTCATACTTTCGAGATATGAGCATCTCAATATGTAAAATTGACAGATTTTTCCATTTTTACTTTTTTAGCCATAGCTCTGGCATGACTTGATGAAAATTATTCAAACTTGGCCTGTTTTTTGTGCATATATCCCTTAATAAAATAAGTTAAAAAGAATTTTGAAAAAATGTTTTCTTGGAAAGTTATAGCGATTTTAATGTGTAAACTAGGTCAAAAAAAGCTATTTTTTTACATTTTTGGCTATAACTTTGACAGAACTTGATGAAATCTCTTCAAATTTGACCTGAATTTTGTGCAGGCATCAATAAACAGAATAAACTTAAAAAAATTTTGAAAAAAACTATTTTTGAATAATTATAGCGATTTTGATGTGTAAATTAGGTAAAATAAACCTATATTTTTACATTTTTGGCTATAACTCTGTCAAAACTTTATGAAATCTCTTCAAATTTGGCCTGAATTTTGTGCAGGCAACACTGAACAAAATAAACTCAAAAAAATTTTGAAAAAAATTATTTTTGAAAAATTATAGCGATTTTGATGTGTAAATTAGGTAAAATAACCTATAGTTTTACATTTTTGGCTATAACTCTGTCAAAACTTTATAAAATCTCTTCAAATTTGACCTGAATTTTGTGCAGGCATCAATAAATAGAATAAACTTAAAAGAATTTTGAAAAAGATTATTTTTGAAAAATTATAGCGTTTTTGATGTGTAAATTATGATGTGTAAATTCAGGTCAAATTTGAAGAGATTTTATAAAGTTTTGACAGAGTTATAGCCAAAAATGTAAAACTATAGGTTATTTTACCTAATTTACACATCAAAATCGCTATAATTTTTCAAAAATAATTTTTTTCAAAATTCTTCTAAGTTTATTCTGTTTATTGATGCCTGCACAAAATTCAGGTTAAATTTGAAGAGATTTCATAAAGTTTTGACAGAGTTATAGTCAAAAATGTAAAAATATAGGTTTTTTTGTCCGAATTTACATTTTAAAATCGCTATAATTTTTCAAAAATAATTTTTTTCAAAATTTTTTTGGATTTATTTTGTTTAGTGTTGCCTGCACAAAATTCAGGCCAAATTTGAAGAGATTTCATAAAGTTTTGACAGAGTTATAGCCAAAAATGTAAAAATATAGGTTATTTTACCTAATTTACACATCAAAATCGCTATAATTTTTCAAAAATAATTTTTTTCAAAATTCTTTTGGGTTTATTTTGTTCATTGATGCCTGCACAAAATTCAGGTCAAATTTGAAGAGATTTCATAAAGTTTTGACAGAGTTATAGCCAAAAATGTAAAAATATAGGTTTTTTTGTCCAAATTTACATTTTAAAATCGCTATAATTTTTCAAAAATAATTTTTTTCAAAATTTTTTTGGGTTTATTTTGTTCAGTGTTGCCTGCACAAAATTCAGGCCAAATTTGAAGAGATTTCATCAAGTTCTGTCAAAGTTATAGCCAAAAATGTAAAAAAATAGCTTTTTTTGACCTAGTTTACACATTAAAATCGCTATAACTTTCCAAGAAAACATTTTTTCAAAATTCTTTTTAACTTATTTTATTAAGGGATATATGCACAAAAAACAGGCCAAGTTTGAATAATTTTCATCAAGTCATGCCAGAGCTATGGCTAAAAAAGTAAAAATGGAAAAATCTGTCAATTTTACATATTGAGATGCTCATATCTCGAAAGTATGACGTTCACAAAATTCAAAGAGGATGTTTTTTGGTTTTCACAAAATTGCACAAAAAACCCATACATAGCACATTGCTCAATTCGTTAGGTCTCCGTTTTACTTGATGGACACTAACAATTTTTTATCCAGCATTAAAGCACACCCAACTCTAAGATATCAACTTTCATGTCGCACAAATCCATTGAATGCTGAGCAAATCTAAAGTTTCTAACTTTTTTCTTCTTCTTTTCCTCTTTCAACATTTACTACATAATTAGCTACAAACACAGAACTTTATAGAAAAAAAAAATCAAGCAAGAGTCCAAAACTTTTGCCACCAACTTCCTTTTTCTGTTATGTCGTTTAATAAACTTTATAATTAATTATATGTTGTAAATTAAGAAGAAGAAACGCGTTGATGTGAATGAAAAATAAAAACTTGAGAAAGGATAAGTTTTCATTAACATTTTTTCTTGCTTTTTATTTTCTCAGTTTTATATAATTTTAGATATTTTTGCCAAATAGATTTTCTCTTAAAGGTGGGTTTTCTACAGATAAATTGGGGGTAAGGGTCTCACCTTTTTAAGCTGCAGACACTGCGAATCTACTAAGACAGAATCTATTGTACCACAGCCAGTAGACCTACCCTACGAAAATTTTAGCCAGATTTTTGTCCGATTTCGCCAGACATTGGTCAAACGACTTTTGCCAGACTCGGACAAATGAACGACTTTTGCCAGATTCCCCATATACCCTAACAGGCAATGATGACGATATTCCGACGCGATCACGAT
Organism: Chironomus striatipennis; assembly: GCA_026123125.1. Classification (NCBI taxonomy): domain Eukaryota; kingdom Metazoa; phylum Arthropoda; class Insecta; order Diptera; family Chironomidae; genus Chironomus; species Chironomus striatipennis. The sequence goes on along the minus strand of CM047392.1, from coordinate 13,811,195 downwards.
AGTGATTGTAATCACTATCGACCTTTTTTTCATATTTTCGTGATCGCATCGTTAGATTACAATCAGTGATTACAATCAGAACATGCCAACTTGCATAAGTTTGATTGTAATCACCTGATCACGATCAATGATTGTAATCAAGTATGAATTTTCGTAATCAAACAAATAAGAAAAAAATTATGATTTACTCGATTGTAATCACTGATTATAATCATTGATCGTGATCAGTCGTGATCACAATCACTGATCGTAATCAATGAACATAATCAGTAAGAACGCAATCAATGATTATAATCAATGATTGTAATCGTTGATCACGCTCAATCATGAGCATAATCATTGATTATGGTCACTGATTGTAATCAAATAATACTATCGTAATCATTTAAAAAAATTACTTGCACGATCAATGATTGTAATCATTGAACATAATCAATTGCGATCGTGATCACTCGATTATAATCACTGGACATAATCATTGATCACGATCAGTTGTGAATATAATCGTTGATTGTAATCACTGATTGTAATCAAATATTTTTTAAAATCATCTAAAAAAATAACTTGACAAAAACTTGCATGATCGTTGATTGTAATCAATGATTGTAATCAGTGAGCGTAATCAATCGTGAACGCAATCATTGATTACAATCACTGAACATAATCAATGAGCGCGATCAGTTATGAGCGTGATCAATGATTGTGGTCACTGATTGTAATCACATAAAGTTTTCAGAAACATTAAAAAACTTACTTGCACGATCAACGATTGTAATCACTGATTGTAATCAATGAGCGTGATCAATTGTGAATGTAATCAAGGATTATAATCACTGAACATAGTCATTGACCATGCTCATAGCTGATTGTGATCAATGATTGTGGTCACTGAACATAATCAAAGATCATGTTCATTGATTGTAATCACTGATTGTAATCAAAGAAAACTTTTCGTAATCATTAAAAAAATTTCCTTTCACGATCAACGATTGTAATCACTGATTGTAATCAATGAGCGTAATCATTTGTGAATGTGATCAATGATTATAATCACTGAACATAATCATTGAGCGCTATCAGTTATGAGCTTGATCAATGATTGTAGTCACTGATTGTGATCAAATAAATTTTTCAGAAACTTTAAAAAAGTTACTTGCACGATCAGAGATTGTAATCACTGATTGTAATCAATGAGCGTAATCAATCATGAACGTAATCATTGATTACAATCACTGAACATAATCAATGATCACAATCAGCTATGAGCATGATCAATGATTGTGGTCACTGAACATAATCAAAGATCATGTTCATTGATTGTAATCATTGATTGTAATCAAAGAAAACTTTTCGTAATCATTAAAAAAATTCGAAATTCAAGAAATTTTTTTTGATCACGCTCACAACTGATTGTAATCACTGATCATGATCATTGATCACACTCACAACTGATTGTAATCACTGATCGCGATCACTGATTACAATCACGATCGTAATCACGAGACAAATTGATTAAACTCGGATTAAACTAATTATTAAACAGTGTAAAACTTCTCTAACAGTTGAAAATCAACCCCCGTACACTAATCGAGCGTTAAAACTGTAAAAAAGTACATCAAAAATATATAGTAACTTAAATATGTCTTTTGCCATATTTAAATTATTATATAATTACAGATGGTGACTTCAAGGAAAAACGCGAGATCTCGAAAGTTAAGCAACGCAACGACAAAGGATGGGTGACCGAAAAATTTCTAAGTATAAAAATTTCTAATACAAAATATCTAATACTAACATTAATACTAATAACACTAATACTAATAAAAAAAATGCTTAGAAAATTTCGGTCCCACCGAAAAAAATAATTTTTTAATTTTTTTCGTAATCATTCCCCCCCGAAGTGATTGTAATCACTGATTACAATCAATGATCATAATCAGTGATTACAATCATTGATCGTGATCATTGTGATTACGATCAGTGATTACAATCAGTGATTATGAAATTTAAAAAATTGCATGCAAGTTTCCACTTGCATGCAAGTTAGTGATTGTAATCAGATACGATAATGATCGCGATCAGTGATTGTAATCAAATTAGCGCGATCGTGTCGGTACCGTACTGTAATCAAATGAATGTATGGAGTGATGACGAAAATTTTCGTCATCACAAAACCGTTTCGTAATCACAAATATCGTATCTGATTGTAATCATTGCCTGTTAGGGATAGCAAATTCCTTAACTGCACGAAAATGCCCGAATCAACAAAGACAGTGCCAGACAAATTTTGTCGGGCCGATTTTCGCCAGACAAATCGTTCACAAGTTTCACTTGTGTACGATTTTTGCCAGACTTGCATGGAATTTTGCCAGACTTGCAAACGATTTTTGGACGATTTTTGCCAGACTTTTTTTCTCGAATTTTTAAAAAAATTATTTTTCCCATTTTTCTTATACTTCACAAGCGCTGTTATTTTTTATCCATCCGATTTTCGCCAGATTTCTGCAAGATTTTGTCTTGGGATTCGAACCGTTGCCTGCTAAGTTGTGTTTTTTTTTGTACCTCTGAGTTGTCCGCTGCGCCACTGTTGTCTGAAATGATATATTTTCAGAGTGGCGAAAAGACATATTTAAGTTGCACATAACTCAGAACTGAACATTTAAAAGTTTTTCATTACTTTTATAATTTCAAAATAAAGTAAATTAAGTATTATTTAATTAATTTTTTAAATAAAAAAAAAAATTGTAACGCCAGTAATGTTTTATTTCATGATAATGATTTCAAGTAATTCCAATTCATATTAACATACTTTTAAAACTTTTATAATATAGCAATTTTTATAAATTATAAAAAAAGGTTTGTTTAAAATTATAATTATGTTTTGAGAAAAAAATGAAGTTTCTCATAAATTATTGAAAAACGTTGTAACTTATGAACGATAATAATTTTTGAAAATTCAGCCATAGCTGGCTTATAAAATAGTGCTTAATTAAACTTTTGTTTTGTCATAATAAACTAAAAGAACACTACAATTATTCAACTTCATTAGTACATTAAAAATTTGAAAAAAATTACTGAAAATATAAAAATAAGCAAACATGAATTCAAAATATCAACGTCACATCTAATCTGCTGTTTCATTTGCTTGAACATTTGTTTGTAACAAATTCAAAATGTTACTAAAATATCCTTTCTCATATTACTGCTCAATGAAATGTGTCAATTTGTTTGTAACAATTGATTAGATCAAAACTTTTAATGTCTAAAGTAAATTACTTTCACGACCAATAATTTATAAGCTTGGTTTTTTGGAAAGATATTTGAACGACTTTTGCAGGAATATGCCAGATTTTTTAAAAAAAAAATTAAGCTAGCATTGTCGGATGAATTCGTGTGAAAATCGGACAAATTTCCATATAAGATTTTCGCCAGAAAAAATCTTGCAATTGTCCGCCAGAATTTTGGCCGATTTTCGACAGAATTTTTCCTTGAGTTTTTCTTCCAAAAATCTTGCATTTTCGTGTGGCTATGTAAAAAGTTGTTGTACGATTTTTGGAAGAAAAACGCAAGAAAAAAAAATCTTCCAAAAGTCTGGCAAATTCTTCCATTAATCTGACCGACGAAGCATATCTGGCAAAAATCTGGCTAAAATTTTCGTAGGGTACAGTTTATAGTGGGGTCCGAACCATTTGATTTGCTACCGAAAAAATTACAAATTTTTAAAAGATTATGAAAACACACATATGTAAAATTTTGAATAATTAATAACTTTTAAATTTAAAAAGGTTAACTTATGAGTCGTCATAAATGACGTCCGAAGTTAACGGTAATTTTCAATCAGAAAAATGATAATTTCAGAATTGTAGGAAATTCTATTGTTCTCGACCTCAACCCCCTCTCGGACATTATTTATAAATGACCCCATAAATAATAGATTTTTCAAAAAATTCAATTTGAAATTAAACAATGATTATGTTTTCAAGAAAATAATTTAATTTAATATTGCTTTGAAAAATTTGTAAAAATTGATATGGATGATCATTGGAATGAATTGTCACATGTATAGCAGGATGAACTTTTGAGAAGGTTTACTCTACTTTTTAAATCTGAAAACATTCCAACCCCAACCTCCCCCTCTCCCCTGGCTACGCCTCTAACTTTTAATTTTTTGAAAAATTGTCAAAATGTATAACCATGTGAAAATTAAAGTTTAAGTTAATTTTTAAGTTACTCATTTCTTTAATAAAATCTTACTGTACTATAGTCAACAAAAGCTCAACAGTCATCAACATCATCTTCCACTTTATCTTAAAATTGCTCTTACTCCCTTGTTGACAAGTTATTTTTATTCCTTAACATTTGCATCCTCATAATTTCTCCCTTTTCATCATCACTTCATCTTGCTACTTAGTACACCCGCAATAAAGTGTTGAAACGAAATAATTCTGATATTTATTTAGTTCACATTCATAATTTTAGTTCCTTGATGACTGTTTTTTCCTCCTTCAAGATGAGAAAAAAAAGCAAATTTCTTTTTCACTTCCAGCCAGATGCATTCTACTCTCATCGTTTGATGAAGATGATTCAGTCTTTATGCTACTCATTTACATGAATATTCATGAGGCTCATCTGGAATGGAAGCTTTGCTAATGTTACATTCAATTTGACATGCGCCTCTCATGCGTTTTTTGCTTATTTGTACTTCTTTCATTCAGTCTTTTCCAATATGCGAGAAAATATTTTTTTTTGTCTGACTTTTCATTTTCTTCTCATGTTTTGTGTTTTTTTGGAAATGAACTTTTTTTGCTGTTGTTGCTAAATTTTTTGCTTTCTTCTCGCTCATTCGGTGCGAAATATGAACAACATCAAGGTTTGTTGTTTCTCACGAGATTATGCAATGTCTTCTTGTGCTTCGTCTTCATCTTGGCGAATATAAAAGAATTGTTAATTTACGACATGATAAAAATAAATTAGTGGCGGAAATGAAGAAAATTTCTTTATGCTTCATTCAGTGATGGTTAATAAAAATATTCGTGTTATTGAGCGAGACTTTTTTTTTGTTTTTGGTGTCGGATTAAGGAAGAATATAATGAGTGTACGAGACTGTGAGTCATAAAGTTGGAAGTATGTTGAATTGGCTTAAATTTGATGTGGATGACGTGATCAAAAAGTAACCTTTATTTTGAGGTTTTTTGGATGAAATTGGATCATACTTTCTAGTTTAAAAATTTTAAAATTTTACTGATTCAAATTTATAAAAAAAATCGAAATAAATCTAATTTTTTTCTTATATTTTCCTTTGATCTTTTTGGGTCTTGAAAATATAAATTTTTAAAATTCATAAAATGTTTTCTAATTTTGATTTTTTACAATCTTTTAAATTGAAAAAGCTTTAAAAAGCTTAAAAATCAATTTTTTTTCTAAATTTCCTCATTCAAACTATTTCAATTTCATCAAAATGTCATATTGAAACATATTGACAAACTCGATAAATTATCAACAAAATACATGACATGATCCATACTATGATGTATTCATAAATGAACAATCTCATCCAACAAAAAAAAAATATAAAAAATAATCAATTTTCAAAACAACAATAACAACAACCACATAAAATGCAGCAACAAATATTCTATACCGATTTTCAAATGCTCAACCATCACCACAGCCTACAGCAATCAACATGTCGAACCAATTTTAAACATTTTAACACAATAAAGTTAAAAAAAATGGTCAATAAACTCATCTGCGAGATCTTATCAAAAAAAGCGGACCCGAATGTGCACAAAGAATTTATTTTATGTCAAAAATATGAACGACTAGTAATGAAGCGGATCACGCTTCATGTGCATATTCACACCGTTCCAAAACTCTATATCGGGTCAGCAAAGCTTCGCTTTGCATAAGTTTGAAGATTAGGATTCGATCGGGTCAGCAAAGCTTCGCTTTGCATAAGTTTGAAGATTAGGATTCCATCGGGTCAGCAAAGCTTCGCTTTGCATAAGATTGAAGATTAAGATTCGATCGGGTCAGCAAAGCTTCGCTTTGCATAATTTTGAAGATTAGGTTTCCATCGGGTCAGCAAAGCTTCGCTTTGCATAAGTTTGAAGATTAGGATTCCATCGGGTCAGCAAAGCTTCGCTTTGCATAAGTTTGAAGATTAGGATTCGATCGGGTCAGCAAAGCTTCGCTTTGCATAAGTTTGAAGATTAAGGCTCAATCGGGTCAGCAAAGCTTCGCTTTGCATAAGATTGAAGATTAGGATTCCATCGGGTCAGCAAAGCTTCGCTTTGCATAATTTTGAAGATTAGGATTCTATCGGATCAGCAAAGCTTCGCTTTGCATAAGATTGAAGATTAGAACTCAATCGGGTCAGCAAAGCTTCGCTTTACATAAGATTGTAGATTAAGTCTCGATCGGGTCAGCAAAGCTTCGCTTTGCATAAGATTGTAGATTAGGATTCCATCGGGTCAGCAAAGCTTCGCTTTGCATAAGATTAAAAACAAAGGTTCCTAAAAAAATCGAAAATTTTCACATTTGTACTCAATTTTGAAGCACTAATTGATGTTTTTGGATATGACAATGTGTGTACGTCTTTTAGGTCTATTTATAAGCTACAATAATCACAAGTTTCTGTAATTTTTAAGACTGAACTGTAAGTACAGGAGGGTGAAACGTCCCAAAAATGCCAATTTTTTGAAATTTTTCGACTCTTTAACCATCTAAAATTGGATTAAAAATATTTTTGTTATTTTTTCATAAAAGTTCTTGAACTTATTGATCGAATACAGAAAAGTTTAAAAAAATCCATCCATACAGTGAGCCACACGATTTTTTTGAAAATTTTATATTGTAGGGGGTGTACTGGTGGTTAAAAAAGTTTTTTTGTATTTTTTCTCAATTAATCTTCATATTTTATTGATTCTGGTCAAAAAGGGTCAATTTCCAATTTATGTGATATTTTTTAAATGTATTTTGCAATAATCGGCTAAAATATGCTTAAAAAACACACTATTTTGTTAATTTCTCAGAATCGTCTGCATGGTTCGGCACCAATAGATTCACAGCTCTTTTGGGTGACAATGCGCACATTTTGAGACATTTTTGACATAAAATGGTTTTTTCGTAGTTGAGTTCTCCATCCGACAAACTTGCTTGTGTGCTCACACCACCACTATTTGGGGTCGTGCACCGAGGTATCAAAACCATTTTCAAAGCGGTTTTTTGTATTTTGTAGATAATTTTGAGGCCAAACTTTTCACACCGAACAGTTTATGAAAATTTTGAGTTTTGGCGCCAAAAAACTAAAAAAACGATTTTTCAAGTGTATCGAAATCAATATATTCACAACGTGAAACGGTGTGAATATGAAAATTGCTTTATTGTCATCATAATAAAAACATTTACAGCACCAGTTTGTTTAAATATTCATTCGTCATCAAAAACAGCGCTCGAATGAGAATCAAATTTACTGTCGTGATGGGTGATGCGTTCATACACACCAAAAAAAATATATTTTGAACATTTATTAAATTTGTTGCTGCAGAAGTCGCTTGACTTTTTTTTTGATGTTCATGATGCTGTACATTTATTCTAAAATGAGTAACATCAGTAAATATCACGAATGAAAAGCTATAAAAGCAATGTTAAAGGAAGGAAAAACGGCAAACAGTTGAGTAACATAAAAGTTCAGGAAGTGTTGCTCAATTCCTGCAAATTTATGATTTTTTATAAACACAAGCAACCCCACCATTCCCCACCATCATCGTTATTATTATTATGATTATCACAAACATCATCGTAGTTCTGTGTTAGTGGAGAGGAAATATAGAGCAAAGGATGAATGCGAGGAGGAAGATTCTGTGCTGTGTACACATTTATTTAGCAAGCCATTTTCAGTTCTTTGCACAAATATAATTTGTATCTGGCAAGATTTTCACCGCGAAGTGCTGATTAAAGCATCAATTTGGGTATTTTTTTGGCATAAAAATTTAAAATTTAGAAAATTTTGAATTGTGCAAAATAATCTTTTTTAACGGTTTTTTAAAATTTAAATAAACCTTGACAAAATATTAAAGAATGCATTTTGTAACTCCAAAACAACTCCTCAATACCCTACCTCACCATTTATTTTCCTTCTTGTTTTTCCACACATTAATCTTTATTTTTTATTTCTATATCCAAAAGCGAAACAACTCTAAGCCTTAAATTGAATAATGCCTATTCAACGCTCTTTAAATCTCTCTCTTCTTATGCCTTTTTATTTAAAACAGAAGTACTTCATAGCATGGAAGAAGATTTTTTTTTCTTTTGCTTCCTCTGACTTCGTTTTACTCGAGAGAACATTTTTAATATCTCTACATAAATGCTTAAAAAATGTATGAAATAATTTTTAATGAAATTTTCAATGCTCACATTTTTCATGTGAAAAATATAAAATAATGGTGAATATTTTAGTGGAAGTTGGTTTGGATAAAGCGCCGTTTTTGTGAATTTTAAAATGTTTTGATTTTAAAATTTATTTACATAGTTTCAAATGAGTTGATAAAGATTTTTTTTTTTAATCATTAATACTTATCTATGTAACCAAAATAGTCCTTATGTATTCCATTGACCTTCCTTAGGAACATGAATGGAATGCATTAGGTCGATTTTGGTTACTAGGGTGACTCCAACTCTTGATATTATTTGTATAATACACAAGAATTTACAAATAAAATATCGTAAGGGGTCGTTCATAGAATTCGTAACGCTTAGAGAGGAAGGAGGGGTCCAAAATTTTGTTACACTACATAAATTTTTTCTAAAACTCAAATAAAAAATTTATGACGACCAAAAATGGTCAATTTTAGTGTTACAAATTTTACGAATGACCCTAAAAATAAAATTTAGTCTGTGTTTGTTCCAATCGACCTATAAACTTCCCCAAACCAAGCAGCCAATCTGCATCACTCATCAACTCTTCATCCTCAAATAATCAACAGCACATCCAACAAACAAGAGATAAAGAGGAAAAAAGGAAAGAATTTTTCGTGATAATACGAAATATTTTTCATAATTTATTTTTTTTTAAATCTGTTTGATGTTTGTTTTAATTCTTGTTTCGTTACTGTTCATTTTATCATCACTTTGATGAGCAATTAATTAAGGGATAAAAATGGAGAAGGTTAAAGCCTCTTTAAATTATGATAATTATATTAAATTTAAGGCAACTTTATAATCAATTTAATTATGGGAAGATTACGTTTATTATTATTTTAAGTTGTTGAATAGGATTTGAAAATCTTTGAAGTTTATGTAATCTTTTGGCGTTTTTATGGATTATTATAAAAGTATGATAATTGATTGGCATCTGATGATGAATTATAATATTTAAGTGAATTTTGAAGATTATAAAAAACTTACTTAAATAAATCAATTTTATTTAGTTTTCAAGTGGGGTCGTTTACTTAAAATGTCCGATTTTTGGAGGAGAGTGAGGTCTGAGCCTATGTGACAGTTTTAAAAATAGGATTTTTTTCAAATGAAGATTTTGTGACAGAGAGGGGAGGGATGGTCTAAAAATCCATGTTTTTGATGGACGTCATAAGTGAACGGCCCCGTATAAAAAAGAGCATCAAGTATTTTTCATCAATTCCTCCAAGACAACTTCAAAAACTCATGCAAATTTCTTTCCCTTCCGAAAAAATAAAATAAAACTTTTCGAAACCTTTCAATCCCAGCTCCAATAATCCATCCATTGTTATTCCATATCTCAAATCTCATAAACCAAAAAAGAAGAAGATTAAAGTTCATGACTTGACTTGCTAAGGAAATAAAATACATAAAACTTTTACATAATTCTTCTTCATAATAAATTCTCATTAAAACTTTGATGAATTTTGTTCCCGTTAAGGCTTTTGTTACAGACTTCTGTATCTATTACTTGCTCTTATTAAGAACTTTCTTGGAGCTTTCAATTCTTCTTCGATTTCGTTGAAGCTTGTTCTTGATCTTGACAGTTTGAGATTTGTTGTATTTGTTGATGTTTGTGTGGGTTTTTCTTGGGGTTAATTCGTATAGCCTAAAATGGCCATTTTTGAACCCCCCTCTATGGTCGTAACAAATTTTGGAGAGAATTTTGAAAAAATTTATATGGATCGTACCATAATTTCAGACCCCTCGCCCCTCCCTATGCGTGGAGAATTTTACGAACGACCTAAAATCTTTTATAATGAGTTAGGTGAATTTTTCGATCAAATTTTAATTTAAAAATTTTTATTAAAATTTTAATTTTTTTTCAAATAACCTTCAAATCATCTCAACCTTCAGTTTTATGACACAAAAACAAATTTAACACTTAAAAAAATTGATTCAGTCGCACTCTAATCTACCTCAATGTCATTGAATTAATCGCAAAAGAAGGTCAAGAAAATTCGCCAAATGTGAAGCTTAAAAATCTCAAATAAAAAAAAATTGAAAAAAAAAACCCACAAAAAGTGAATAAAATAATCCCAAAGCCGCATTTCCTTTTAATTCTTTTATTTTCATTGCCAACTTCTTCAACAAAGGAGCACTGGACCAAAAAATATTTTCTAGAAAATAAAGAAACTTCCTGTAAAAAAAATCCTTGACTAAAAAACCACAAAAAATGAGAATTTTATTTTTAAATTATAAGCCAAAATAATTATGTAAGCAGCTCCAATGATGACAGTCTTGAAAATTCTTATTCCGCCTTCAGTCATGTCACGAATAATAACATGTTCCTTTAAATTACATTATCAGAGTCAAAAGCATACATATGTGATGATGAGCCATGTGCAAAGCTTTTGATGTGAAAATTATCATTAATGTTCTTGGAAATACTGTTGAAGTTGATGATAAGGATGATGATTAATTAATGTTTGGAACTGCTGCTTTTTTGGGAGTTAATTTCATTTTGTTTTGGCAAGTTTAGGCTTTTTTAATGTTTTTTCGAAGAAAAAGTAAATTTTGCTCAGTTCATTGAGTTTTCATTTGGTTAATTTTTAAAAAATTGGATTTGATTATTTTTGTTAAGGTTTTGAATTTTAGCGAGTTTTGATTCAATTTTGCTAAATTTTTGGAATGTTTTGTACATTTTTGAATTAATTTTATTTTTGGGAAATTTTTGTTAAAATATTTTTTACAATTTAAAACTCTCCATACATTTTGAAACCCCCAAAAACTCACAAAATACTCATTACTCACCTCCAAGCCCTTGTCATCACAAAATTTACATTATTAATTCATTATATTCAGATACAGTCATAGTCTCATGCATGAACTGCGTATATGAATAATAAATTTATGAAGTTTCTCCTATTAAGGTAAGGCTTAACATATTACCATGAAAAATGGTTTATTTTAAAGCTTTTTTCGAATTACAGAAAATTTCATGCTGTGTGTAGAATAAAAAAAGAAATTTTCTGCATTTTTAAGTTGAAAAAAAAATAAAATTCAGTTATTAAATTTAGTAGATTATAAGCACACGTAGAGGATGTGTAATTCATGGAAGCTGAAAATGATTTCTTGAATGAAATACGAGAATTTTTAAAATTTATAATTACGTTTATTTATTTTAATTTATAAAACCAAGATAATGGTAAACCTAAAAAAATTTAATCTAAACTGAATTTAAATATTTTCGTTTAATTAACAACGAATTTGCGGTTTAAACCTTTACCTTTGATATAATGATTACTGTAATGAGAGCTTTCGTAGAAATTGGAAATTCGAAAGAATTAATTTTTGGTTAAATCAATTAAAATCATAAATTTATCGAGAATAGTTTAGGAAGAATTCTCGGTAGTTGATCCTGTTTAAAATATCAGATTTATACTCTGTTTGATAGTATCAAATATGAAATTCGATAGGCAATTATAATGAAACTCAATCGCATTAAATAGCTGAATTCTCAAAAATTTTGAGTGCTAAGGGGTCGTTCACTTATTACGTAACGCTCTGAGGGGGGGGGGGGGTCGAGAGTTTGTTACGGTCTATTGTTCTCGGACTTGATTCTTTTGTTAAAAACGTTACAGGGAGGGGGGGGGGGGGGGTAAAAAATCCCGAATTTTTGCGTTACGTAATAAGTGAACGGCACCTAATTAGCATAATGTTTTTCCAAGAAATTAACAATAGCTACAAAAGCTTTAAAGCTTCATTTAAATTTAAACAACCAAATTACAGGGAGTCCTCGATTTGAATAGAATCGATTTGAATTGCTTCGATTTGAATAACCAAAAATTTCCCATACAAAAATTCAAATTTTCATTTTTAACGGTCATTTTTCATACGTTTCGATTTGAATAAATTCGATTTGAATAGAAAAATTTTGGAACAAAACAACTGTTCAAATCGAGGACCTCCTGTAGTTTAACAAAAATTTTCGTTTGAAGAAGAAATATAATTTTTTAAAAAAAAAAACATTATTTAAAGTTTAAATTTTTTTTAATTAGCAGCAACAAGAAAATTGAAATAACATTGTAATGAATACAAAATAATTAATTAAATTTTCAATGATAATTTTTTTTCTTTAAAATGAAAGTTTTCTTTCATCGCACTTCATTTGCTTGCCTACACAGTTTCATGTACACATTAAATTATTTTTATTTATTTTTTTTTCTCTTTAAATGTTGCAAAAGTTAAAGACACATTTTTCACTTGACATTGTTGAGTAAAAGTTAGAAAGCTTCTTAAAAAATATTCTTTCAAATAAGTCGATTATAAATGGGGTCTAATATGAATATCTAACTTTTGTAAAATACGGGAAATTTTCAAAACTTGGCTAAAATATGGGACAAAAGAAAATTTTGAAGAAAAAAATACGAGATCAGGACCAAATTCCAAGGGTTTTATACGGAGCAGCTGTGAAAAACGGGACTGTCCGTTATAAATACTCGCAGATGGTCACCTTATTAATAAATGAGGAATTTTTGTGAGATCCTAATTTATGAATGACCCGTAAAAATTTGAACTTTTAAAGCTTCAATTTTAATTTTGAATTTATCACATTTTCCCATTAAAAAGTACCCTTACGAATATGATTTGCTGCTCGGCAAAATTTTCTTAACCAAGACAAAACTGCGTTGACAACAATTGCCCTTATTTACATCAGAAAAATTACATGTTATACTTCCCGACAAACTAAAAACAATTCAGCCTGTCATGTCATTTCCTATACCAGACGAAGAACAAAAAACAAAAAAAAAATAACACTCGTAAAAATGTTTAAAACAAAGAAATTTGCTAAAAATTAGTTTATTTCTGTGAAAGTGCAATAACAATTTGCATTTTAACATGGCAGATGATGAAATTAATGTTATTAAGAAAAAGAAACAAAAACTCAACATTTTATGCACAAAACTGAAATGAGAAAGTTTCTACAGCTCATTTGTGAATTTTTTTTCCTTGTTATTGCATCTTTTTTTTTGCTTTTCTTCTTTCTCTTTCCTTTCAGCTCCTGAAAAGTGCATTTAATAGAGCAGGGAGGAAGAGAAAAAAAGAATGAAAATGAGATGAACGGTAGAGCTTGGGAAAGTCACAGAATGAGAGGAAAAAGTTCATAATTAATAATTATGAGTTATGTTTTGTAATTAGTTGGCATTAGTGTAGCTAGCTGCTGTTATGTAAATTAAGTGTACTTTGTGACTTCATTAGCATTGGAGCCGCTTATGAGTTGATTGAAAAAATCAGTGAAAGTTTGTGGAATATTAAAATTAGTTGATACTTTTGTGCTGTATGGTGTTTGGTGCTGAGCATGTTATCTTTTTTGTATGATGTCTTTGTGTATAAAATTTAAAGCTTTAACAAAATTAAGTTAAATTTTGAGGTTTATAATTTTTTAAATTTTTAAAAAAATAGGTATTTAGATGAATTTTTTTAATAAGGAAAAAATTAAAAAGATCATTAATTTTTTAAAATTATCAAACACCTATAACATAGTTTTTAAAAATATGTATTTTATAGGTTCTTTAAAAGTTTTTGCTTTTTATTATTTAATTTTATTCCAATACGGCATATTTTAAAAATATTATTAATTTCTGTAATACCTAATTGATTCTACGAACATATTGTAATTGCGCCTACAAGAATTTTAATTAATTCTCAGAACTCAGTAAATATAACCCAAAGTAATTTCAGCATCAAAATTTTTATTTTTTTCTTCAATAAAATCCTGTAGCTTCCATGTAAATATACATTTATACCCCCTACAACTCTATAAACACATCCCGTTTGAAAAATTCTTTTTGAATATTTTTATTTATGTAATTTTCACTGTTATTAATTAAATATTTATAAAAAAAAGTAAAATAAATATATATCACATAAAAAGGATGTAATGCACAAACGATGCACAAATTTTCTCTCAATTTTCATCTCCAGCTGAGAGAAAAAAAAAGCTTTCTCTAAAAGCTCAGCATGACATTCCATTGGAAGACTTCAAAAAGAGAGAAAATTTTCTTTCTCAATTTCCATGAGCCATTTCCCTTCAATAACAAAAATATCTTACATGCAGTGTATAGTCTGTGAATAGCTCTCAAGTGTAATAGAGTGTTAATTTCTTTTGGTCGATCATTAAACTCCTCACGTAGAGGATTCCCCATAAATAATAAGAATAAGAAGAAGAAAAAAAATAAAATAAAATATATAAAGAAATTAAAGTTCGGTGCATTAAGCATCAATCAAAAAAAAAAAAAAAAAATCTTGTGGACATAGCTAAAAGGCACCATCAATGGAATAAATAGAAGTGACTTGATTGATGCGCTACACATTTCCGCTTGTATTTGAATAAATGATTAATTAACATTATCAATGAACTCGACCGAATTTTTGCTTTTTTTATATGTAGCATAAAATCTCGTGTGTTTGTGTGTATTGTGCTGTATGTTGGATTTTTGTTCATGAATAATAGAATTAAATGCAGTTTGGATATAAAATAAAATACAGGAAAACAAGATCTATTTTTAGTGAGATAAATAAATATTAAAATAGGAATTTTTTGTGATTGATTGGACATTCGAATGTTTACATAACAAATGAAATAAGTGAAAAAGTAAGTGAGTTATTAGAGTTGAGCTTTCAAAGCGCATTTTATTGGACAAATTAAAAATCAAAGTTTAAAATTGGTTTAAAATTGATTTAAAAAAATTAATTGGAAATTTGAACGTATATATTGGCATAATGGTGTATTTAAGTGGTACCGAGTTGAACTAATTGTTCTCAAATTAAGCAATTTTTGTTTTAAACATTGATTTTCATCAAATTTTGAAAACATGAAATTCATGATAATCTTTTAATAAAAATAACATTACCTAAATTATTTCAACCTGCTTAATTCTTAACAAAAAGATTTTAAATTAAATCTTTAAATCCATAAATTTCAGATTATATTCCTAAATCCTCAATCCTCATATTTTACATTATTCAAAATATATTTCTAAGAACTCTGCATCAGCAAATATTCTTAATGTAAAGTAAATATTTTTTCCCCATTAAATGAAAATTTTTTCCAGGAAGATTTGAAGGGATTTTCAAATAATTTCCCAAATAGAATTTCTTTCAGGAAGAAACAGATGAATTTTGATCTTTTGAAGATTTTTGTTTCTTAGTTATTCATGGGTCAAATTGAAATATTTATTTTTTTTTGTTAATGGAAAAGAAAGAAATTTACTGAAAATGAATTTATTAAAAAATAGGATTGTGCCTTTTTGGAGAAATTCATGTTGTTGACTACTTGGAAATTGTAGTCTAATCTAAAATATTAACTTTTGATCCTTAACACCTCTCACAACCTATAACATTTTCCTTACCATAGCAACAGAAAAAAAACCAAAAATTAATCTAATAAATTCAAATTAATCTCCATGTGAGAAAAGTTTTCCGCAAAATTTTCTCACTCAACGCGCAGTAAAACTTCTGAAATGTATCAAAACTTTCGATTAATTCTGTCATCTCTACAACATTTCCTAAAACATTAATCTGTATTCATGTTACTCGGATTACAAACGCTGACAAATTCTACCAGGCAAAATGAGAGAGAGAGAAAAAAAAAACTTTTTTGATTCCACACAAATAGCCAGCAAATATGAGCTTTACCAAAAAGTCACAAATAATTCATAATCTTCACATAACATGCATGGTAGGTGCGTACAGTCGACGATATCTACACGCTATTGATTACATAATTCTTTAGTATTATGTTATGGTTTTTGATGAATTGCTTCGACTTCTTCATGCTTTATATTCCATCTTATTGAATTTATGAAAAGAAAGAAAGAGGAGAAAAAGGCAAAAATCAAATCACACACATACGCATTTTGGTCACGAAAGGATGTAAAAAGAAGAAATAAAATTGAGGAAAAAATCTTTTCCTTTTACCTTTTTTTCTTATTTTTTCTGATTCAATTTGTGTGTATCTTTTATGAATCGCTTCGATATCGAATAAGGAAGTTGGTCGTTAATAGGTGATGTGTGATGAAAAAGTCGAATTTTTAACCTGAACTTTCTTTAAAAATGTGTCAATCAGGGTGTCAAATTGACATTAAAATTTAGAAAAAATCGTCAAAATTTAAACCTTTAACATCATAAATGAATGAACCCTCCTCAAAATAAATTTACTTATTTTTTTGTGCTCCATTCAAAATGTGTTCACATTTTTTGGTGATTCTACTTCTGTTTTTCTGTGTTTCTGATCCTTTCATATGGACCAACTTTTCTAATGGTTCATGCAATTAACGGCAATTTTCACTCACTTTTTTTGTCAGTTCCTTCACCCTTGTATTTTATTCGTAGGGTAAAAAGAAATTTTAGGCTCAAGATATTTGTTGGTGTTTGCCTCGAGAAAAAACAAGGGTAGAAAAGTTTATTTTTGAGAAAATTGAGACATTTTTCTTCTGTCGTGAAAAGTTTTAAAGCTGATTAAATTAGCTCCAATTAGATGAAAGTATTAAGAGAATTTTTCAGCGTACCGAACGTCTGTCTATTTAATTAGTGTTCTTATTCATTATAAGACAGATAATTGATAGTAAATTGTTGAGATTTGATTTTGATGAGATTATGAAGGTCTTTAAGTTTCATACAAAACTTAGAATCAGTTAAGTTTATAAGTTCACTACGCTTTCATTCGTATATTCACCTACTCAAAATTATGTTTTTAATCTTTCCACAAATACAGCTTTTTGTTAATTCTCATGAAATTTCATGACTTCCAAATGCATGAAAGAAATTCTCCGATTTTTCTGATGAATTCATTTTTAATTCATGAAGGAAAAACGTTGAGCTAAAGACTACCAAAAGCTTCGGTTGTTTCCTGCCGCTGGGATTTCTTTATTTTGAATTATATTGTCAGTTGTTGACATTTGACATTTTTCGTGAAATTTTAATGCATTAAAGATTATTAAAGACGTGATCTTTAATTTGTGTCATTTTCATTTTTATGGCAAAGATTGATGAAAATTTTGGGAAAGAATTTAACATTTATAAGAAATTTATGAATGAACTTTTAAGTAAGCTTTTTTACAAATAAACTTTTAATAATTTAGAACAGTTTTGGCCAACCTTTTTTATGTTACGGCACACCTTGTGAGTAAGTCATAACTAAAACCGTACGCAGAATACGGCTTGTGGCACTTTTCAGAAAAAAAAATCACACAAGTGTCCCGCGGCACACCGATTGGCCATCACTGGCCATCATTGATGTAAAATATGAAATTTAAAAAAAACAACAAAAACTTCTCAAAGCACCATCTGCAATCTCATTCATTACAACTTTCTAATCCAAACTCCCAAAACTTTTCCTCATCCTTATCCCGTTGTCAAAACATACTCTAACTTATTAAAAATTCTAATGATAAATAGCAGATTCTGTTTACTTTTTATTTCTTAAAGAAAACTTTTAAGGCCAATTTTCAAGTAAATGTCATAACAAAAGCGTCACAGCTATTCATAATAATAATTAATATTATCAACAGCTGTTTCCCATCACAAGAAAATTGGGTCAAAATATTCAACAACATGAATTTATTACGAGCTTCATCCCTTGAACTCAGCACCTAAATATTTAGCCACTTTGCATCAATTTATCCTCATTTCTGCGAATTGCATAAACAGCAACACGAATTGAAATAATGGTGAGAAAAAAGGCAACAGAGAATGGATAAAAATCCTGGCACCAGCAGATTACTTTTGCATTTAATTTTGTTTCCATTTTCATTCTCATTCTTTTTGTGCTGTCGTCCATAAGCCTTAAAAGACATCCGCCTGAATCCAAAAAGAGAAAAAAAGAGAGAAAATTTCACATAATATGTCTGTAAAGCACATAAAGAAGCATAAAGTACGAACATAGAGAAATAAGGCATGACAGTAAAGTGAATAAGCAAAGTACTGGATAATTTTGTGATTATATTTTATTTTCTGGACCATTTCCGATTTTATTTATTCGACATTTTCCATGCTTTATTCTTTTTTATTTTATTTTTATTTTTATATCTTATACGCAAGTGAATGACGGTGCGTGTGTCTGCCATTCCTTTTTCCTTTCTTTCCGACACAGATATATTTGCATAACTTTAGATACAGTATGAGAAAAATTTATATCTTGAATGATTTGACTCTTTGTGCCCTTTCTGCCTACTCCTCCTTTGCCATTTATTTTTTTGATAGACTTTTTATGTGTTTTGATACGCATATTTTACTGCATGCCTTTCCTTTCTCTTTTAGTTGATATCTATGAGAATCTGTTTGACTCACTGTGTCTATATCTATTTTACTTGCTTTAGTCTTTATTATGAGGAAAAATAAGAAGAATAAGAATAAATATTTTTGTGTCATTTAGATACCAGTGATGTGGTAGAAGAATTTTAGTGATTTTGAGCATGTAAAGCGAATATTTTGGAGATACAATGAAAGTAACAAAGTATCTTTAGAAGTTTTATAGTTTAGAAAGGATTTGAACTTCTTCTTCAGCCTGTAAGCATGACGTTGTTCAAAACAGTGCTAGTTGCTGATACTTGTGAAATTCAAGGGGCTGAAACTACGAAAAATTCAAATAAGCTCAAAATTTAATCATTTTGTCAGACATGAGTCAAATTTTTACTTCAGTACTCAGTAGTTGTGCTAGTAAAATTTGTAAGAAAACAAAATAAAATCAAAAATTATGCACTCAAGCTACCATTCACATCCTTGCACACAATACATTACATACAGTCAGTAAAATCCAACTTCTTATTTGCATCAATTCACGCAATATTTTCCCATAATAACTTCTTCTCCACAAAATTAAATAACAAGAAAAGAAACCCGCAAACTTGTGCAGTAAATTCAAATTTACAAATCCACAAAACTTTCATTATATCATCATTTCCTCCAGTCCATATCTCCAGCATTCCCAACCCAAAATGAACTCATAACCTAAATATTTACAACAATAAGAAATTCCACCGAAAAAGATATTATGGAATTTGTATGCCTTTGTACTTTCCATCACAGTCGTTTTTGTGTTTTCGATTCTCCACATCCACCACTGCCAGATTTTTTTCCTCTCTGCATAAATCCTTGTTGTTTTATTCGGTAGGCATGTGGTATGATAGGCATTATTTCACAGGAACAGGCACAGAATATAGAAAAAATGGAAAATATTTATCTGTGAAATGCAAAGTTCTCCTCTTTAAAAACAAAAAAAAAGAGACAGAATTGGAATAAAATTCATTTTATGGCCAATATAGTTCGGGGATGAATTTGTTCTGGTGAAGAAGTGAGTGAATTTTGAAGGAAATTTGATTGTTTTTTTGTAAAATTTTAAAATACAAAGAGGGGCATGCAACTTTATAAATTTCATTTTGACTTTGCCATGCTGATTCAAATTTTTTGAAGCACCCTCTAAATAATTTAATTTTAAATTCTCAAAATTTTAGGTCCTTCCATCTCTCATGCATTACACTCCTGAAATCCCCTAATCGTCATTCGAAGGCACTAACGGCAATATCAGACGAGGGTGCTCATAAGAAGGCAAAAAAACTGTTTTGATAACTTGAAAATATGCATATTACACAATTTTCAGTTTAATTTATTATAATTTCATTTTCCTTGTGGTTTGTCTTACTCATATACATCCATATCTTCTGTCTATCGTCTTTTGCCGTCATTTTCATCACCACAAGAAGAACTTTTCCTTCTTATTTTTCTCATTTACGGAAGAAAAAGAAAAAAAGATATTTTTTTTTTGGTGCCAGCTCTTCGCTCTTTTATGTGCTTCATTTTATTTTATAACATTTCTCATCCATTTATTTCCATTCGTTCCATCATTTAACCTTCACCAGCCGTCAGTTTGTCCCATGTTCTGTTTGCGGTTTTTTATGTTTTTTTTTTGCGTCTTTCGAATTTATTTCATCACTTTGCAATGTTGAGACAATTTATCTGCAATATTCATTCAATTCGTATTTTTTTTTCTTCTTCCTCTGATGCGATGTTGTTTTTGCTATGAGAATTTTTTTCTACTTCTTGATGATGCAGTGAAATTAAATGGACTAAGATGAATGAAAAATATTCAAGAATTTTGGAGAATTTTAGACTTTAGAAAAAGGAAATCTTTGGTCAAAAAATGAGATAAAGAAAAAATGGCACAAAGTGTCACGAGTGTTTCTTTTTGAGCTTCAAAAATATTTTAAAGGCTTTAAAATGACGGTTTATTCTAGAATTTTAATACAGTTCAGATTTTCGGTTGTAGATAAAATCATACATCATTATTGTTTTTCAAGAGCTGTCACAGTTTAATATCCCCTATATTTTCCAAAATGATGCAATTAAATGCTTCATTCCTTCATAAATTGTGCTTATAAAGCAAACATTTCGTTCATGTAAACAATATTTATATCCATTTATCGTCTGTTTTCAGGATTCTTTTAATTCTGCCACTCACATTTTTATCCCGTGTCAAAATTCTCTTTAAATAATGACATCCCATTCAAAAAGATTTTTCATCATAAATTCTTCATCCAGAAAATTGCAAAACATTTACCAAAAACTCATGAAACTCACCATTACATGAAACTGTTTTCCCTATTCAAAAGTGTAACAAATAAAATTAATGAATGACGACAACTTCACAATAATTTCTCAAATTTCAGACCACACCACAACATCAATCTATTGAATTTGATTGAAAAAGAAAAGGAAGGAAAAAAAAGAGGAAAAGATGATTGAAAAATATGAGCATTGAAAGTTTTATGGTAAAATATCACTCAATTTCATTTTCGTTGCGACACATTCTCTGTTTTCTTGTACTTATGCCTTAAGCTTATGTCTTCGAAAATTTATTAAATTTAAACTCCCACCGCTTTTTTCGTTACTTCCACTTGTATTATTTTTCTCTCCCTTCATTTTTTTTTATTATTATGGCATATACGTAGTCACATGGAGTTGAGTACGTACGAACAATATTTTTCTTTATTTGAGTATGAGCAGACAGAAGGAATTTCTATAATGATGCGGTATATGGAATTTCATTTTTCTTCTGCTTTCATTCTTTTCCGTTCATTCCTCTTGTATATGATATTTTTTTTCCATAAATCCATAAAGTATCAAGTTGATGCTTTTGCTACTTCTTGTTCTGCTATCGTCTTTCGCCTCCTAAAGAGTGCACACATGTTGTTGAATATAATTTTTTAATATATTCATTACTTTGAGATCGTTGAGAGTGAATTTTATTTGTTGTCGCCTTAAATAAACTCCTGGAGGGGATGATGATGATGATTGTGTGGAAATTTTTGGTAGGGTAGGATGTAAATTTGTGCTATGCAAGGGGAGATCGAATCTTTAGAGGATTAAAAAGGAAATAGAGTTTTGGGGGCGCTAACTCCAAACGAATCCAAATTTATCTTCTAAATCTTAAAGTCTTTCTACAATCTTTCAGAATTTAAATGCAATAAACAGTCTCTATTTAAATAAAGAGCTCCCACGACATCTTCAGTTAATAAAAAAAGAAGAAAAAGTCTATGAAATTTGACACAAAACTCAGCCCATAAATCACAGCCTTTTTTCTTTAGGCCAAAGAATATTTTTCTTCATTTCCAATTATTTTTTGACTTTTTTTTATTCTTGTATGCTGAATATCGAATATCAAACAAATGTCAAACCCACTGTGATGTAATTGAAAGGATATTCAATTGAAAAGTTGTCTGCTTTCCTCGCAAATTTTACTTTATTTTCATGCTTTTAGTAGTAAAATGATTTTGTAAATGTCAAACATATCAGATTTCTTGATATTTTTTTCTATAAAAAAGGATTCAATTTTGTTTTTCTCTTGAATCGTAAGTTTGTATTCGCTCAGTGGGAGAGATATGCAACATGTAGGATTGGAAAATTTGGAATTTAATGATTTGAAGATTAGATTTTCATCTGTTGTGGAAACATTGATGTCGTTGAACTTTTCAGACATACTTCTGAGAAATGAAAACAAAAAAGTGACTTCAAAAACAGACATATGTTCAATTTTAGGTCATCAATTGGATTAAACTTCAAATTAGATTTCTTAAAAATTAATTTATTTCAAGCTATTCGTTGAAAATTAAGTTTTTATGATCAAGATATTAAATCAGTTGATTAAATGAGCCAACTTCAAAACAAATAAACCCAACTTCAAGTCAAAAAAAGCTAACTTCAAGTTAAATGAAGCTAACTTCAAGTCAAATGAAGTTAACTTCAAACTAAAGGAAGCTAACATCAGGTCAAATGAAACCAACTTTAAATTAAATGAAGCTAACTTCAATTTAAGAATCAAAACTGCTCATAATTTGCATCATTATCATGAATATCATTAATTATTCCTCACTGGGTATTTCACAAAAATTTCCTTCCTCCTTTCCTATTTTCTCACACAATATACACAGTTATTGTATTTATATTCACATATATAAAATTGCTAGTAGCTGTTATGGCTTATGTTGTGTCAAGCGGTAACTAAAAAGGAGCTATGAGCTGAGAGTTGTGTGAAAAGGAATAAAAGGGGGAGAGAAAAAAAAATGAATGAAAATTTCTGGCATATGAGCATGCTTTTGTCATAAATAAACTTCTATTCTGTTTTAAAATTTTAATATTATTAAAAAGAAAAATTTTTCATAAGCATAAAATTTCCTAAAATATTGCACGAATCAACGAATTTTCATGTGGATGGAGAAAAAAGTGTAGAGACATCACATTTTTAACAAAAAAGAAATTTCTTTAATCCAACATGTATGAATAAATTAAGTAATGAAATAATGTAAAACATTTTAGATCAGCTAGAAAAAAGAGAGGAAAAAAATAGAAAAAGCAAGAAATGAAAAGAATCTTTGCTGAGCATTGTAAAAAAGAATTTTATTCATGTACAATATGAGGGCAGATAGCAAATCTCAGCAATAAAGCTATGTGGCCCTTTTTGTGCTTTAGAACTCGACTACATATGTATGTACATGAATATACACACTCATATTACATTTTTTAAAATGAATACTGTAAACTATGCTTCATGTGTGTATGGGAAGGAAGATGGAAGAAGAATTACATCAAAGTTTGGTACTTATAGTAGAGGTGGAGTTGATTGAGGCGTTTTTATTCAAGAATAAAAATAAATGTTGGTGTAAGACATAGAAGAATTTTAAATACAGGGGGTTCTCGATTTGAACAGTTGTTTTGTTCCAAAATTTTTCCATTCAAATCGAATTTATTCAAATCGAAACGTATGAAAAATGAAAATTTGAATTTTTGTATGGAAAATTTTTAGTTATTCAAATCGAAACAATTCAAATCGAATCTGTTCAAATCGAGGACCCCCTGTATTATGCTTAAATTCTAATCTTTTAACTACTTTTTGAAAATAAGGTGAGGGGCAAGGGAGTAGCTACAAGGGTCCAGGCACCCCCCTAAGAATTTTGTGCCAAAGCGAGAGCACGATTTAAAGCTCTTAGAGGGGTGTCAAGATCCTCCTGGTAACGCCCCTATGATGGGGTACCACAACTCTTTTAGTTTGTTATATTGACTTTTAAATTCTATGAGAGGAAGAAGACGGTGTCAAACCTGACCAAACTTTTTAAAAATTCACTATTCAGTCACCCAAACTGTTCAAATTTTCAACTCCTAAATTTTACCATAATCACAAAACATCAGCTATGTAAAATATTTCAAATTCCACTTATTTTTTTCTCTTCTTTCTTTCTCATTTTTTTCCATCCAGCAAATTCCACACAACACAAAGTAACAAGCACATAAGGCAGCAAAATAATACAATTCTTCTTCATATTTCACGATTAAATGTGATTTAATAAAAAAAAAGCAAAAAGAGCAGACGAGATGCAAAGACATATTAAAGACACTACGAGATGTAAAACAATATGTGAATTTGTGTGAGACACACAGAGAAGCACTAAATAAAGCACAAAAAGAGAAGGAAGAGCTGCTTCCTGTGAATAAACAACTAAAGTTTTTCATCTCTCTTTCTTTTCGGCAAAAGAAAATAAAAAAAAAAGTGCTGTAAAAGTGAATCATAAAATATGAAATAAGAAAAGAAAAAGTAAGAAGCAAGCAAGTTTTTCATCTTAAAAATGTGCAGGAAAAAAGGAGAAATGAAATATGAAATATTTTAACATGTAGCAAGAAAGGAAGAAAATAAAAGTTCGAAACAAATGAAAACAGATGAAATAAAACATATTAAATAACGCTCATTGGAATCCCTTGGAGACGGTTGAATTGTGTGAGAAATAAAACAAAACAAAGCAAAAATAAGAAAAAGAAAATCAGCAAACAATATACCAAGAAGGAGGAAGGAGAGCTCAGCAGCTTAGTGGGAAAATATAGATAGCAGTAGCAACAACTTTATTTAAGTGTATATGGTGATATGATAGCAATTGTGAAACTTAAAATGTTATTCGCTACACTAGCGAATACACGGATGCGAATCCCTTTATTATGTTTGTTTCTAGCAGCAGGTAATTTTTATTGCTATTTTCTTTTTACTTTTTTTTGCTCTCTTCCTATACTCTTTTTTTTGGGTAGTATGGAAGAAGATTTGTTCATAAATTACGTAAGAGAAAGAAATTTATTGCAAATGTTTGCAGATTTTTTTTTTTTGGTTCTTTTTTGCATAATTTTTTTCGACTATTTTATTGCATTCAGCATAAAAACAATTTTTGCTTGTTACAATAAATATTGAAGCATCTGGGACTGGTTTCCTAATTTTGAGTTGAAACTTCACAACCATCTGCGATCTGAGCTCTGATGAATATTTTAAGTTAAACACATTTTGAGGATTTTTTTTCTTGGTTTATGGTTGAATTATGAAATGAAATTTTTTTTGGTAGATGAAGTTTAGTTTTCAGGAGCTTCCCATGGATTAGAAAATTTAATTTAGAACAAATAAAAATATTTTTATCCTTAAAAATGTTATTTAAAATAAATTTTAAAATTTTCAAAATTTTCATATAGAAATGAAATATTTGCATATTAAGTTGGAATATTTACAGAATGTAAAATTTACTATCAACATGCAAAATTTACAAATCAAACTGTAAAAAATTGCACATCAACATGTAAAAAAAATGTAAAAAAAATGTAGAATTTACACATCAAAATTTAAAAATTACACATTAAAATGTAAAATTTACACATCAGAATGTGTAATTTACATATTGAAATATGACATATTAATCTTTAAGCAAAAATTGACGAAAATATTTTAATCTTTATAAAGTTAAAAATGTAATCAATACACAAAACGAATAACATTCAAACAATTCAAATATATTCAAACCTAAACAACAACAAAAAAATTGAAAGCAAATTTACAAATACCTTCATCTATTGCATAACTATCAATATTTACAATCAAACCACAATGCCAACAACAAACTCAAATCAGCCCCAGGAAATGCAAATAAAATCTCAATATTCTCAATTCAAAACAACATTTTTGTATGCCATAGAATGCAATAAAGTTGTTGTCTACATCATGAAAATCATTTTGCATTGATAATCCATGTGATTCATTGCAATGACATTTCATTTTTATTGTGAACAATTTAAAGTCATTAATAATCTTTATTTTTTTTCTCTAACCCTTCTCGTGCTTGCTTTCTTTCTCATGTCGTAATTTATGAAGAAATTAAAATAAATTATAATCGGTAATGTTGAAAAATGTAAGAAAAGTATACACAAACATGGGAGGTCTGTTACGTAGCTTTTTGTATTATTTTATTCAAAAGTAACGTGAAGTATGAATCAGGATTTTCATATTATGAAGGATATTATGAGGAGTTATCTTCGTACAAACCCCACCTACAAATACAGAAATTTTACAAAAAAAAAAAAACAAAAAAAAAAAACTGAGAACAAAGAAGATCATGCACGGTATATCACAAAATGTGTGAATTTTATGAGGTAGTTGTAACAGCGAATAGAAGCAAGTCACACAATGGCGCTCATATGAATTATTAAGAGCACACTTGGTATAAATTTCATAAATCTTATCTCTCTTTTCACCAAAAAAAAAAAAATTGTATAACAACAACTTTGTTTTGTGGATGTTATTTGCTGAGCTTTTTATTTTTTTCTTCTGTTCCATAACCATAAGATTTCATGTTGTTGTTCTTGACTCGTTTCTCACTCATTTGAAAGGAAATAAAAATGTAGATGAGGATGTGATATACGGTAGTGAATTCAAATGGATGAAAATGTTCATATTTTTGTGATAATGAAATTTTCTTCTCAGTTGAGAGACTAGGGCTGGTTTTGGTTAGTTTGGAACTGTTTGAAAAAATTATATTACATTAAAAAAAGATTAAAATTTTAAAATTTTACACATCAAAATGTTAAATTTACACTCCGATATGTAACTTTTACACATCAAAATGTAAAATTCACTAAATAAATTTTCACTCAGATATGTAATTTTTACACATCAAATAATAAAATTTACACTCTGATATGTAACTTTTACACATCAAAATGTAAAAATGTCTAAATAATTTCCTAGATGAAATTAGGGTAAATAATCTATTTTTTCGAAAATTTTGCACTTGAAAACTTTAAACGAACAGAACTTTTAAACCATGCACCTTCTGATCCTCAACTAAAAAGTAATTAATAAAGGAAAATAGGAACTATTAGCAACTAATATTTGTTTTAATGCATTCATAAAGGAAGTTCCTTAAAATTTGATTCAAAGTCAAATTTTATTAATTCGAAAGAAATTTTATTTTTTCGAAAGAAAATTTTTATTTTTTCGAAAGATTTTTTAACAGAAAGCATTGAAAAATTTTGATGAAAAAAATGTAAACAATAATTATTTTGATGATGAATTTGCATGTTTTCCCTCAGATAACGAAGGAATTGAGTCCAGTTTATCATTTTTGATCCCAAATTTTAATATTGATTAATTTCTTAACAAAAAATCATTGCTGACAGTTCTTGTTCTTACGTGATAAAAGTTTCTATTTCTAATGACTCTGAGGTTCTTCCAGTGCTTATTACATAAAGAATAAAAAAAACCTTGAAAAAAACTAAACAAATTTTAAAAATATGAAGCGTGAACCCGCTTGAACTTAAAGCAATTACTGAAAGATTTTGAAGGCTCAATGAAAGAGAAACATTATAAAGCAAAATGATGCAATTTTAAAATCATAATTTTATTGATAATGTAACGTTCATGTCATAAAATAAATATTTTAAGCAAGAAGGCAGCCAATTCGATATAGAACAAGAAATTTCCAGTTTTTTCTTATTAACTTCGATAAAATTTAATTTTTTGATTTTTTTTTCGTTTTTTTGATAAGCTTGAATATTTGTTGGAAGTTCTTTTGCTGTTTTTGATACCATTTCCTTAAAAAGTTGCATTTTGAGCCATTTGAATGATGCTTTTAATTAAAAATTATGTAAACAAAACAGTAAAATTTCAATGAACAATGCGATTAAAACCTTTCGGAAAAATAAAATTTCGCAAAAAATTCTTTCGAAAAAATAGAATTGATTTTGGACTTCAGAAAAATTGTAATTTCTCAAGAACGGCTGAATGTTTTGCCTCAAACTTTTTAGTAATTGATAGTTGGAGGAATGAGCTACGCTTCATGTTAAGAACCAAAAGCTCTACTTGCTTTAAAATATGATTTTTTTCTTTCGAAAAATTTTAAACGGTTTGTATGGAAAACAATAATTCATGGATTTTGGCTATTTAGGCAGTTCCAATTTCATGAAAATAAGAGAAAATCATTCTTTATTTCATTGTTAACAATTTTTGATCTACACTTTATTTTTAGAATAGACCATTTGAGTAAAATTGAGGATTTAATTTTTCGAAAAGTTTTCGAAAAAATAAAATTTTCGAAAAAATAGATTATTTACCCTATTTTAAATAATTTGAAATAACTTTATCAAGATGTATGTAGCTTCTTTTCCAAACACCTTTAAAGATCCTTAAAGTCCAAAACAACCACCTGAAATCTTCTCTATTCCATTAAACTCACCAATCTCTATCTCAATTTCAAAACAGCAAAAGTAAAAGAGAAAAGATTTTTAAAACAAAAAAGTGCCAACAACGCGAAAATACAAAAAAAAAAAAATAAATATATATGAAAATTGTTTTTGGCAGCAGAATTTCATTTGAGCAGTTTTCACAAACAGTTGCTTAATTCCATACGTAGTAGAAGCAGAAAAAAATAAAGAATCAGAAGCAGAAATTTCTCTCTTTATTACGAACAATCATGATTATTGTGCAATGTCTGAAATTATTTTTTCTTCATCTTTCTTAAAATAATTACCACTGCGATATAGAACGCACAATTTCCTCTTTTGATGCATGAAGTTATATTTCAAGCGGGGTAGAAAAAAAAGTTGCATTTCAAGAACTGCTCTAATGACTTTTATTATTATTATTATTATGATGATGATCATGGTGAAAAGAATAACAAACAAGTCAAACAAACAAAAAAAGAAGGAAATAAAGCTCACAGTCACATAATGACAGCTGAAATGTCGCTGTGCCAATTGTTTCATTCATTGTCGCCAACATGCACAACTGCTATTGTTTTTGTTGGGTTAAAAAGGGTATAAAGCGTCGCACAAAAAAAAGGAGAAAGAACAAAGCAAAGCGTCAGGCTGTGAAGGGAAGCAAAATAAATGCGAAAGATCTTAAAGCTATTTTTGAAGCTGTTGAGTGCTTTGAAATAAATTGAAAGCAATTAATTTTCATGAAAACGTGTGTGTATGTATGTGCACAAAAAAGGGGTAGAATTATGGCGTACGGACAACATTTTTGTGTTTTGGAATTGAAAAAAAAAAAAATCTTTAGTTGAATGTTGATGATGTCAAGCAATCTGAAGTGAATGGGTTTATGGGGTATTTCCAGTAAATTTCAACTTTCCTAGTGCATTCCTTAAACATCATTTATGATTGACCTTTTTCAGTGTAAACTTTTAACAATCTCCTCTCTCACTTCCTTTCATATCGAAGCTTAACTTTTTTCAGTTCCATTGAACACAACTCAGTGAAATGAAATGGACGAGCGAACCACAAATGATGAATTCCAACAATCTATGCATTTGTTGAATGCATAAAAGTTGGATGTACACACACAATTTATCTTTCAACTTTTTGTTGGAGGAATTGATAGTAGAGATGAAAAGTTTGATGTTCTTTTTTGCCGTTACCATGGGAAGTTAAATTGAGAGGAACTGGAGATTCTATCTGAGATTTGAGTACATTTGAAGAACTAAATTTAAATAGAACTGGTAAATGATCGCATGTTCACAGCAAAAAACGTATGTGGTAAAAAAATTTATCTACAATGTAGAAGCTTTAGTCAAAAAATTCCATTTCAAAGCTAGTGACTCTTCGTCAACAAAATACTCAAAAAAAATTAAAATTTCATTATTTTCATGTCCACAGAACAAAATTTTTTTTCTATTTCACAAATTCCAAACTTCCCCGCCCATTGGGACAAAACATACATTCACACAACAAAAAAATGACAAGCATCATCGAGACGAGCATCAGAACAGAAATGAGAATTTATTTATTGTATAAAATAAAAAAAGCAATTTAAATTAATTTTCGGTGTGCGGTAAAAGTTCATGAGAGCATATTTTCTTCTTTCATTGCTCCGCACCTATCTATCTGCTGTGTCGTCTCCTCATCTCATTTATTTTTTTTTTTTTTTTTTTTTTTTTTTTTTTTTTATCATCACATCCTCACATTATGATAACTGTGTATGACATATAAAAAAAACAGAAAATATTTATTTATTCAAATGTCATAGATATGTGTGTAGAGATGTAAATGGATGTAGGTTGGATATTTTTATGGATATTATGGGGGTATGAGTACCATCTTTACATAACAGTAAGAGGAATGAAAATTGAAAATCAAAACAATAGATTGTGCTTAAGAGACATTTTTAGGTGAAAATTTCCAAAAATTCCTCAATGGCATACTCAAGTAAGGTGAAGGAGGAGAAAGAGGCAGATTAGATATGAAAATCTGTGTCAGATATGACAAAACACCTACATTACATTCTTGTGGTAAACAATTTTCTTGTTATGGAAAAATATTTTTTAGAGAATGTTTGAAAGAGGTCGGGAGAGGATAAAATGGAAATATTTTGATGTAGATATAGTGAAAAAGGACTAAAGTTTGTTTTGAAAAGCTGTAATGGTTTCACTGACCCGTAAACCTCTCTCAGTCTTTCTCATTTCTATCATTCAGCAGCAACAACAGCATAAATTCAAGTCCTTTCGGCTTTTATTCAATAGATGAGGATTCTTTCTTCTATTTTCGATTTTAAAGGTAAATTTTTCTTTTACTGCTGGAAAATTTCATGCTGTTTGCCATTTTTCATTTATTTATGAAGAATTTTAACTTCCACGCATAGCGTGTAATTAACTTCCACGCATAGCGTGTAAGTTATTGGTTTCACGTAAGCCCCTTTTTTCACGTTTTTTGGACTTTTTGCGAAATCTACGCAATAAAACCCCATACAACCTAATATTGAAATCACCGCTATAGAATTACACGACGAATGACACAACTTTCAATTCAATTGGACACATTGTGCATGCACACGGCCCAAAAAACATGTTTTCAAAACATGATAATTTTTGTAATATGGGTTGTAGCAATATTTATATATGTCTTCATATGAGAAAAGTGGCAGTTATTTTTTTTCAAATTTTTGAAAAATTCACTAACACTATCAAATTTTCAGTACAAAAAACTGAGCAACTCAACAGAGCTATGGTCGGCGTTTGGTCGATGCTCAGTTGTATGAAGACATATAAATATATTGGGTTGTAGCTTCAGGATGCATATATTTTGAAAGGTTCTTTGGTGCCATTTTATCAGGCAGACAGTGAACCTGTGGGGAATGCTATGCGCTTTGCATGATTTTGAGGTTACATATGATTTTTTCATTAGAGTTTGAACAGTACTTTTTATTAGTCATTTTCGAGTTTACCACTCTCCTCTAACTTTTTTGAGAAGTTTTTGGTACCAAAATGTGCGTCTTGATGAGTAGATTCATAATCTACAGGAATTTTTCAATTTAAAGGCCATTTAAGGGGTCAAAAAGCCAAAAAACTGATTTTTTCGACCCAAAAAATTTTTCCTCGAAAAAAAAATAAGATTGTAATGAATTTTTTAAAAAATACTAAATTTTTTTCATTTCTTTTTTCTTAAGTTTTTACCATTTCAATATATGTGAAATTGCACTTTTGAGAGAAGTCTTGGATAGGGTAGGGGGGTTGTGGACGAGCTGTGCTACACTCCACTCCGCTCCGCTGCGCATTATGCTTCGCATGATGCTTGCTCCACTTCGTTTCGTTCCGCACAGCTCGTCCACAGCCCCCCTATCGTATCCAAGACTTTTCTCAAAAGTGCAATTTCATATACACTGAAATCGATTCATCAAATGCATATTAAAAAATATAACTTTTTAATTTGAAAAAAAGAAACTGTAGCCAATGAAATCAGTAGAAGTTTTATAATACCTTTGTCTCGAATAATGTGTCAGTGAACATACATCATAAATATATGGATAATATTTATTTAGAAACATCCATAGGTTAAAACAGAAAACTGTAATCTATAAAAGAAGAATTTTATGTTTGTACTCCAAGCTATTGTAAGGTGGTGTGGAAGTTCGTGGCTTTCTATGTAAGTCGTGTTTTTTCAAAAATTGCCTTTTTTATTTAGAACTCTTTTACTTAAGGGGCCATTCACTTAGTAAGTTCTCTTTCTATGGGGGTGAGGGGTGGAGTCGAGGATTTTATCACCAAAAGAAAAAAATTTTCATACAAAAACGTAACAACGGAGGAGGGGGGTCTAAAAAGTCGTTTTTTTGCTTAACGTACTAAGTTAACGACCCCTTAGCTCATTCTGATACTAAGTTAATGACCCCTTAGCTCATTCTGGGTAATCAATAAAATTAACATGCTCATTTTTTTTCATTTCATCAAAATTTTTATTTGCACTCTTTCACACGCAAGTCAGTTCTTCATGCTTCCGTTTTGAATTCTTCAACAAATTTCATCAATTTAAAATTTAGAAATAATTGATTAATATATCAATTAATCTCTAAAAAATTAAGTTAAATCTACCCTAAATTCATATGTAGGAGTTTCTAAAGAATTAAATGCGTTTAAATAACCACAAAATCCTGCAATTCCTACTTAAACTTCCATTCCAATCGCTTTTTATCGAAGCACACGCACAGCAGTTGTGAAAAACCCAATGAATTCGAAAAATTATCCTACGAAAACAACAGACACACGAGTGAGAGAATTAAAAGAGGCGTGAGGGAGTACGAATGAGTTCAAAGTTTGTGCTGGTTTAACGCAGTATTGGAAAGAATAAATAGCAATGAAATGAGAAAAAAGGAAAAAAAAACTTTTCACTATTCAACTGCGGTATCAGATCAAGCCATCCAAACTCTTTTCATGGGTTAATTTTTGAAATACGATCCGACTCGATGCCTGAAGAGTAAAAAAAGGGATATTGAGGTTATGTTTGCTTTTCTTACCCTATCATTACAATTTTCTTTTTTTCGAAGTCTAGGTGGAGCTTTATGCGTATATCTTTATAATAAAACCCCATCCATTAACAATTGGATGTTTAAACAACAAAAGCTGTGAGATGAAGGAATAGCAAGAAAGAGTAGAAAAAAAATATTCGTAAAGAACCCTTCTGTCAAAATACAGTAACAGATAATCTTACTGCTTTCTGTTTTCTATGGAATATCATGACGTATCACATTACTAAATCTCTCATTCACTCACTTTAGCCTTATCTTTTTCTACTCTTTTCTCTCGTTCTTCATATTGCTACTTAAATACTTTTCTTTCCATCTTTTACTTTGATTCCTATTTATGTCTATACTTACTTATGCTTCGGGAAGCTCCACTGCTCATATGTTTAAGCATATACATGAAAATTAGTTGGGTCAGTTTACACATGTTTGGCATTTTATTGCTGGAGGCATTTTTCTCGCCCCTATAATTCTCGCATCGAATGGAGGCATTGGGATATGTGAAATTGTAGAAGAGCAATGTTTATTGGCCATGTTAAACCATCACTTTTATTCAATGCTTTTAACTAAAATGGAATTAATAATACATTTTCCCTCGCACATTTTACAGCTGTAAAATATGTTAGCTTGAATTTATACGACTGCAAACTTGGGAAGTTTTGAGATGAAAATATTGCCGTATAGTGAAGAAGGAAATGTTAGAGTTGAATATTTTGAAGCGCTTTTGTACTGATTCAAATTGCATCATGTCAACTTTGGTATCAAAGGTTAGCACCTTGTATATTCAAGACGTCATAAAATTCGAACAAAATTACAAAAAAGTTTTTTCGTTTACTAATGACTTATGTCATCTGATTTTTAGGGGGGTTTTAGGGAGGAAGAGGGGGAGGGGAATCCATGTTTTTGATGGACGTTCATAACGAATGAACGACCCTTTATTGAAGATGACGACAAAAGTATCCACGTGTATTTGATTAATTTTTTCAAACACCAATTGACCGTTAAAAAATTAAAATTCCAAACTGACCCCCAAACATCCACAATCTGCAGTAAATTCAAAGCTATCTGAAAGTAGCAGAAGAACTTTCTCCTTTTCCAACTCCATGAAAGAGCTATTGATTGTATGTAATCGTATATCCTAATCAATGTCAGAGAAAAGTTTAATTAAATGTTGAATGCTTCAACTTCTCCTCTTCATTTGTGTTCAACATGATGTTCTGGATTTTTATTTAAAAGGAAATAGTAAATTGATATTTTATCGGCTGAGCTCAAAAGCCACAAAAAGAAAGTTTTCACCCTGATAGGAATAAAGCTAATTTCTGATGTATGTTGGATTGTAGGTAACGTTAAATAGTGATGTCAAAATTAATTTTGTAAATCTTGGGTAAATCATAATTTTGAGATTATCTTAATTTTTGAGAATATTTATCAGATACAAAAAAAAAATCAACAGATGCCAAATTATTTTTTAAAAAACTTTTTATAAATATTCCATAAAATTTAATACTATTAAGATATTTATTATCATCTTACGTCACTCAGTGCTCAATGAAGAGTAAATTAATAATCGAATTAGTAAAAAGAGAAAATACTTTTTAGGCCAAACGAGAAAGTTTCTATAAAGAAAAATAAACTAAGGTCTTTTGTATATACACAAGATACAAAAGGATTATATAAGGAGTTCTTCTACTTCCACACATTTCATTATTTACATAAACTTTGAAAAATAATGAGGTTCAATCTTGTGTATGTGTAGATATTTATAAAAACACAAGAGAGCAAAACGGAAAGAAAGGATGAGCATCTAATGCTCATGGCAAATTTTCGATTTGGCTGCTTCAGCGTTACGAAATTGGATTGAGATTTTCTTAAAGGCTCTTGAGTCGAGGCAATCTTGTGGATATGTGAGTTTTCTTTCTTCTTTGTAAATTGGAGATTTTTGGTATTTTTTGAGACTTCTTTGTTTGAGAAGTTTGTAATGAAAAGCTGAATAATGGATTAAATGACCGAAGTTTTTGAGGTTTCTAACCAAGTTTATGATATGACTAAAATCAAAAATATTCAAAAGGATTTTATTTATTAATTAAGGAAAATCTAAATAATTGAAATTCTTCAGTAACTTTAAAGACATTTTTTTCTACAAAAAAATCTTATTTCCTCTTTAAATACACGTGCTTGTTTCCAAATTCAATAAAAAACTTCCAAGAAATTCTCAAAATAACAATTTTTGGATACAAATTTTCATTGGTTTTGACACAAAAGCCAAAACCTCTTTCGTTACAAAAAGAATCCCGCATTAATTCTCAGAATTAAGGTGAATTTCTATACCTTAACATGCTTTGCTAATTTTACGCACAAAACATTTTAAGAAAATTCAATCAACAAAAAAATATTTCAGAAATTCTTCAGTCATTCAAAATTGAGCCTCAAAAAACTTTTCACATTCAGAAATTCTCAACGATATCAAAATCTTGAATATTAATTACCCAAATACTTTTTCATAGTTGAAAATTTTCAAACCTTTTCTTGTTCGTAGCACAAACTTACATATTAATCCCTTAAAAATACCTTGTCAAATGAAAATAAAACACAAAGTATCAACATTTTAAAGTCAACAGCCGTCATAATATTAAATGGCAAATGTTATAAAATCAGATATTTACTTGTGAGACAGAAACTTCTACGCCATAGTCGTCTTGTGGTATTTTTCTTGAGGAATGTCTGCCTTCTGTGTGCTTTTTACATCTTATCTGATGAAAATTGTGTGTCGCATGAAAATATTTGTTTTTTTTATGTAAGAAAATTTTTGTGGATGAGGAGTTTTTGAAATTAAGTTTTAATGACAAATGTTATTTTAGATATAAATTTAGGTCATATTCATACTGACTAGGATGGCTCCTAAATAATCGCAATCAAATGGTTGATATGTTCATAAGAAATTCTAATTTTTTACTTTTATCCCAGAACATTCAATAAATAAACCTTGATTCGATCTCCATACTAAAAAAATAAAGTTACCAAGCAACAACACCTTCACATCACCCTCAAGACATTTCCAACTGTTTCATCCAATTCAAAGATAACAACAAGAAGGCAAAACTTCCCCCATGAGAATTATAATCACTTCCACCCTTTCGAGTTCACTTTCTTCTGATAATGATAATTAAAATTGTGCCTAAGGTCACTCAATAATGCTTTCCTAAAAGGTTAACGATTGTGTTTGATAACCGGAAAAGGTACGTTTATTATAAAGTGAAGATTTTAGATAAAGTACTTGTTTAGTCTTATTGTTATCTATTAAAACTCTCGAGCTCAAGTGGATAGATAATTGACAGCAATTTATAATCCATTAGAAAGCTCATCAAAATTAGATAATTATAGAGTGCATTAACTTGTTAAGCTTTCAATTCAACACATACTCTTTAATTTTAAACATATGTACATTCTGCATCAGTGCATTAAAATGAAATATTCATAGTCAACAAGGAGTTTACCTGAAAAGATGTAAAAGGTCAAATGTGATGTTTGAAAATGAACTAATTACAGACATAATATTTACGTGTGGCTGAAGTACCACGGCATGTCATGTCCAAATGTTCTGAAACTTTGCCAGAATTAAGTCCATATTACGTCCAATTGCGTCTAGCAAAAATTTAATTTCGTCCTACTTCCTGTATCTGGATACGGCAAGTCAAAGTTTTGGGCACTTTTGCCTTCGTACTTCAGGATTTAAAACGGCATGATTTCTTAAAACTAACTTTATGTGACATATTATATATTAAAATTGATCTACTAATTACGTCCAATTGCGTCCCGCAAAAATTTTTTGGAACCGATACTCAAAATTTTGCTTGTGGACCAAAAAATTTTCTACCTTGAAACTGATGATTTGGTCAAGTTATATATCAAATCACATCTCCTTTTTCTCAGGAACTCAAATATAAAAGAATTATTTACGACTATGCTGACATTTCAGACTTATGGCAGTTCAATTTTTGTTGTCGTACCTGAATATGAAAAAGTTTCATATTTTTTTTAGTGTCAAGTTATATGTCTAAACATATCTACTTTTCTCAAGGATTATAAATATGGAATCATTTTTTGAATTTGATCATCCACGACTGACTTATGTCACTTTAAAGCTATGGATCATTATGCAACCATCTTGGAAAATTCACTTATCTAAATGATGATTTTTATTTTTTTAAGCATCACGGTTTTAATAAACTTTTTTAAAAATAATATTAAGCGTTAAATAACGAAGGCAAATAAATAATTAGTTTATTAATTTTTGGTCAGAAAAATTTGTGAAAAGTGAAATAAAGAGTGAAAATCGATGAAAAATCACTTATCTAAATGATGATTTTTATTTTTTTAAGCATCACGATTTTAATAAACTTTTTTGAAAATAACATTAAGCGTTAAATAACAAAGGCAAATTAATAATTAGTTTATTAATTTTTGGTCAAAAAAATTTGTGAAAATCATCAGTTTCTAGGTAGAAAATTTTTTGGTCCACAAGCAAAACTTTGAGTAGCCATAACTTTCGTTAGGGACATCGGTTCCAAAAAATTTTTGCGGGACGCAATTGGACGTAATTAGTAGATCAATTTTAATATATAATATGTCACATAAAATTAGTTTTAAGAAATCATGCCGTTTTAAATCCTGAAGTTCGAAGGCAAAAGTGCCCAAAACTTTGACTTGCCGTATCCAGATACAGGAAGTAGGACGAAATTAAATTTTTACTGGACGCAATTGGACGTAATATGGACTTAATTTTGGCAAAGTTTCAGAACATTTGGACATAACATGCCGTGGTACTTCAGCCACACATATTTACATTGATGGCTTCACAAACAAGATTATGTTTGAGTATGATGTGGATTTTAGAGACGTACATAATGTATGATGGTTTGAAGATATTGACTTATTGTGGAGGTTTATTGTATTTTAATAAGGATCATCGTGTGGTTTATTTGTTGTGAGCAGGGGAGTAGCCACAAATTTTTTCTGGGGGGTTCCAATTTTATATGGATTTTATATTTTTTTTTTATATGGAAGAAAAAATTTTAGGGGGTCCAAATCCTTTTTTTCTAAAAAACCCTAGCAAAATGAAGAAATTTTTCCTCAAAGAGTT
The DNA here is from genome assembly GCA_026123125.1 of Chironomus striatipennis. NCBI lineage: Eukaryota > Metazoa > Arthropoda > Insecta > Diptera > Chironomidae > Chironomus > Chironomus striatipennis. The sequence goes on along the minus strand of CM047392.1, from coordinate 13,773,015 downwards.
GGTCTGGGCCCCCTTGGACCCACCCCTGGCTACACCCCTAGTTGTGAGTTAGGAAACCAAACGTTGTTAGGAAAAAGCTTATTTTTTTCTTATCGATAAATATACCAACAGCTCAAAATCTATAAATTAAAAGCTATACACCTTCATATTCACCACAGCTTACTTAATACAATTACATCAGTTATATACATTAAATTCATTATAATTCACACTCCCACTAACAATCTCAAAGTCAACCAACCACTTTAACTTCAGTATTCTCCCACCGAGTAATAACAAACGGCTCACACTTAATCAAGCCAACAAGAGAGAATCCAACAGTTGTTTTTATTATGGCACCTCTGACATTTTAATCAGCATTACAGTATACATACACACATCTCCCTAGAGAGACAGTAGAGGAGAGAAACTCCATAACCAACAACCTCAATAAGTTATTTTATTTTATATTCCACACTTCTACTGTATCTAATTCTCTCTCTTATTCCATTTCCTCGCCTTTCATTGTTTATCTTTCTCACTCGTTCATATACCTCATTTTCGACGCTGTATAATAGCAGCAACAACAGCAACAGCAGCAGCAATGAAGAGAAACCAATTTTCATTTTCATTTTATTATAATGATTAATCTTATTACATCAAATTTTGATTAGATTTTCAACGCTTAACATATTTTAAGCAGATATCTTCTGTTTTTGTTTCTTGAATATTATAATATTCAATTCGCTCCGTCTCACTCACTTACGCGCTCCTACGAAGTGCTTTTTATTGCCTCCTTGTTTTCTTCTTATTTTTTTGGGGGGCTTATAATGCTTCCATGTGAAAATTTATGAAGGTTTTATTGGTTGTTTGGTAATTTTGTGGATGAGAATGAATGAATTTAAGGATGTGATGCAGAGTAGAATTGATCTCGTATTTTTGTTAATAAATAATAAATAGTTTTTAATAAATAATAAAAAGCATCATAATATGTGACTAAAAAATTTTAAATTTGACAAAATTTGTCAAAAAATTTAGAAATAACAAAAAAATTAAAATAACTAAGGAGCTGTTCACTTATGACGTCCATCAAAATCTTGGTTTTTTAGACCCCCCCCTCTGTCACAAAATCTTCATACAAAAATAATATTGTTTAAAACTGTCACATACCACAGACCCCCCACCCCCCTAAAAATTGGACACTACAGTGAACAACCCCTAAAACATTTATTAAATAAGATTTAAAATTTGTTAAAAGAGGCCGTTCACTTAATACGTTGGTCCAAAAATCTTCCTTTTAGACCTCCTCCTTCCTTGTTACGTTTTTTACATAATCTATTCCGAAATCTAAGATCCCCATCCCCTCTAAAAAGTGAACGTTTTAAAAGAACGACTCCAAAAGAACAGAAACAGATAAAAATATTTTTGAATAAAAACGATTGCCTCACAACAAAATTGAAGAAAACTTAAGCTTCCTCAAAAATTAAAAATTTAATTTTTTCCCTCTATTCTTCCGATAAGAAAATCTCGTATCATCCTTATAAGCATTATAAACATACGGCAGGGGATTCCTTTTTTATTACCAGTAAGAAGTTTCTTCAGTAGATATATTTTAAATGAAGATGGATTATGTATTTTAATTAGTGGGAATATTCATTTCACATTTTCCATATCACCAAGCCACCCTCATTTTTTTAAATGTAGGATAGGAAGAATATGTTGAGTAGAAACATAGAAGAAAGTTTTATGAAGGTCTTATGATAAGTCATTAGAAAATTCCCATATATGTAATTCAATTTCATTTCATTTTCTAATTCTAAAAGATTTCTCTTCATTTTCTATCTTCAGCTTTGAGACTCATTCATTGACATGGAAAAAGAAGGATTGAAAAAGTTTTCTATTTCCTTTTTTTTGTTTGTGTCGTTACTCTTTGGTTCTGGTTTGAAATTTAAGTTTGAGATTGATTTTAAGATAGTTGGATTAACATGATTATTTGAAGAAAAAACAGAATTTCAAACGGCTTTTAAATTTTCAAATTTAAGTTGGTTTAAAAATTTTAAATTTTGACGATAAGTTCTTTGAACTCAAAACTTTAACTTTAACTTAATCTTTAAAATTTCCATTACACAAAATCCACGCTAAATCAATCCCACAAAAAAAAGAAGAAATGAAAGAAAGGATGGAAAATTTTACGACTATGACATTGTAAAGCGTAACAAAACCACAAGTCTTCATTAAATTCAAATTAAGTTTTTCTACTATGTTTTTCGTGTAAAAGATAATAAACTTTCATCATGTTATGTACGCTAAAGATAAATACCAGAAAAATAAATTTAATTCTTTATTTTTTTCGTCTGATGAGAACTCTTCCTTATTTAAATCAAAGATTTTTGAATGGTTTGAAAGAAAATGGAATTAAAAACTTTTTACGGAATTTATTCATGGATTACAAATAACGGGAAGTGCTTAACATCTAAATCAATATTGTGAGAATTGGAAACAATGGAGGAAGCAGGAAAAAGTTTAATGAGATTTTTCTGAGTACTTTTACATTGTATTGGCGTGATTATTGCAAAGTTGAATTAATTACTGTATCTTGTTTTTATAATTGAATGGAATTGAAATCACTGTGAAATGAGAATTGTTGAGATTAAATTAAAGGATTTTTTCTATTGTTTTGTTATTCAGTTGAGAATTCGATATTAAATCCTTTTCAGAGGCGTAGCAAGTGGAAGGTCCAAGGGGGGTCCGGATCCCCCTTCGAGAAAAAAATTCCACATTTGAATTTTTGAGGAAATTTTTGATCCCCTAAGAAAAAATTTCTGGGCAACGCCTCTTTTCATAAAATTTATTTCTATCAGTTTAACTTTTGTTCAAGAACGATTTCGTTTATGTTCATTCTTTAATTTTTAGAAACTTTTATTTTTAGAAACTTTTAGTTTTAAATTTCAATTCAAAAGATTTCGAAAAATATTTCATAAAATTTTTGTTGAACTTACGATTCAAATTTCAAAAAAAGTGCAAAAAATAAAAAGTACATAAAATCATTTAAAATTAACAAAACAACAATTGAATTTGTAAATAATGATAATAATGCATATTTATTAAAGCTCATTTATGATGAATTAATTACAAATATTCAATATTAAATGAACAGTAAATGTAAATAGTTTCTAAAATATTAATGAGACTTCATGATTTTACATAACACAAAAAGGATTAAGTATGTAACAATAGAAATTTGAAACGTTTCATTTAAATTTTAATGAGAAACTTTTGTTAGTAAATTAAAACTTATTGACTTTCAATCATGCGTTAAATTATTTTGTTGGATTTTGCAGTTAGTTGACTGATCTAAATTGAGAATGTCAAAACTTTTGTTTGTTATTTGAAATAGTAATTTGGATTTTGTGAGTTTATTGAACTATATTTTGAAGAAATTTTCTCTCACTGATTCGAAAATATTTTTTTCTAATTTTAAAAAATTTTCGTTTCATATTGTAAAAAATTATTTAAACTTTTGCGTAATTCACAAAAAGATGAAAAAATTCTGAAGGATATTTTAAGCATTTTAAGACCAAGCTACATAAATTTTATGAACCAAGTTTCAAAATGAATTCAATAAAGTTGGAAAATATCTGATGTGCGCAATTCATGTTCGACAGACTTATCGAAAGTCTAGGGGTATTCAATTAAGTTTGTTCGGAAATCTCAAATTCAAAAAAATACGTTACGCTTTTTCTTGAATTTCATAACTTTTTTTGACTTTTATCATTTATTTGACTTTATTGTAGTCCTTAATCATGGACTGAATCATTTTCTTTAAAAAATTCTGCATAAAAATGATTTAATTTGAGTTTAAATTTTTTCGAATTTTCGAACAAGGGGTATTTAACTTCGAATTTTACATGGCAGACAGACAAAAATGACATTTTTACACTTTTGTTTGGAAACTGTAACGGTTACAATGTTTGAATTGCTCACATCAGGAAAATATTTATTTAAATATTTAATTTTTCATCTTAAATTCAAAATTTTAGTAAAACTTAAATCATTATTTTCTTATTAATTGACCTATAAATTCTTCAAACATTCCCATAAGCACAATCAGAATCTATTTACTTCATTTGCCAAGATACATCCTTAAATTCTCTAATTCACTTTACATGAATCAATGAACAGCAAATAAATTAATAAGATTTGCCATAGAGCATATTCCACCTCCACATAGACATAGAATAGAATTCACATTCATTATGCATCACATCAAACTAAGTGAACTGAGATAAATACTTGTTAATGTTAATAATAACAACTGATCCGTAAATGTGTTTAGTCCTAGCTACTGTTAAACAGACAAAAGCTTCAATTGCCCCAAATTTTGTCATTATTCAATATCAAGCTTCCTGAAAATTTTAATCAAAATCATTGAGTATAATGTTTATTGAAATAACAAAATGTTGAATTAATTTTAGTGATATGGAAAATAAAAGGACTTTATCGACAGATCAGCTCGAATTACTAATTTCAATTCACAAAATTGTATTTATTAAGCACCAAAAGCTTAATTTTATTTCCAGTAAATTGAAATTAAATAAATCATTATCAAATGCAAATGTTCACTTAATTAAAATGTTTAATTTAATCATACGTGCCGTGTTACATGCTTAATAAACAGAAATTATTCTCATTTGTCTGAATCAACATGAAAATGAGCTTTTGTGATTATATATTTAAAATTGTTTCAATGCAATATGAAATTTATTGAATGTGAAGTTATAATTATAGTTTTTCGATAAAACTTTCGATGACTTTTTGTTAGTTGGTTGATTAATTTGTATTGAAAAAGTTTTAATTGGAAATTATTTTGATTGAGTTTCATTAGTTTTTTAGAGGTTTCTGGATTTTGTGAATTATAATTAATTTTAATTTATTTTTTAATCTACTTATCAAATGAAGGTTTGCTTTTTAGAGAGGAAGGGGTTCTAAGATTTTGTAACAGGTTAAACAAAAGAAATGGGGGGGGGACTCCAAAAAGTAGTTTTTTGCGTAAGGGGCCGTTCATAAAGTACGTTACACAAAAAAATGACTTTTTAGACCCCCCCCCCTCGTTACGCTTTTTGTATAAAAATTCTTTTGTTTTGTTTAATCTGTTACAAAATCTTAGATCCCCCCTCCCCCCCTAAAAAGCGAACATACTAAGTGAACGGCTTCTAACGTACTAAGTGATTTTTTAAAAAAAGATTTCAATGAACTTGAAGATTTTTTTTTTGAATTAAGTATTTTAAAATTTTCGAAATTTTTAAATATTTCCTATCCCTCAATAATTTAAAATCATAAATCACTATAAAAACATAAACTTCTCCAATTCCATGTAATTTTTTTTTTAAAGTAATTCAAATCAGCTTTAATTTATGAAGCAAAAACGAAACATTCAAAACTTTTCAAATCATCCTGATTAGCATTTAAAAAAATAACAGATTTAAAAAGTTACTTTTAAATAAAACTTTATTAAAATGTTTTTCAACTCAAAAGTTTATCCACATTACATTCAAGTTTAATTGAATACATTCAGATGAGAGAGAAAGAGGGAAAAAAGTGGCAAAAGGTTTACATTTGTTGAGCTAAAGTGAGAAATGAAAGGAACAACACCACACGTATATAAATACATCAACGTAATAATTTTGTTTTCCATAAAATAAAATTTTCAAATGTAACATTTTACTTACTTACTTATGTAAATATTTCATCATATATATATATATATATTTTTTTTTTTTGAAAGAGCACAGAAGTTAAGAGAGCAAAGAAGAGGGGTGAAAAAGCATGGAGTTGAGTTCTGTATTCTTTTTTTTTCTTGATGTTTGTGAAAAAAAAAGTGATTGGCATATTGTGATGTATCAAGTTGACATGCAACATTTGGCATTTCTCAGAGTACATAACAAAGTTAAATAAAATGTTTGTCAATGACATTAACATTTTCGCATGTTCACACATATGAGCTGATGCTCTTTGAAGTAACATGGAAAAGTGTAGGAGGCTGTTGTGGTAGGATGAAGCCTTCAGAAGGCGCAGTTTTTTTGTTCAATTCTCTGGTATTATGAATGATTTCAAATTTACAAAAATTATTTTCCAAGTTCCAAATTAATTACATGAAATTCCACACAAACACCCACCAAACACATCCGAATTCTCAAATGGCAACAGTCGATATCAAACAATTCAATTCCGCGAACATTTAAGCATTTCTAAATATAACCTATCGACAAATCACACACATCACTAACTGCATTCAATATGATCACAAAACCTCTCTCATTATTTCGCAACAAAGTCAGCTAAAAGGAAAAAAAGAAAAAAAAAATATTTTCATTTCATTCGAATTCGCTGTTGGGTGTCGACTCGTATTCATTTATGTTCACACACACATCACAAACTGATGAACGAAATAAAGACGGGAAAAAGAGCTTTTTCTTTCATTTTGGAGATAAAAGTTTTAATGAAAAAAAAAAAAAAACTGGCAATGTGATAAGGATAAAAAAATGAGGAAACAGGAAAATGACGATAAAGAAGAGCACATCAAACTACAAACTTGATTGAGTAATTTGTTCGCTGTTCTAATTTCCCTTAGCAAAATAAAAATAAATTTATCAAAATCTTCATCTTCTTTTCATGTCAAATGGCTTGGGTATGTCTCGTAAGTGAAGATGATAATGATGTTGATGGTGCGAGGAAATGTAGAGTGGGGGATGTGAAGGAAGTGAATGACACAAAAAAAAAGTTATTCGTTCTATTTCTTTTACATTTTATCTTCTCCTTGATACTTCTAGCACATTTATAAAGCAAGAGCAAAAGCTTCATGCTTTCAGCTTGTTTTCTTGATTTGAAAACATTGTGTTCTTATTACTTTTCTGGCTTGTTGATTGACTTTAAGTTGAATTTTTTTTTTTTTTTTTTTTTTGTGATGTTTCTGTTTGAAAATTGAATTAAATGTTTGTTGTTTGAATTTTGTCACTCAAAAGATGAGAAGTGGTACTTAATGCGATGAGTTGTTACTGTGATTAAGGATTTATTCAACAGTAAAATTTTATAATGAATTAAGAGAAGCATTCAACTTTGTTTTTCAAATTAGCATTTTGGGCTTGAAAAATCATGAAATTGAATTCTTTAATTCTCACAGTCACTGCACCAAAATGCGCTACTGATGACCCAAATTACCATCATTTCCTCCAACTTTTCATTCCAAATAATTTTTTTGTCAATGCAAGTTTTTTTTTGTCAAATTATCATCTCTCTTTTATTTCTCGTTGTACCATTCTTTACATGCTTAAGATGAAAAATTGGGTGATATTTACATAAAAGCTCATATTGTATTCCTTATGCTTTATTGGGTGTATCTTCTTTCACATTTTATGTATGCCATAGAGCACAAATTAGCATCTAGAAAAAAAGACTTTTTCTTGGCTCACAAAAAATAGTGGAAATCTTGATGATATATGAGTCCTTTCTCGTTGAGCAAATGCATTTACTTTATTTCTGAGAATTTTTCGAGAATTAATTTCAGATAAATCTGCCCTAGATAGATAAGCATGACATTTGTTTTGTAAGAGATTTAGTAAATGTTTTCATTCTATTTGTGCAAATTGGGGGTATATAAATTGTCAAGCAAATCTACAGCTTTGTGTATCTTCTGAAATAAAAGTGAAGTGGATTGAGAATTAGACTACTGCGTACTATGTGTAGATGAATTTGTCATTGATTTAGAGAGCTTGATATGATAAATAGTTATCCCGTAAATAAACTAAAAAATCATAATTTTTTCAAAAATGTTTTAAATCTCCAGAAAAAGTTCCATTTCCCTAAATGCATTCCTTATATTATACCAAAATGACACATTTTCTCCATAATTCAACAATTGCCAAGCATCAAAACATGACCAACTTTAACAATTTATTCTTCAAGCTTCCATAAAACATCACAAACTCAAACAAGACACTTCAGGAAATTTATGCTCCAGAAGCACACAAATCGTTCAAAAAATATATACAAAAGCTTGTCTACAGCATTTGAAATGTTAGCAATAGCAATTTAATCATACACATAGTTCATATTCAAGTGTGTCTTTATTTCACATTCTCTGTTATTCTATTGAATCACATCCACAAAAAAAGCTCTTTAGATGCATAAAAAATTCTATTTTATTTACTTGTTTCATTTCAATGCCACATGTTTATCATCTTATTAGATACAGAGTCATGAAGTATCAAGAGTAAAATTTATTGCACCACTTATTCAGTAAATGGAAGCCAATAATACACACTTTATGTCTCTATGTAGATGTGGATGCTTGTACGTGGGTGTGTAAGTTTACGATTCCTTACAATACTTCCGTATTCCGTTCGCACATTCAATTCTACAATTGGGAAATGAAAGTGGAGTAAAAAAATCTTTTTTTACAGCATTTACACACAATATCGGAAGCAGAAGATGTCGCAATCTATTTTTGGGAGAAAAAAAAAAAAACTAAACAGAAAGCAACAAACACAACATTTATGATTATGTTGTAAAAATTCTATCGCCCTCCTATTTTATTTTCAAGTGACATGATTTTGGAAAGAAACTGTGTATGCTATGCAAGAAGTAGCTATAGTAAGTTATGGAAATAACAATGGCATGTTGTATGCCTACTAGAAATCTATTTCCAAATGCCTTTCATGGGACGCATTTATTCGATATATATACGAACAGCTTAAGTAGATAGAAATGCATGTGAAAAATTTATTTGAAGGCAGTGACACAAAAAGGTTTTTCTAAAAATTTTATTTCATTTTTTTTGTTTTGCTTCTCAACTCGATTTTGGTCATTTTCCTTTTCATACACACTTTATGTTGTGTTGGCCTTTTGGACCTTCCTTGTGCTCTTTAGTATGACACTCTTGAAAGAGATATTCGATAAATAGAATTTATTTATCTAGGCAAAGTGAAAAGGAAGTTAGAAGTTAAAGGTATTGATGACTAGTGACGCATACTTAATATTTGGACAATTTTTGAATTTTTAAATTAAAGAATTTTAAAACAAAACTTCATTTTCCCAGTAAGTGGGTATCTAATGCATTGCATCCTCAACCGACGGGCATCAAAAATTTGGATAAAAATATATTTTTTAATAAATAAATTGTTGTTAGTTTTATAGGTTAAGTATTTAAATTAAAAACTTAAAAAAAATGAGCACAAGATTTCAAGCCAACAGTCAGAAAATTTCAAACAGCTCCTCATTTCAACTAAAGTAACGCCTGTGTAGAAAAATAAATATAAAGGATAGTAAAAGGATGTGTTTTTTCTTCGAAATATAATTGTTTTATTTTCTTCAAAAAATATGTGGGACCAAAGTACCGCATATGTATATGAAATACTATAAACATGTCACAACAATCCTTTGGCATTTCCTCTTAGTTATTCACTTTTCTTCATCTTCATCCTCCCTCATCTGTGTAGCTCTTGTAAAAGCAAAAAAAAGGAAATCAATAAGCTTGAATTTATAACGGGGATACATGCCTTTCCTTCTGTTATTTTATGAGCTCTTTAGGGTGATATTTAGAATTATGGTTACACATACATAATCCAAACTTGTTTTGTAACTTTTCATCTAGGCCATGCTTTTTATTTCATTGTGAGTGCTACTGGACCCTGTTATTGACACATTTTATATACCCAGTGAATACATTAGCACATGTGAGGAAGTTTATATTATGGCTATTATTAGCTCACTGGATTTGTGCGGAAAGTCCTAATTTCTTCCTTAATAAAACGAAAAAAAACATACTGTGTTTAATTCTATTGGAACAAATAAACGGAAATTGATGTCGCATTGACTGTGTTTTGTGTAGATATGAGTGAATCTTGTTTTGTGGCTAGTGGGGAGACAAGTCATTGATTTTTGATTTTTTTTTTTTTGCTCAGTGATGAGAAATGTTTTCATTAACTTATGAGATTTAGATTTATGAGTGTTGACGAAGAAGATAAGCATGTCTTTGACTACTTTTTTGGTCGCCAGTAGGCTGAATAAAAAGCTTGTTCTGTTTTATGAACTTGTTTTTGAACGACAAATTTGAATTTCAATTAAATTTCTAATAATATTGCAAATTTTGCATTTGAATAATTTTTTTTATAGTTTCAAACCCCTTGAAACCATACCTTGAAACCTTTGCTATCTTCAACTCAACTTAGTTCATTTTTAATTAAATTAGTTGAAATTGCACACTAAATTGGCATTTATTACTTCTAATGACTTTAATTTGTCCAATATCAATGACCTCAATTCCATAAAAACTAAGGTCAGTCACATCCATTATTAAAGCAACCTTCTGTTGATATTTCTGCTTGATTGAGCACAATAACTTCAATAAATTTCCATTACTATTATTAAAATAAATGGTACCCTCTGTTCCTAGGCATACGACTGACTAACAATGCGTCCGTAACACGACACCCCCTAATAAAAGCCATTCACCCAGGCTTTACATCTTAATTCTACCATTCTCAAAATCACTTTTATGGATTTATTCCATAAATTAACATCAACAACAAAAGCACAAATTCCATTTACCCTTTTTAAAAAATTCATTCCAAGTCCCATTAATTCCTTTTCACTTCCTCATTCATGCACTTTAGTAGCACATGTGAGTATATGTCTTTGATAATAAAAACGGTATCAGAACACAACTTGTGTATTATTCCCATATGAAAAAAAAGGAGTTGAAAAGAAAAAAATAATCCATGATAAAAAGTAATGTACATGTCATGGTGGTAAGGAGTAAATGGACAATGCATGTTATTGGAGAATGAGAACTTTTTTATTGATATCATATGAAGTTGTGAGGAAATTCTTTTTAAGAAAGCTACATGTCCGTAGTTAGGGGAGTCAAAAAGGAGACGGGATGTTTCTCTCGAGATTGATTTTTGGATAAATTCTTGGAATTAATCAAATTTCTACGACAATTAAATAAAATCCTTTACATCCTACATCCCTGATGAAACATAAAAAAAATATTAAACATTCCATAAGGATAAATTTCACAATTTTTCCTCTAATAAGTTTTCTGTGGATATTTCTTATCCTTTTTCTCGCTATCTGACTTCCTCCCACTCCAAACCTTATACTCAATTTTCATCTCGAAATAGCAGGAAGCATATGTGTTGTATATAAATAAATATATTTACTCAAACTTTCCCCATAAAAATGAGGGGAGAGAACCTTAAAAATACGGACGCAAAAAATGCTTTTTTCATTTAATATTGATATGTGTAAGCTACAAAATTAAGATTTATCTATGCTCGAGTAAGCATTGACTGAGAGGACACGAAGCAACAAAGTTTAATGAAAATTGTGTTTTAATATCAATGATGGTCGTAACTTATGAGCGTTAGAATGTAAATAAATTTTCTAGAATAATGTTCATTTCTTCTTTTTGGACTAAATGTGTGTGTGTGACTGTGAAACTCAGATGGTCCCTTTTTCGGTTTGTTTAATTTTTATGTAGACAAATAAATGGTGATGGAGCATAGATGATGAGGATTTAAGAGTTTTCGTTGTAATTGAGACTAATTTTGTTGTGTGGTTCTGAGCATGAAAATTTTGATAAATTTTTAAGGTTCAAATCTCAGCAAATATAATTAATTCCCTAATATCAATACTAGAAGTCAATTTGAATTAAATCTCTATAGTATGTCTAGTCAAGTCATAGCTAAATTATACTTTTATCTCCTCATCAAAGTCTGACATAAGAAACTTTCCATCTTGTCAGCTATTTTGGGATCAAAGAAAACACTAAGTTATAATTTCATTACCTTGGCATTCAGATAAAGTCAGATATATTTTTAGAAACTCATTTTGTGAATGATGGATCGAGCGTGGAATATTTTCATCTATTTAAATATATGAATAAAACCCACATATGCATAGACCATCTTCCTACACACAAGTCCTTAATATGTTTAACATTTTGCATCAAAAACTGTAGAATAATTTTAATAGAAAAAATTATAGTAAAATGCTTTAATTTCTTACAAACTAAACTTAATACTTGTGCTGCACTGCATCATTCTCATGTCCTCAATCTCCTTTGATAATTTGTGATAATAAGAACACACAGATGGATGGATGTGTTTATATGCGTAGGAGTTCTTCTTAGTTTCTTTCTAAGAATGAGAGCAAGATGTGTTGAATCACGTACAGCAGATTATGCTCACACTTTTGACATAGATGGCATAAATCTAGATTCAACTCTCATTTCTAAAACTTTACTTACTTTCTTCTAATATTGTAACATTGAGAATAGATATTCATGAATTTTTTTCCTATGGCTTTTTGATTTATGATGAAAGAAATGTGGATGGGAGTAAGGAAGAGAATTTCTGGTCAGTGCTGAGAAGAAAATTTTCATGTTGAAAGTAAATTTTAACATTTATCTTTGTTAGAAAGTTTGGAAGCTAGGGAGGGATTTTAGTGTTCAGTCACTGTGTACGCAGTGCATTTTTTAGGTTTTTAGGAATGTCTAAATATTGTAGTTAAATGGAAACAACAGAAATTGAAAATTTGGATATTAGAAGTTTTTTATCAACATCTTTGTTTTATTTCTTTCAAAAATTTAGATGAAATTTTCAAAAAAAATTTTTTGGTTGAAATTTTGGGGTCGCTCACTTATGACATACATCAAAAACTTGGATTTTTAGACCCCCCCTCCCACTCTGTCACAAGATCTTCAAACAAAAAAAAATTATTGCTTACAATTGTCACACAGCCTCATTTCACACAGAACCCCTCCCCTCTTGAAAGAAGAAAGTGAAAAGAAAAAAATAAAGTTGTATAAATAAATGGCATAAAAACTGATATAAACTCATTTTTCGATCAAAAAATGCTAATAAAAAAATCCACAAGCAAAATAAAAGAAAGTCAGGAGGACGGATGGTTAAGTTGAAGAGCTAAGAAGAACTGTAGTTAATATCAAATGCCAAACAAATGGTAACTTAAATTATTACATAAATTATTATTCCACTGAGTAATATTTCTCTTCTCTCATGTGTGACATTTTTATGAAACGAAAGTTAAGAAAATGTTTTTTTATGTGTTGTTTTGGATCCTGCTGATTCTATTTGTTACTAAAAGTTAAAAGATCTCTCAAAAATGGATGAAAGAAAAGTTTATTGTTTGATAAATAGGAAAATTTTCAAAGGGAACAAAAATAAAGTTTCGCTTTTTTTTTTTGAAAAATTTCATGAAATTATGAAAAATTTATTGCAGTAGCAAATTGACACCATATGTCACTGGGGAATCGTTTAAAAAGTTTTAACGTTGGCAATGAAAATGTTCATTTAGAAAAACACTTGCAGAAACGAAAAATTAATGTGAACTGTTTGACCTGAAGTTTTTCTCTCTCTTTTTTGTGGATTAATTGAGTTTGTTTGAACTGAGCGAGGTTGAGGATGTCACGAAGATGTAGTTTATAATTGTGCTACTTTTGAACTTGTGGCTGTGGTACTAAAGTTAGTTTAATTGAGAAAATTTGGTATGGGTGGGCATTTAGTTGATTTTCATAAGGGGTCGTTCACTAATGACGTCCATCAAAAACATGGATTTTTAAACCTCCACCCCCCCTCCTCAAAATATTCATTCGAAAAATTCCTATTGTTTAAAACTGTCACATAGACTCAGACTCCACTCCATCCCTAATAATCGGACATCATAAGTGAACGACCCATAATGCAATTGATGAATTTCAAAACTAAAATAATTCTCCTTTGACTGCTCTAGTACTATGTGAAAATATCATTTTAAAATAAAGTTTCCAAATCTCCAATTACACATTTTACATAATAAAGCTTACAAAAAGCTTTACTGAATAAATAGAAACATGAATCCTCTTAAAAGTTCTTCCTCAAAAATTATTATTCATCAAATATTTCTAAAGATTCTCAAATTACGAAATAAATATTTGATCATATCACATTTCCTGAATATTCAAAATTTGCTTCTTTTGAAATGAAATAAATTTCAAAAGAATTTTTTTTATAAGTTTTAAAATTTGAGAACATCCTGACAGAAATGAAGCCAGTTTAAATGTATATTCTGAAAGCTACGTAAACTTTTGTAACATTTCTGATGGCTCGAAATTTTTAAACTTGAATTTCAAGTCATGGATGGTAGGTTAGAGATGTTATCTTATTGCAGTGACCGAAAGTTTTGCTTGAATTAGAAGTATTACACATTTATAAGGCATCAGATTTTCCATTACAATGAAAACTTAAAGCAAGAATCTCCATAAATTTTCATTTTCCGTCAAAACTTTGAAAAACAAAACAAAAACTTTTTACTTTATGGATGATGACTGCAAATTACAACAATGACTAGTCAATCCCCTCCCCTCATATTCAATATTTATTTTTCTTGTTACAGTAACAACGATGATGTAATATTCATGAAAGATTATTTTATGGCACCAAAAACTACAAATGCTGATTTCTGAATCTACGCATTAAGCATTTTTTTTCTTGCTGCTGACTGCCTGCCTTTTCTGATCCATTCCAAATGAGAGCACATCATGTGTTCTATTGCTAATATTGAGCTGATATTAAAGGATAAATGTTCATGTTCATAAAATAAACTTCCATTGGGATGGAAAGGGGAGATATTTTTTTCTTACTTACTAGTCCACACAATGATCATTCATAACAACAGTCGCTCATCTACCACATATGTTTCACACACAAATACGAGAATTTTTTTTTTGTACTCTTTGTTTCTGGTGAAAATTTCTATTTTTTTTTGTACTGTTGTTTTTATTATGTATGGTTTGCATCTCGCACATCAGTAAGGAAATGGGAGTAGGGAATAAGATGGAATTGAAATGTGACAAGTTTGAAAGTTACTTAATCGGGGTTTTGGCTTTGTTAGAAGCAAAAACTAGTTGATGGGTTTTGAATTCGTTCAAATCTCTTATATAGTTATTTTTTATTTTGATGCTAGTATTAAGAATGGTTCTGTTTGGTAATTCGCATAATTTTTATCTAAAATAACATGTCAGAAGCATTAAATTAACTTGTGAAAATTTGGATAATGAAAAAAATCAACACAACATTTCTCAGAACTCAAGCCTCACAGCAGGAAAAAAACAAAATATTGTGAAAAATGTGGCAAAATTTTAATGTTTATTAATTTATCGAAAATTTGACCAGCGGAACTGAAACGGTATGGTGTAAATAATCCGATAATTGAAATTAATTTATTTGAATTAACCGAAACATTTTTTTTTTTTTTGAAAAAAATCTGAGTTCTGTGAAAATTTTAAATATATAATCAGTGGTAAGAATTAATAATAAATATCTTGCTGAATTTTTAAAGAAAAAATTTTTACATTAGAGTAAGAAAAAATCAAAGACAAACCGCTTCCCTTATTAATAACCATCCAAACATCTTCAGTTCATGCAAAGCTTAAAAGGAAGAAACATTCAGTAAAATGTGTAATATGCTCGCATTTTCACACACACAACTCACACTCGAGGCCGGGGGTACAAAAAAAAAAAGAAATTGCGAACCATACAATATAAAAAATAGCAAATATACGTTCACAACATGCTTAATAGCCTTATGCCACTTTAACATAAAAAATGAATCAAATAATGCTTTTATTCATGCGTTGTAGTTACTACAAAATAAATGAATTTATATAACATTCACTTTGGACGGGTTTTTCACTTTGGACACAGTGAACATAGAAATATAAGGTGAGAATATTTAGAGGAATGAGATGGGTGGTAAGGAGGCTTGAGAAAAGTACACATACAACCGGATATGTAGGCAGTAAGAGAGAGAGAAAAAATAACTAATGACACCAAAGTGTGTGATGTGTGTTGAAAGTAAAAATCATGAAACTGTTACAGCACTCATTCGTCACCATAAAATATATATTAGTTTAGCTTAATGTAATATCCCAAAAAAATAGAACACAAAAACCGTTGCCCTAAACATTTTAAGCTAGCAGCTTTGGAGGGGAAAAAAATGGAAAGAAAATTTCCTACAATTCATTACTTCCATTATGCATTGTCGTTCCTTCAAAATGGATAGGGTTTATTTGTTTTATAGTCCAAGGGGTAGGAATCCATCAATCTTTATTAATTTTTTATTACTTCTTTTTTTTTTGTTGTTGCGGAAACGGTTCATGCTTTTCCTTTCCTTATTTATCAATTTTGATACTGAATGATTGTTACATATTTTGTGGTGATTATTCTTTTTTGTGTAAGATAAATTTCCTAGAAACTGTTGTGAATTGTATTGTAGATGTCAATAGCAAAGTATCTAGATGTGGGGTTTACAAGTAAAACCGTAGTTTTTCCGAAATTATTAAAGGAAAATTTAGCTTAAATTAAATAATTTAAACAACATTTTTGATCAGCACTCACCCTTTATTTCCATAATTACACAAAAAAACTCAAAAATGTCACATCACAAATCTTTTAACGTAACAGCATGTTGCATTAAAAAATAAACAACTCATTCTAGTTAAAAGCTGTCTAAATAACTAACCCCTGTCTTCCTATTTCAAAATTGGCTCAAAATGAACTCTCGAGCAATGAAAGGATAAAAAAAATTTCAGCTAAAAAGAAAATTGAAAAAAATTTCACCCGCACTGCCTCATGGAAAATAAAAGAACAGCAGTACCAAAAAAAAGCATAAAAAATACTGAAAATGATCTGAAAAGTAAATTTAAAAACACGAGAAATGTGATTTCCGGTGATATAATAACATTTTATACCTGTACGTGGCAGTTAATTCGGATAATAAATCAGACAAAAATTATTGTGCTTTTATGTGCTGTGAATTTACGTTTAAAAATTATGAAAAATGGCAAAATGTATGTTAAATGGATTAAGAGATGAATTTATGAAAATTAAAATGCACACGCCTTAGTAATGTATATGGGGGGGACATTACTTTGATTATGAATAAATGCTGACTTTTAATCTGTGCGGAATTTTTTTTTTTGCTTGGATTTTCTTTGATTTATTTGTGAAGAGTTGAGAAAAAATTTTGATGTTCTGAATTTTGTGTTCGTGCAATTTTTCATTAATCAAAAAACAAATTTTTAATTTACTTTTTATCTTTTTAAGGAGCCGTTCACTTAGTACGTTTCGCAAAAAAATGACTTTTTAAACCTCCTCTCACCCCCCCTTTGTTGCGATTTTTGTATGAAATTTTTTTCTTTTGCTTGACCTGTTACAAATTCCTAGACCCCTCTTCTAGCTTAAAAGCGAACGTACTAAGTGAACAGCTCCTAACCTCAAAACTTATTTTCTAAATATTCAAGGTTTTCAACACACATCAACTGCTTTCATAAAAAATAATTCACAAGCTTAAAGAGCTTCCAAATTACACATAAAATAAGTCAAATATGTATGGAAGTAAAAATATCACCAATTTTCTACCATTACAAAAATAAAATCTTTATCTACGTATCCGTAGATATATCAAGTTTCTATCTTGTTTATTTCACTAATGAACCAAATGCTTCCGGGATTTTGCTTTTCATATATATTTCATATTAGAAAATTTTCTTCTTTAGTCATCAAATACAGCAACACATATTTATTTTTAAAGACATTTTCTGTATTTGTAGAAAATATCATGATTCGTGTACCATTGGAAATGAAGTAATTGGGAATTAAATAAAATGAAGAATGTGAGGATTATAGCTGCATGTCATGACTTTTCTGGAGGGAGAAATTTAATTAATTTTATTTGATATATAGAAATGCTGGAGTTGAAGGGAATTAGGAATGTGTGTTGGTGTTTTAAGGTAGATGAAAGGATGATTATACTTTTTTGAAATGAAAAGGATTTAATGGGGATAGAGCTGTGGCAATCATCAATAAAATTTCTTTAAAAAAGTTGCTATTTAAGAAATTTGTAACATGATTGTAAAGGTTTTAAAGCATCCAAGGTTCAGAAAATTTTTATATTCTTTTATTAAAATAAATAATAAAAAAAATTAGAAAACGATTTTGTATTTAAAACTAGTTACCATCCCCGTCTGCAGTTATAGTCACAAAACTAACAACTCAAAAGCTCTCTAATTTCATCCTTCATAAAACTTTTCAATTAAATCTATTGCTGTTCATTGAAACTGATGCTATTTTCATAAAATACCCTTTATTTATTGATTCTATTGAAAATAATCAACTCAATCCAATTTCACACAAAATGCTCCAAATTGCATGAGATTATCATCTATATTTTATGTTTATTTTATATCGGTGAGTTGTGTTCCATTCTTTTGAGTGATTATCGAAACAGTAAAACTTAATTGAATTAAGCTTGATGATTGATTACTCAAAAAACGAGAGAGAGAAAAATTTAATTTTGTTTGAAAAAAAAATTGATGAAAAGCAGATGAGTTGTGGAAATATTTGTTGAGTCATGGTATTTAAAATTTAAGTGGACTGGAAATTGTTTTATTTTATGATGGAATTGTTATTTATTGGAACGAGTTTTTGATGAAAAGATGTTGTATTGATGGTGGGAGGATGGATAAATTTCAAATTATTTAATTTATCAATAAGAAACTTTGGCCCCTAAAACTACAAAAATTTTCTATACATCCCAACAAAAAGGACAATAGAAACTCTTTAAAACTTTGATTAAAATTACCCAATACAAAAAGAACTGTATTTACCCAGCAAAAATCCTCCACCATAATTCATCCGCAGACACTTTTCCAACCAAATTCTCTTATTCAAGCTATATGTTGCATAAGCCTACACAAAACAGCACCAAAAGAAAAGAGTAAGTGACGAATGGATTGCCTGAAACAATGTGACAAGTTTGAATAGAAAAGAAAGAAAAAAAAGGAAAAAAGGTCTTTTTCCTCTCGTTTTTCAATTCTTTCCATGAATAATACAAGAATGAAAAAAAATAAAGAAAAATTTTGGTTGATGGAAGGTCCTTAATACATTTTAAATGTGATGTATATCAGAAACAATTGCTTGGAAAAAAGAAGATGAATTTGAAAAAATAAAAGAGAGAAAAAAGTGCTTAATGGATTAAATTTCTGAGCATTTTAATTAACAGGCTTTTACTGTTTTGTTATGTTTTTTTTTTCTTTTTTTGTTTAGGGCTTCGAAGAGATTGTATTTAAAGGATTTGTGACAGAAAAGAGTGAGACTGAGAATTAATTTAGTTTAAATAAGATGGATTATTGAATTATTTTTTCGTCTGGATTTAAATTTAAAGCAATTGACAATTTTTAAAACTAAATAAATCTTTAATCTATCTTTAGCTACTAAGAGATTATTTTATGAATAAATTTTTTTATGGGATTTTGCTTTGTTTGGCATGAACAAAAATTAATCAAAAGTTATAAAATGAATATAAAAACCTTAGATGTAGGTTCAATTCCTACTAAAAATAAGTTTATTACACCAAAAAATTACCAAATTTATTTTTTTTTTACTATTTTAACGTTTAATATACAAGTCTTAAAGCGTAGCTAGGATTTTTCTGAAATCCTTTTGAAATGTCTTTCTCTTAATGACTCTTCATCTGAAAATTTGTGTATTTCTAATATTCCCAAACATTTTATCAAAGTAGTGTCAACTTGAGAAAAAATCTAATCCTAATATTTTATATTAAGCCATAAATTCTGATGCCAAAAACTAAACGAAAACGAACAAAAGAGTAAAATCTAGACAAGGAAAAGTAAGGATATTGATTACCAAATCTTAAAATAAAATAAAAGGAACTAAAACTTTTCTTTCTTCCTTCATTCTTTTCTTCGTCATCGTCATCAACATCCCTAAATTCAAACATCTTTTGGCACTGCCACCACCCAAATCTTTCCTTAATCTTTCAACTGAATTACTGTCAGATGAAGTGAAATGTATATGGTAAAAATTAGAAGAACAGGACTGTAGATTGTGAAAAGAGAGGGACTAATTCGATTTCATATCGTGTTCTTCAAATATTTGATTAATTGCAATGAGCAATGGCAGACATGATCAATTACATTTCGAGCTTTTTCCTTCTTTTTTCTTCCTTTGTGCTTCTTTTTCCCCCAACAACTCTGAAGACGTAACGGTTTTCCTTATTTTAGAACAAAATTTGAAATAAGGAATTTTTAGTATTCCTTATTTTAGTACATCTTGTCCGTTAAATTTTTAATAGCAAAATCTCTGAAAATCGTGCTTATTTCTGTATTTTCTAATGTTTAAAGTGAATTAATGCATAGAAAAACAATATTTTAAGAAAATAAGCAAAAACCAGCAATTAAATATAGCAAAAAAGTAATTAAATTAATCAAAATAAAATTTAATTTCTTGCAACTGTATTAGTGTGTGAATGTGTTTGTAAATTTCTTAGAATTTAGTTTTGAAATTTTTGTTAAATTTCATGATATTAATGTTTCAAAACGAAAGAATGCTTAAAGATAAAGCATAATAATTAACTTTATCATGTGATAATTCTTTAAAATGAATTTAATTTTATGTTTTAATCCAAAAATGTTTGCTTGTGTGTGTAAATTTTTCGAACACGCAAATAATTTAAATTCAAAAATTTGAACTAAGTAACGGAAATTTTTGCTCTTCAGAGTTGTTGGTTTTTCCCATTTTGCTGTGTTTTCGTTTTCTTCTTTAGATTTATTTTCGATTAGGGATGGGTTTGGTAAATGAAGTTGGTGGGTTTTTCTGCGTTATGGAAGATTTTGAGAAAAATAGAATTTGTGAATTTTTTGAGTAGCATTTCTCAAAACTAATATAGAGAAACACAGAACATGAACAATTCTAATAAACTCTACACCTTAATATATCTTAGTCATCTAAATGCTTTTTCAAAACATCAATCTCAACCCAACTTCCCCAACCAGCATACCAAAAAGGTTGACACCGAAAAATTACTTGCTTGTATGTTTTCTGTCATCGGGTATTGAAAATGAAACGAAACTTTTTAATTGGAAATGAAAGTTTTTTTCCCTCTCTCATCTGTCTTGTTTTCTTCATTTTCTCGTGTATGTGCCAAAAAAGAACAGCATTTACCATATTTGCCAAACTTCTCACGAATAATTTTTATCATCGAGATAGAAACGAATGAAAAAAAATAAAAGTTTGATTATGCTCGTGTGATGAACTGCAGTCTCACCTACTTCACATTTTAACTATGAAAAAAAAAGAAAATTATTGAGATTATTTAATATTCAAGATCCGATGTCGAATGGAAAACCAGGCACTGATTGAAGGAAATCGTGCACGTTTTGAATAAAGAAATAAAAATGAGCTTTTTTTTCTATGCTTCACATCAATATTCCCAATTGATTTCTTGCTCCTTTATTTCTTTTGCCCAAATAACCGAAAATGTAAATATTGTAAACTTTACGCTCCAATTTTTACATCTCACATTTGGCTTTGCCTTTTGTACCCCTTGAGGCATCTTTGTGCTTACAATTTTTATATATGCTGGATTTTTTTTTTTTTTGAAAATTTACTTTTGTGGGCAACATGAGATTGGTTGGGATAGTAAATGAAAAAATTCTTATTTTTTTACTGCTTGTATTTTAAACACTTAATATTAAAGAAGATTAAAGAATAACTTTAAAGTTCAATAAATTATATTCAAACCGTTTGAATTACGGTTTTTGAAGATCTGAACCTGATGTGTGCAATTCAAGCATTGTGTCCGTTACAGTTTGCAAATAAAAGTGCAAAAATGACATTTTTGTCTGTCTGTCATGCGAAATTCGAAAATTCATACATATATATTTAAATACCCCTAGACTTTCGATAAGTCTGTCGAACATGAATCGCGCACATCAGATCTGAACTTAATTTAAAATTCTGAATTTTAAAATCTGAAATTTAAAAATTAAGAATTGAAATTTTTCATTGAATAATTTAAACCCAAAATCACATCAATTATTGCACAAGTAAATTCTTCGTAAATGAAAATTTTAATTTACTTTAATAAAAAGAAAGTTGTTTACGACTGCAGAAAAAAACAACCTTTTCTAAAATAAGAAGAATTTTTTATCGACTTTTATCAAGAAATTTATCTACAATTTGCAAAATCAGACATAATTTATTCTTTTTTATTAGACTGTAAATATTGGTAAGAACATGAGTTTTATGGTTTATTGGTAGTTTGAAAGTAATTTTAAGTCAAGATAGTAAGTTTGAGTGAGGATACAGAATTTAAGTTTTCTAGAAGATAATATTAACAAAAATTTAGAAATTTTCAAAATTTTTATAATTTTCAAAATTTTTGTAACTTGTAAAATTTAAAAAAATTAGGAAAAAAATCAATCTTTAGAATGTCTAACGCACAGCATCAGCAGAAAAATTATATGTATAAAATCAAAATGAAGCTATTAAGCACATATTGAACTCAAGATTGATACATTTGAATACATTCAATAACGATTTCTCAGTAAAATTCATTAAAATTATTATCAGAGTTGATTTAATCCTTTGAACCCTTTTTAAGGTCTGCTACCGTTTATAATATTGAAATATTCTAAGAATTCTTTATCATTTCTACATCCATAACGACTAAGCGTTTTAGCCAACAACTTTTTATCTTGTTTTCTTCATCTTTTGACTTTCTTTCACTTATTTTTATCATGTCTGAATTTTTTTTTGTCATGTGACGCAAAAGAAAAGTTAAGAAGAATCGACCATCATCAGCATCAACATCATTGTCGTTTATATGTTAAAAAAATATCAAGAAGCTTCCTTTAAAGTTTTTTTCTCATTCTCGTTCCCTCAAAAAAAGTACCCTTGAGTCTTTATGTAATTTCATCAAGATCTCTCGCCTGCTTCCTTTCATTCATGCTTACATTTTCAAATGAAAATCATAAGAGTAGCGTCGACGGGGGTTTGAGGGATGAAAAAAATGAAAGGAGAAACATAAATGAAGTTCGCAAACAAGCACATTTTTCGCCTTTTATATCGTTACATTGATGGTTCCAGATTATCTTTATCGCTTTTATCAATTCCATTTTTTTTCTTCTCCTTTTTAAAAAAGTCTTGCACAATGAAACGCTGAAATTTTTTTACTTTCGTGAATAGTCCAATTTCCCTTTTCTTTCGATTTTCAATGCATGAATATATGTGTGCATGTGTATATGAACATGGATATGTACTAAGAGTTCAAGAGTGAGTGTAATCTGCAAAGAGGTTATGTTTGTTGGAGTGGGCTGAAAAATGGTAAATGTTGGTTTTAGATTATTTTTCAATTTTTGAGTCGTTACTAGTTTGAGATTCTTAAGACTTTAAAATTTTTGAAGTTGTCGGAATTATGAAATTTCCTTTAAATGTAAAAAAATTTTAGTTTTTTTAGGTTAAATCTGATGTGCGTAATTCATTTTCGAAAAAAATCATAACTTTTTTTGGCGATTTATCATTTATTTGACTTTATTGTAGTGCTAAATTATGGATTAAATCATTTTCTTTAATAAATTCTTGGTGAAAATGGATTAAATTTTAATTTAAAGTTTTCAAATTTTCGAACAAGGGGTATTTAACTTCGAATTTTGCATGGCAGACAGACAAAAGTGTCATTTTTGAGCTTTTATTTGAAAACTGAAACGGTTACAATGTTTGAATTTCACACATCAGGGTTAAATTGTTAAATATTTTTAAATTACCATACAAAAATTTTCTCTTTTAACTCAAAAACATTTACTATGTAGATCTTCTACACTTTGCCACTTTCAAAACACTCTTCCAAAATATCCCACAACCTTCAAACTCATCCAAATTCAGCAGAAAATTCCCAAATTGACCCTTGAGCTCACTCAGCTCATCATATATAGAGACATACATAATAGAAAATGAGTGTACAGTTGCCATTTCTCCTTATCTATGTAAAGAAACCATTCCCATTCTTCATCATCATAATGCCCTTTAATATGCTTTGAGAGACGAAAAAAAAATTCCATTCGGGTATAGTATTCAAAAAAATAAAATGAAAAAAAAAAAATCTAAGAAGATAAGGATGAAAGATAAGGGAGGAGGAGGCGGAAAAGAGGCAAAATTTGATTACATTGGGAACGGAATTTTTATGGATCGAGAAAAGAAAGTTTTATGAGTTTAAGATAATTCTATAAATGTTGGGTGCGTATATGTTGAATTTTTAAGGATTGTTAGGAATGAGATTAAGCTTTTACCACAACTTAACAATCATCTTTCCTTTTATATTATTATTTTTCTTTCTCTTTCTTTTTTTTTTTTTTGTTCGAGATAATCGATGAAAACAAATTACATAGAAAAAACATTAAAAAGTTTACAGAGAGTTTCTTGTTGTTAAATTGTTTATAGAAATTTCGGCATTTTATGGAATGAATATTAAAGATCCCTTTCCGTTTACATTCAAATACTTTTTTTTTTTCATTTTTGTTTGTGCACGTTTCAATTTGAAATTTTACTTGCGAAATTATTGATTTTATGGATATTTCATTTGCATTCAAATTAGGGAGTTTATCAGTCATTATTGTTCTCTTTTTGAATTTGTTTTCAATGTTTTGTTAGTTACAATTGTAAAAGACTGAATACTTTACTCGATTGGTTTTACTGTTATTGTCTTTGATTGAAATTGCATTTTGGTAGAATTTTGATTATATTTTGCTTAATTGATGCAAATATTTTTAAATTGCTTTATACAAGATTTTTGCATCATTCAAATAAATGTTAAAGATGCAAAATCGATGCAAAAAAACTTAAAATCTTTCAATAAAGTTCTATTAAAATACATTTAACGTACCCTCAATGAGAATTTTTTTTTCTTTATTTACAAAAATTTAAAATTCGAATCGATTTCAGCACTTCAAATGAATGTAAATTTCACGCTTACATAACAAAATGAAATAATCAGGGTCAATCAATTGATCGCTGTTTGATCGTGATCGGTGATCGTCGATCAGATCGACAAATGATCGAACGATCAATTGATCGATTCGATCAAACGATGTTTTATGATCGAATGATCGACGATCAATCGATCATATTTTGAGAAAAAGATCGATAGATCGTTGATCGACTCGATCAGTGATCGATCGATCAATTGATCGACTCGATCAGAAAACAAATTTGATCGAGACGATCAATTGATCAACGATCAAAATTTTTCTTTGATCGAGGCGATCAATTGATCGATCGATCACTGATCGAAAAATGATCGCACGATCACGATCATTTTCTCATAATATGATCGATTGATCGTCGATCATTCGATCAAAAATACCGATCAATTGATCGTCGATCAAACGATCGTCGATCAATGATCGAATGTTCGAAGGTGAAAAAAAAATATAAATTAATAATCAATAAATAATAATAAAAGTTCCTTTTAAAAGGAGTAAATCCCTTCAAATTTTTTAGTTCCTTTAGTAGAAAGAAATCTAGCTCTTAATTATTATTTTTTTCTAAATCATAATATTATCTTCATTCTTTCTTTTAAAAAAAATTTTAGAAAATAATATACATTGAATCAAATTTAAAGGAAATTCTGTATGGGAAGATCCTATTAAAAATTTGAACTTCTTCTTTTCTAGTAAGTTTTATTTGATGCTCAGAATTAATTTGGTTCTTATTATAAATAATATTTTGTGTGTTTACAAAATAAGGTGGAGAAAAAAAATTAGCGTAAATAAAAACAGATTATTCCTAAATATTACACATTAAACTATACATTAAACTGTACACTATTAACAAAAACTAAGATTCGAACGAAGATTAAGATTCTACAATAAACATTTTGGATTGTAAAAGTTTTTTTCACTATTAGCAATATTTTCATTACTATAATTTTAAATCTCGTTTAATTTACAAAAATATATTATATTGTATGCAATAGTTTCTTGAAATTCTCTTCTAAGAGAAAAGCATTACCGTTTATGGTCACAAATTTGTATTTTTAAAAAAACTTGTAGTAAATAATGCTTGACTAATACAGTGTAAGAATTGTATTTCAATTTTATTTCCTAATTTTTGGAACTTTTCGTTTGTATTGAAAACGATATCAAACAAGAAAATGTTGCTTTAACCAGCACAAATTTGAGATTCAGTTAGCAAATTTGAGTTCAAACTTGAAATTTAATTTAGATAATGCAACCTACAATACTTTAATTTTAAAAATTCTCGTTCAAGACATTTTTTTACAGTACTCTTATGATCATTGATTAGATTTAATTTATTTATTAATGTTTATCGATCATTAAATCAACTTTTCGATCATTTATCTGAAATTCGATCGAAAATCGATCAAATGATCGATGATCGACCGATCAATGATCGATCGATCAATTGATCGCCTCGATCAAAGTATAAGTTTTGATCGTTCGATCAATTGATCGTCTCGATCAAAATCATTTTTTGATCGAATCGATCACTGATCGAGCGATCAAGGATCGAAATTGATCGTACGATCACGATCTTTTTTTGATTTTTTGATCGAATGATCGATAAAAAATTCGATCAAAATCGATCAACTGATCGACGATCGTTTGATCGTCTCGATCAGAAATGATTTTGATCGAGGCGATCAATTGATCGATCGATCACTGATCGATTTTTGATCGTATTTTGCGATCACGATCATGTCGATCACGATCATTGATCGTTGACTGTCCCTTCAAATAATATTAAAATATTTTGGAATGAAATTCAGCAATTCAAAATAAGATTTTTTTCTCTCGTCTTTAAAAATCATTAAACAAAAATGTCACAGACCTTAAAGCAAAAAACTTTTTCACAATTAAACATTTTCAGTCAAAAAGTTCAATGATATAAAATTTAATTTCTTAATTAATTCAAACGAAAGCTTTTTGTAAGAGCTTTAAAGGTTTTTCATCCACGAAACAATTTCAATTCACATACCAGACATACTCCAACATCACAGAGCTTTGAGTTAAAAGGAATTCTAATTATTTAACGTACAATGAAACATTTTTCACTTTTATTGAAATATTTTGAATGAAATTTTCACCTGAATTATTTGAATAGCCATTGCAAGCAGTTTACTTTATTTCTTGAATACTTGGTGCTTTGCTTTTAACAAAAGAACCTTTTAACAATAGAATTTATGATGTTTTCAATATAATGGAAGAGCTTTTATGTATTATTGAGGTTGTTGACCGTTGTCATGTGAATCATGACGTTTGAATGGAGAAGAATATTTTGAATATTTTAATAAAATTTAAAAAAATCGAAAAACAGATTAAACGTTTAAAATTTAGAAGCTGACTAAAATTTTAAAAAATTCCATAACTTAACCACTTTACTTCAAAAACAGAGCAATGATGACAAAAATTTATCAAATTGTGGGTTTCTAACCAATTCACCAATAAAGTTGTAAATCTCAATTTATCCCATACAAAAATCATTGTGGTTCTAATAAACAATTTTATTGACAAATGAATGCTCAATTTATTGAATTTTCCAAGCCAGAAGTGATTGGAATGCATAGTTTATGATGAGTTATTTCCAATGAATTAATATCAATTGAAATGCTTGTATATGAAAAAGTTTTGCAGTTGAAAATACCCAATCTAAATAATTTCAATCTATAATAATTTCTAAAAATGAATTAAATTTTCATCAAAATAGAATAAATATGCAGGACCATAACATGATTTAACTTCGAAGAAGAACATTACAAGCTCCTCCTTTCTATCTACTATTTACTCGACTCCTCTGTGGCTTTTTCCGAAAATCCCCACAAAGAAGAAAAAGACGAAGAAGGCAAAACTTTTACTCAATTCAGCTTCCGGTCATTGCATGTCAAAACAATTTGCCTTATTCTCTTATACAATTGCATGTTCCTGATCCTCATTCCGTTCCCAACTCAATGAAAAAGTTTTTTTTTATTATTTTCGTCTGTTCCGTGTGTCACACACAGTCAAATGGTTAAGCATGTGGAAAAACTCATTATACAGATAATATTCGTTCAATATTATTTTGAAATATAAAATTCCTTTTTTGCATACTTCTGGATAAAAATGAGTGGGAGATAGCAACAGAAAATAAGTTATGATAGAATGTCGCGAGATGCTTGTGTTGAGAGTGCATTTTGTATGTTCAATGTTTTTTAAATGAATTTTTAACTTATAAAATTAATTTTTAATTTATAACGGTTTTTTGAAATTTAAATTTTTAATATTGCAATTTTAAATTTTTTTACCATCGTTATTTGTTGAAGTTATAGATTTAGAATTTTATACTTCCCAAAATGATCTTAAAATTACATTTACGTTGAAAAAAATCTTTCAAAAAAACTTTTCTATGTTCAAAAACTTTTTTTATACCACGAACAGCAGACCACCATGAACTGTAAAGTGGAAGCGTAGAGCAAGCAGATGTTGAGCATGCCTTTCATTTGCACAAATATTATTACGCTGTCATGATGTTCCTCTACATATTATTATCTCTCATATTGGATCTATGCTCTCGATAGAGTTTATTTAGCTGGAATTTATTTTTTCACCCACTCAATTTTTCTTCCTACTCTACTGCTGTTTTTGTTATGCCTTGCATGTCGACATTGTAATATAAACATTCTGAGAATTGAGATAAAATGGATTAACACAAAATTAAAGAGGATTTTTTTTTCTTTTTTTTTTGAAACTGATTAGGTATTGGATAGGGCTATAATTTCAAAAAGGAGGGTAGGCTAGGTACGTAAGTACCTGATGAGTTCCAAAAAAATTTAAAATAGGTGCTGATCTACAAATAATATTCCTCCACTAAACTTTCTCCTTTTCTTTCACCCTTCACATTTATTCACTTCACACACACACAATCGCTGTTTAGTTATTCTCATCATCATCATAATCATTTGAAGCCATACAGAAGCCAAGTTTTAATCGCATGATATCGATAATCAGAAACATGTCGTGTTGCAGAGTTGAAATCTGACATGTATCTGTAAAAATACATTTTCTGTATACAGATATTATCTGTTCCCGGAAAGATTTTTTTCATCTGCATGCAGATCATCTGTATGCAGACATTATCTGCATGCAGATAAAATCTGAATGCAGAAAACAGATATCTGCAAAAAGAACAATAGAATCTGCATCCATCTGCAAAACAGATGAGCAGAATCTATCTGTTTGCAGATGATATCTGTAAACAGATCATCTGTATGCAGATGAAAAAAAATCTTTCTGTTTGCAGATTCTGTCTGTATAAAGATAATTTCTGTGGCAAATCTGTCTTTGTATCTGTTAACAGATATCTGCTTTTTCAACTCTGTCGTGTTGTTATGAATAAAATTTTGGTTCTCTTGTCTTTTTCTCCTCTTTTTTCAACACACATTCACGCTCACATAGCCAAATATTTTCGATTTTGATGGCATTGATGATCCCGACAACTGTTTATGCCTTCACAATGAACAGCTTATTTTAATGTTTGTGTATATGTGTATGTGTCGATATGGAGAGCGATGGTTGTTATTATTAGTATTCATATTATTACCAAAGAAGTAGTGAGAAAATGGAAAATGAGGCAGAATAACTCTTAAATTGTGTATCTGCACGTCTCATGAATTTCGAAAAATGTTGCTGCAAAAAATATAAATTTAATGACGATTTTTTTTTTCCTTTCTTGGCAACACATTCACTTGTTATACAAGCAATATATACCAATATTATTATTTTCCCATTTTTATGATTATCATGTCGTCGCGAATACGTTAAAGCATAGAGCAAGGAAGCAAAGTCAAATCTCATTCATTGTGATTTTTATCTTGCTTGCGAAGCATGATAACTTTAATAAACATTTATGTTTGAAGTCGGAAACAGTCGTGCCTTGTGTGCTTCATTGCACTTTTCATTATGTTCCTTTAATTTTTTGTCGAGATTTTTTTTTTTTATTTTTTCATGTATAAATCAAAAGTTTGTTAATGAATAGGGATGACTAGTTGTCAAGGTTATTTTAAATGTGATTTATAAAGAGATTCTCCGAGAGATTCTGTTGTGTTTTTAACAATTTTTTCAAAAAAAAAAAAAAATTATGATAAGCATTTAAGAATAAAGTTTAAAGTCAAAATCGGCATCAAATTTAAGTTTTATTTACTTAAATTCGAAGAAACTTTCACTAAAAAATCTTGATAGGTATTATGCAGTAAAAAAACTAATAAAAGCCATGAACTTTGTCATATCACTTTTCTCGTGAGTATTCAACAACAATTGTGAATGACGAGAATTGGTGTGAATTCTACACGCAGAAAATGGCGAAAGAAGCACAACACAACAAAAAAAAGTCGAGAGAATGAATTAAAGTGGAAACTGTTCTACCACGCGTAGTATATGATGATGAAAATTGTTGATGAAACAACAAAGCCATTTATGCTGTCACTAACAATTTCATCATACAACTTCAAGTGCCATTGAGTGCCGTTAGAAGTAAGCAACTTGCTATTCATTCGCGGATGATGATAGAACACAGCAGTGAATATTTTTGTTGTGTATGTGTTGTGACAACGAAAAGCGTTTTTATATCTTCATCATCATCAGGATGATTATAGTAGCATGTATCGTATAAATAGACGTATTCAAACTTAGTTCTTTTTGAAAGATAGAAATTCAATGGAAATATTTAGAATGATGCATTTAGATGATAAGTTTTGTGACTTAAGGGTGACAAGATGGGTGTGAAAAAAAATTGAAGAGTAGTTGTTGTTGAAAGTAAGAGAGGGTTTTGAAAGGTATCATCGTGTGAAATTGGTTATTTAAGAGGATTATGAGTCTAGAGCTAGGTGCTAAATGTCATGCAACCTTTATAGAATTTTTTACATTAATTTTTAAAAGCAATTTGAACTGAAAATAAATACCTCAAATTTTTATTTCGAAAATAATAAATTTTGAACTACAGAAAATACGGTAATTTATTTCAATGCTTCACCAAAATTTCCAATAAATTACCAGCTACAAATTCAACTAATCATCCACTTAACTCAACCACAAATCCAATTCATGATAAATTGCACGAAACTTGAACACCACAAAATTATACACAACAAAACCTGTACAATACTCTCTCCATACTCTATCATCAAGTCAGACATAGTAATAATCTCAGTGTGGTACTTGACAATTTTCAACATTATTTATTTACCAATAACTCATAATTGAGAATGATGACTCAATGTCACGTTCCTCATCTCCGATTTTCTCACATTTAATTCTTATTGTTATCACTTATTCCTTTTCCTTTTTTCTCAATTCATACAGATATATCAGTGGGATTGCGTGATGTTCGTGTCACCATTCCAACAGCCATAAAGCGAGGTGATAACGCTCTATTAATTTGTAATTATGATATGGAAGGAGATTCGCTGTATTCGATAAAATGGTATAAAGGCAAACGTGAATTTTATCGCTACACACCGAAGGAACCACAATCCATAAAAACATTTCCCGTGGCTGGCATAAATGTCGAGGTAAAACGCAATGATGTGTAATGAATGCCCGAGAGCACATGCATATCATGTGTATATATTTTTTTTGCTTAAATCTTCTTTTTTTGTGATTCAGTTAGCCGTTGCTACATACATATGGCGTACATGTTATAATGACTTTTTCATATCTCTCAATTCCTCTTTCTCTGCTTTTTTTTACAGACTAGTTTATCAAATGCATCACAAGTCGTGATAACACAAGTAGATACAAATATTTCTGGAAAGTTCTCATGTGAAGGTATGTGAAAATGTCTAGTAAATTGCTTTTTAGTTGAAGGCACAAATTTTTTAAAAAATTGAATTTTTACATGCCGTTGCAAATTTATGTGAGATGTTTATGAAGTTTATGATAGGAGATGTGGAAATGTTGGAATTTCTGATGCTTCTGGAATTTTGGTTTTTAATTCTTAATAGATTGCCTAAACCAATCTACAAAGCCACTAACTCTGTTCTGCTTTTAACAACGCATAACCAGAGGAGAAACTTAATACATCCCTAAACTTAATAAATTTTCCTTAACATTCTCAACCCATAACTCATAAATTCCTATCAACAAAATATCCTTTTTCCAGATTTTCACACAAAATTGCTTCAATAACAAGCAAAAAAAATTTCATCCCACATGTTATTTATTTGTAGTACTGTAACTAAATCAATATACAGCGTGCCACAATTTATTAAATTTTCTTCCTCTTTCTCCTTGAGCTCGACAGTCGAGAAAGAATAGGAAGCAGAAGAAGAAAAAAATTCCAATAACATCTCGCATAATTTTTTTTTTTCATCCTCATTCCAAAAAAAATTTTATTTTCGTCTTAAAAAAATTTATTTGAAAATTTCTACATACATATATATATTTATTTATAATACATAGTATCTGCCGATGCTCCACATTTCAATACCATGATCGTTTCTGGCGACATGCAAGTTGTCGGTAAGTTGAAGTCATTGAAATGGAAAAAGCAATTTTTCGTCAACAATTTTAGATCCCATATTTGCTTAACGCTATTTTTCCGCATTTAATTTTATCGATTTTCAATCATTCATCTTTTTCTCGGTTATTTATTTTCATCGTCTTGAGACATTTCCTCTATTTTTTCTGGATGATAAATATAGTTTTCATTCTGAAGAGTTTCATCATCATTATGGAGTATAGTCAGACAATTGTCGAATACATATTGACCTTACACTTTAGTTTTCCGATGAGATTTGATAGACAAATTTGTATTTCAGCTCATCTGACTAACATTATAGAAATTAGTTCATCTGTTTGCCAATAATACTTGTTAATCTTCTGTCAGTCGGTATTAGGAATATCAACTGATAGACTTGTCTCATTTCAGATGAAATTGATTGCTGATATGTTTATTATTAATACTTTTTGTCTGTAGAATTATTTGCAATTCCTTTAAGGATGGAGTTAGATAAAGTTGAATGACTTTTTATGATGAAATGAATGTCTAGTCAGAGTTCTTTTATAACTTCTGAAAGAACGCTTTTTACGTGATCGTTTAAAAATTCACAAACTTGCTGCTGTACAGCAACACAAATTGTCACTTTAATCCAATCGAAAATTCCAATATTCGAGTAAAATTAAGGTTTCCAATTTTATTTTTGCACTCATTGTTCGTGTTGATCTGCTTATCTCGTATTTATAGCATAAAATATGTTCCATTTTAATGATTCTACACTCTGCTTTATTTCGAAAAAATAAAACAATTTTATGCTCTATTTTGATGAATTGAGGACTGAATGATAAATTAATTTATTACATTTAATGGCCAAACTTATAAAATGCGGGAAAATGAGAGCAGCCAATCTGTTTCTATTTTTATAGCTTTTTCTATCTCAAATTACATTGGCTTTTTTTCTGTGGAAATAAATATTAACCTCCCACAATCTATTTACAGAAATTCCTGAAGCAAAGCCATTTATTGACGGTATCATGGCTCGGTATAGACCCGGTGATGAGCTGAAAGGAAATTGTAGTAGTCAATTTTCGAAACCAGCTGCTAATCTTACGTGGACGGTGAACGATCTTCCGGTAAGTATGGCAAACTGAATTAAGGGATGTAAATTTATTATTTTTTTCATAGGCGGATGATAAAACAGAATTTAAATTAAGACGATTGAACGAAGTTTAAGGATGTCGTCTAGACATGATGTTTTTTTATATATTTGGTATTTTAAGCTTCTGTCGAAAGCCTTTGAGAGTTTGTCGAGGAAATTAAGCCAATTTCAGTTTAAATTCAATATTAAACGCAATAAATTTCTATTTACATTAAGTTAACCTTAATTACACAATATATTGCAGCTTTTACCTAGGCTGGCCATCAAGCATTTGGAAAAATACGAGACATTTTCAAAATTTTGCCAAAATATGGGACATAACGGAAATTTTCAAGAAAAAAAAAACGAGACTAGGAACAAATTTCGGAAATTTTATACGGAAAAGCTAGGAATATACGGGGCTGTCTGTTGTAAATACTCGCTGATGGTCACTTTAATTATATCATCGTATTTGGAATAAAAAGCGCAATCTGAAGAAAATTAACCCAAAAATTAAGTTTTCACAACTCCACATTATTCTCAGTTCATCCATCATTTCGAGCAATAACTATTTCCACTTGATCTAATGCAAATTAATGTTTTATAAGCTTCAACGCTCTATTCAATCTTTTCATAATCGATGTTCATTTTAGAGGGTATGACCAATGAGAATATATTTTTCATCGAGAACTGCTTCTTTTTCATTCATCCGCATTCAATAATCGACTATAGAACATGAATATTTAAGGGAGTTTTATGTACATTTTTATCTTCTCGATTATGTATGGTACTAGCTCTATGTATGTGCTTTGCTTCCATTTTCATACCAAATTAAAGAGGAGCAAAAAAAAGTCGAGTTCTCATCATTGAAACTGTTTGAATAAACTTCCACTCTCGCAAGAGCTTTTCATATCTAGATTGAATAGAGATCTACTACCTTCAATACATCAACATTCTAATGCAGTTTTCATGTTTACTTAAGCATCGCTTTATATTTTTTTACATTTTTTTCAATACCATAAACCATAAATTGATGATGATTTTATTTACGTTGCAATTTAAGTGAATGATATACATTTAAGTGAAGCTCTTTAAATAGATTTTTACCCCTCTTTTATGTCTTTCACTACCTCCCACATTCAATTTACTTGATTTACTTGCTTTACTGTGGTGAAAAGCTTTTTGTCGGTTTATTGAAAAAATGAAATCATTTTTTTAAAGCTTAAGTCAGTGCTGTTGATTTAAATAATATTAAATTTACGAATGCGACATCAAAAATGTTTTTTTTTTTTTTTCAATTTTGACTCCGAAAATAAAATTTATAAAAATATATTTCTTGGAATTGTAATTTTTTTGCTGATATATGAATCCTTAAAAAAATTCGCTTCAAATCTTATAAATCAACATAAAATACTCTTTTACTCAACATTTATATTTTACCATAAGTCCCAAACCCACTCAATAACTCACTCTCATTTCCCCCTTCTAACACATCCATTCACTTTTATTTCATTCGATTTTCAAACAAATCTACACAAACATCGATGATGTGCAATTTGCACAAATAAGTCTTCACATTTTTATCAAAATAATGGATATGGATATATGAATTGTATTGAATGAGTTGAGTGAAAGCTTCTCACAATTGTTATCTCAATCCGATTCAATTTGATATTTTTTTTTCTTCTCCTTCTCTCAATTCAATTCTTTATTATTATTATTTCCAACTTTTGTACTTATTTTCTTTTTTCTTCTTGAATTTTTGTTAAAGATGGGTGAATATCATATGTTTGGGGTCTTTTTGGGGGATAAGACGCAGTTTTTTTTGATAAATTTGAAACACTGAAGGGGGTATGATCAGAATTAAAAAATAATTATTTAACGGTTTTTGACATGAAATATTTAGACGTCAATTATAAACTTCCCGAAGAATCTATTGAATCTATTATTTTTCTATCAGAAAAACAACAGTAATATTTTCTTTAATCTCTAACAATTCTCAAAACAAACTGTTCATAATATCACATATCATTCAACAAATTTTTCTAGCTACATACAGATAGATGAATGAGAAGCAGTAAGATGAAGAACATTATCAATCGATTTTGAAGTTGATTCTAATGGAAAATAAAAAAAAAAAAAGAAAAAAACAAAACTGAACACAATTGAGCGAAAAAAATTCGATGAGAATAAAGGAAGATTATAGCATGCGAGGAAGATGAAGAAATTTTTTATGTCTTTAGTTAAAAATTATTTTTATTATGATGAAACATAAAATTAAAACGAAAAATTTTCTTTCATCTTCTTATTTGGTGGAATTTCACATTTTTGGAGCGGAAATTTTTCCACGTCGATTATGAGAATAAATATTGAGTGGGTCAGGGTAATTGATTCATAAAAATTCCTTTTCTGTCAATTTTTTTTTCTACACAGCGAATAAAAGGTGAAGAAAAAAGATTTTATGAGCCTTAACGTAAATTTTATGGAAATTTTTCTATGTAAATTAATGGTTGTTAGGCAGTGTTGATGTCTTTTTTCTGAATTATGATTTTAAATATTTATTTTTTTTTTTCAGACTGTTTTCAAAAACAGAAATGTTTAGTTTGAATATTTGAGGACAAGATATATCTAGTTAATTGGATAATTGAAGGTTTTTGAATTACTAAAGTTGATCAAATTTAAATCTTAAAACACAAACAAAACAATAAAGCCATGTTTTACGGCAAACAAGTTCCGCAGACAACACTGCAAAAGACTGACATCCAAGTCAATCAACAACTCTGTACATTTAATAAAAAATTCACGAATGGAAGATTTTTTTAATAAAATTGATTCATCGCTTGTTCTTTCATGCTTTAAATTTTTTTTTCATGCCAAGCAGGTTAATGTCAAGGTGCCAGAGCTTTTTTGTAGAGCTTTAAGAGAAAGTTTTGGTTGTAAATAAACAAACTTTATTCGTAAAATTCACGAGATCTTAATTATATTTAGAAACTTTTTCCTTAATAATTTTTTTTAAATCTGTTCCAAAAAGTATTTTCACCTTTGAAGTAAAGTAAAACCGTACCGAAATTAATAAAAATCCTTTGCACAAATTTTCACAACAAACCTCAAAAAAAGTCAATCCCTCGAAGCTCTTCCACACTCTTTAAAGTCGATCAATGCTTATTTTTTAAAATAAAGACAATCCAAATTTGAAGGCGTTGAAGGAGATGGAAAAAGTTTTTTAATTAAATATTCAATGCTACATCTTTCAAAAAAATGTAATTTTGCTCTCATCGTGTCTGATGTAGCTGACTTGTTCTTGTGTCATGTTTTCTTTTGC
Source organism: Chironomus striatipennis (assembly GCA_026123125.1). Taxonomy (NCBI): domain Eukaryota; kingdom Metazoa; phylum Arthropoda; class Insecta; order Diptera; family Chironomidae; genus Chironomus; species Chironomus striatipennis. The sequence goes on along the minus strand of CM047392.1, from coordinate 13,736,174 downwards.
TTTTGTGAAAGTGAAAGAATGCGATGAGAAATGATATGAAGAATGATTTTGAAAAGTAAGTGGAATGATATTTACGATGATATGAGAAAATTTATTTATTTTAAGAAGAATAAGTCTAGGTGACTTGCAGGATGAGCTTTTGGGTATATTTTGGCATTTTGAGAATCTAAAAGAGAATTGTTTATGGATTATTTCGGTATTTTTAATTGTTTGAGATGGGATTGAGAGCTTTGGTTTAGATGACTACGTGAATCTTGAATGAATCATTGATTTAAAGACTATTGAGCAATCTTCTTCTGATCTTCAATCTTAATCACAAAATCTTTTAAGTATGAAGCCAAACTCCTCAACACTCATATCACAACAATTCAGTTTAACAATCTACAAAAAATAAATTCTCACAAATCATGAAAATCTCTTCTTCCAACTTCAAAATTTCAACTTTAAAAATCATCGAAAAAAAAGTTTCATAGCAAAAGTTTTCAAGCTGAATGAGGAACAAAAAATTTTCTTGCATACAAAATGTCTCAAGTGTACTCTTTATTACACCTTATCCAACAAGCACTTCTCTTCCACTTTCCTTCCGCGCATTGTTCAGATATGAAATGAAATTAAATTACAGAGAAATTTATATTTTCCTGCTTTTTGCATATTTTTGAAAAAAAAAGAAAAAATTCTTTTCTGCTCATAAAATTTATGAGCTTTTTCTTATGTAGTTAAAATAATTCTCAAGGTTTTCTTTTCTTTACCAAAAAAATAAAGCAAGAACATACAAGAAATGGAACAAAAAGAAAAATGAAAAGAATAAAAAAAAAACTTGAAGATGAATTTAATTAAAGAAATTCTGAGCGTTGAATTTCATTTTGATTTATGGGAAATTTAGCAATGAGAGCTTCAAGAAAAAAAAAAATCAAAAACTTTTCTCATAATTTAATCAATCACCATAAATGAATGGGAATGAATGAATGATTAAGGAATTTTTTTTAGAAAAAATATTTCTGACTTTTAAAATAGTTCATAAAGATTTTTTTTTCTTTTTGAATATTTTTTGAGACTAAAAACTATCGCTTAACAGAAAGTTTTTTTATAAAATTTTCTTCTGAATTTTTTAAAAATGAAAAAAAATAATGAAATAAAAAAATAAAATCTTTCTCAAAACTTTCAAAACTGTTTCTTAAAAAAACCTAGTTGAATATTCAAAATTCTTTCTGTCAATCAGTTCCGGAATTTTCTATATGTTTGCTTTTAGTTATCTGAAAAAAATTCTAAAGCATGAACATTCATAATTTACATAGGAATTTATGGATGAAAGCATTCTAAACTATTTCTATATCAGAGACGAGATGAATCTGTAGAATTTATTCAAATATTACAAATTCTAATGGATGATACATTCTATGAGAGACAGGAAGGAATATCATATTGGAAATAGGAGTACATTTGAATAAACTCAATTTAATTTTACTGATTTTCAATCAAGCTATTGATAAAAATGACACAATACTTAATTTCTTTTAATTTTTGATTTCTTAATTAAATTAAATTAATATCCAAGTTAAACAATTATATTCATTAAATTTTCAATTCCAAATTTTATTTAAATTCTGTTTTAATTCGTCAATTCAAATGATTGATTGATATTTATTTTTTAACTATTCATTTGTAATTTAATCTTATTCAAAAGAAAAAGAAAAAAAAAAAAAAAACTTGAAATGTCAATAAAACTCCTCAAAACAAAATCAAATTAAGTTTCAAGTATTGAACTAAATTTGAAATGAGAAATGTGAAAAGCACAACAGCAAGCAAAAATATCAAAATTCAATCAAACTTTCATTAATTTTAGAAATGAAATGTTAATGTTCATTTTCTTATTTTTATCCTCTTCTTTTTCAATTCCTTTCATGTCTTGAAAATGGATGAGTAAAAAAAAATGAGAAAATGAACACAAAAAAAATTATATAAAATAAAATTGATATCTATTCTATATTCTCCAGGCGTCACCATCACAAATGATATTTTATAAATTATCGAAGAATGACAGCAATTTAGAATCAACAATTTTAGGTATACATTTTCCAATTACTCAGCAACATTTTGTACGAGGGAAATTGAAGGTAAAGTGCCATGGATTATTTTCTCATAAAATGTTTATCTTACCTTTGTTCATCATCCTACTGCTGCTCTGGTGTTGGTTGGATGACTTGGATGGAGTTTGCATTGAATCTGAGAACATGAATCATGTTCCTTGTAAATTAGGGTTTATTGTTTAGAATTAAAATTTACAAAACATTGAAAAAAATAAACAAAACAGCCATTTAAAACCACATCAAATTGTTGCAAACTTCTGTTAAATCTCCTTTCATCTCCCTTAAATAAAATATCCAACAACAACACCAAAAAAACTCCAATTCAATTAAATTTGGATGACGATGATGACGGGGTGATGATGAGAATGACAAGAGTGAGTAGGGAAAAATTTCTGTTATTTTTTTGGTACGTATCAGGTGCGTCATGGACTTTGTAAATTCAACCTGTGTATCAGAATTTTTTCATGTCTTTTATTTCTCCATCTAACACAGTAACACCTCATTAAACAGAGGGAAATTTTCGGTTTAAAAAAGCAACAGAAAAAAAATTGTTGACATTTAAAAAAATGTAAAGTCTGCAGGAACTGACGCGTTGACATGAGATTTAATTTATTTAAATAAATGGCACACAAAAAAAAAATTCTCTCGATTCTAGATTTCAAATTATTTTTTAATTTCAAACTAGATGAGAATTTTCAGCATCCATTTTCATTATGCCTGCACGAGAGAAGGCAAAAGCGTAAATGAATTAAAATGCCTTTCATCTTTCTCACTCTTGGACGTTCTTCATCATTTCGCTTTGTTAGTTCATTCCACAGCCATAGTTTTTCGACCAAATGGCGTGAACTTCTGCCACCATAAATGTTTGATAATAAGGAATTTTTTTTTAATTAAATAACTTTCCATTTTTTCACTTGAATTGTGGCTTTTTCTTTATAAAATATTTAATTTTAGCTCGTATGTACAGCACAAATTCATGACATTTATCATCAAAGCGATGAGCGACTGATAGAGGAGGTGAGACCGAAAATATTGGCTACGGGTACATCAAACATGAACATGTATCATAGTATTAATGAAGGGGAATTAAGCAATCCAAATGTTGGAATGACCCATTATAAAGGTATTTCATTTATTTATTTATTTATTTGTCAATTGCTGTATGCTTTATTTATTATCACATCCACAACACACAATTCAATTTCCAATAACAATAATCAAATTATAATGGTTCCGTTGTCATATCTGATTGATATTATTACATTTTAAACGCATTTATGAGCCAGTGAATTGATGACTGAATTCAATTTTAGGCTAGACTTGATGTCCGGTATTTATGATGCTATGTTTAGTTGACTGAGTTAATGATTGATTTAGTTATTGAACTATGAACAATGAATAAAATATTTTCTATTTTGAGATTTAAAATTTTAATTTAAATAAGAATTATTACAACACAGAGAACTTTAAAAATCACATTATGAATCAAATCTGATGTTTTAAAATTCAATATTTTATTCAATTTTTTTTTTTTTTTCATTCTATCCCATCAAAAGTTTCGCTTATACAAAAGCCATAAGAGATTATTCCAACCAAAAATAAAAATCATCGAATTATTCTAAAAAATTCAATATTTTAATTCAGACTGTTTTGTTTCACAGATTTGATGAAATTTTCATAAATCCCCACACAATTGCCTGCGTAAGGATTAATGCATGAACATTTAAATTCAAAAAAATTTTAATAATTTTTTTATTCTTCTACGCTCCTAAATTGAAGTTCACGAATTTAATTGAATTTCTTCCTGCTTGATACACACCTGATGGCAATGGCCTTTTCCATCGTATTTTGTTTCAATAAATAATATCTCAAAAATATTTGTATATTTCTATCAAAATCATCGAGATATTAAATTGATGAAACGTGGGTGTCGATGAGTATTAAATTTTGTTTGTATGTTCATATATATGGATATACAGTGCTAAATGTGTGGGATTCTAAATTTACAGTATAAAAATTAAATTTGCTTACTTGAAGAGAAAATCTTCGTAGCATGTGCCTTAAATAATAAAATTTTGTCATCATGTTTTATTCATTCTTTATAAGAAATAAGAAAAAAAAAAATTTGCCTGAAAATATTTGCAATTTGATTTTTGCTATTTAATATATTTTAAATAGAATTAGTAGGAATTTTGGCATTAAGGTGATTTTTTTTAGATAAATTTGAATTTAAAGTAACTGAATGAATAAAAAAAAATGATAGAGCTTAAAAGATTTGACTTCATTTCCATTCAAAAAGGTAAAAAGTAAGTGATAATTTCAAATTTACTTCCGATAACATTTATGAAGTCATGAAGTTTGTAAATTTTTAGGTCATACCATGGGCGTAGCCAGGAATTTTTTTGAGGTGGGGTTTTTGCTACATTTCGACTTTTTTTGTTTGGATTTGAAAAAAATTCAATAATATCTATTGTAAACCTCGCGAAAATAGGGAGATTTTGACCCTCAAAACCCCCCTGGCTACGCCCCTGGGTCATACTTCAATATGACACAATCAAAAATTCTTAGAAGAAAAGTAATAAACAAAATTCAATGCTTGAATAAATAAAAATTCAATTTCAAGCTTATAAGATTCATTTTTTCAATAAAAATCCCTTTTAAATTCATTAAGTTATTCTATAACAAGCATTCATGCTTTGAACAATTTTCTCTTCTCAGAAATTCAATTCAAAAGAGAATGGCTTTACTGTAAGGCAGAATGAACATAAAGCTCAACAAATAATAAAAGTATATCCATCATAAATAATATTTTTTTCAATATTTTACACTATATATGTGTGCTTGAATGTATGAAAATAATGGCAGGTACTACCTATTGAATTATTATTATTTTTTTTTTTATCAAAGGATAAAAGGAGACGATGAAAATGGCATCGAATGAAAAGCTACCTGAATATTGAAAAAAGATATATACATGCATACACATTGTGAAAATCCCATCTGAAAATCACAATTCAATTTTTATTTACATACGGGAGCTTTGGCTTTTGTTGTTGTTTATTTAAAGCAGCACAAACAATTGTGGTGGATGTCATTTTGAGGATGAGAAAGAAGGCTCATGCTTTCATCGTATGCAAGACACATCGATGATGTTTTCACGATCATGCGTATCTTTTAAACAAATTTTCTAATCTTTTTTATATGACAATAATGTACTTATATGTGATGGAAAAATGTCACACATTCCTTAGCATATCTGCATAAAATTTACGTCTCATGAATTTAAGGGGTAGAAAAATACATTTTTATGACCTTTTTGTTGTCGTTGTGCTTCACTTTTATTTTTTAAAAGAGTTGATCCTAGATACTCTTTTTATAGATATTTTGATGGCTTGAGGAGATTTTTGAGCACCTTGATGGTTTAAAATTGTTCTTATTTTACAAAATTCAAGTTTTAAAGCAAGATTTCAATGGATTTTAATAGCACGAAGATTATTGCATTATTTGGTATACATCTTAGATAAGTCCCTAATAGGGTATGTAACATATTAAGCCAATGTGTGCAAAGAGGTCCTAATTTTTCGAAATTCGAACTTAATGGTTCTTAATTTTTCCGTTAAAAAATTTGAAATTTAAAATTAATCAATAAACTTATTTTAAGGCAACGAATTAATTGATATTTGATTTATAGACCAATAAATCATAATATTGGATATAAATAAAATCAAAAAAGTGTAAATAAAAACATTTGAAAAATTGGCGCCAATTTCGAAAAGTTGAATTTTTTTTTTCGAACTTGATCATAACCTCTCAGAGTACACACATTGGATATAAAGCAATATTCAATCACTTTTTTCCCACCTGTCTTTACTCGAGTGTCTAACCCTAGCAAAAACTTCATTAAAGAATGGAATTTGCTCTCATTTGTATATATTTTTTATTTTCGTCACAAAGTCAACTAAAAAAAAAAGAGTACTCTTAAAGGAGATGAAAGAATCTTATTCAGCTATCTTTAATATGTGCTCTATCTGCCTCTCTATGCTTTGCTTCCTTCCTCATACTTCATTATGCTCATGTTTATATCAGACTACCGACATTTCATTTCGAATTTCTTCGACATTAAGTTCGATTTCTTCGACATTTGATTCGAATTCTTCGAAATTCCAAAACAAAAGAAATTTTAATAATCAAAATTTGACTCTTTAATGTGAGTTTAGCTTAAAGTTTTATACTTTAAACTAAACTTTGATGATTATTAAATGATTCTCTTTGCATTACACATTATATAATTTAATAGTCAAAGAGAAATTAGAGAATATATTTCAAAAAATTTGGTTCACTAATACATTTATATTTTGTTTGTTATTGTTTAGAAAATTTTAATTTAATCAAAAATAACACTTTAACCCATTTGAACAGATAAAAAATTATTAATAATACTTAATAATGTGTCTATAAGCTAAACTGGATGGTTTCTAGTTTGATTTAAGGCATATTAACAAATTTAATTAAAAAATTTTAACGACTGTAATTTTTTTGAAAAATTTTAAATTTTGGTTTTAACGGGGATTTTTGAAATGTCGGTAGTCTGGTTTATATATACCTCCTATATTCAACATATTGTAACATTTCACATATGATCATGCACTTAAAAATTTTCCTTCATTTGCCCGTAAGCGATTTAAAATAACTTTTCAATATCTTAAAAAGTGACTTTATAAAGTTCACACAAGTTGGATGGTAAAAAGGATTTTTTTTTTTTGTTGGAGAAAGGAAATGAGGCTGTGATAAATATAAGAAGCGCACAGACTACAGATGTGAATGGTGTATACACATATGATGGGAATTTATGAACTAAAATCTCAAATGTTACAGTTTCACCTGATTTCAAAGCTTATGGAGAACTTTTTTCTCCTCTATGAGAAGGAAGAAGATATACAATTTTGTTGGAATTTACTTCTTCTAAGGAAAAGTATGAGAAACCAAAAAAAAAATTTTTTTTTTGTTGTTGGTGATAAATAACAGCAAAACTTTTCTTTTGCTTCTTACCAATCCAATCATGATATTGAGCTAAGTTCGTTCTTGTATTACTATTAAAAGTTTTTTTCATTGGTTTATTGGGATAATTTTTCTAATGGTTTTTGGTTTAGCTTTTAAATGAAAGTATGGAATGAAGTAAATAAAATTACATATGTGACTTTTTCCTTGGTTTTAAATAAAAAAAAACTTTTTAAAAAAACTTTTTGGTTTTTTCATTTATTTGAGTCATATGAAAGCTTCCTGACAAAAAATAAAGATTTCTTAAAGTCATCAAATTTAACTCAAAATATATTCTTCAATTTTAATTTAAAAAAAAATAAACTTTACCTATTACAGATCAAATTGTTTGAACTAAAGGTTCGCGTTTATTATGCTTTTAACTAATATTGATTAACGTGTAAGGATTCACTCAGTTATTTTCATTTAATTTAAGAAAAACATATTAAAATTTAATTATTATTGTTAATACACAAGCACAAAAGAATATTAATATATTTTAAAGTTCATAAAATTTAATTTTCATCCTTTAAATTCATAAAACTTCAATCTCATCCAACTCATCTATCTTTATGAAAGCACGTACTAATGTAAACAAGAAGAGGGAAAATTTCTGTAAATAAACTATAAAGAATTATTTCCAGTTTCTTTCTTGTTGCCATAATGGAAACACAACGATTCAAAAATTGTTGTAAATATGGATTCATTGAATCATAAATTATTACATAAAATTTGTAAAGTTTACTTACAAGCTATTTATATTAAAATAACATAATAAATATAGATCCCGAAGAGTCTCAACAAAAATCCACATTAACCGTACCACATGAAATATCTTTATATGTTCCGACAAAAATTCAACATTATTTCCCATCTATAATCTCAACATCATTAATATTTTGCTGTATTTTTGGTATGGAGAGTGGGGAAATAAATTTCATATTTTTAGCATTTTTCGTGATGCTGATGGCATTTGAACGATTTTATGGCTTGTGTAGCTGATTTTCTGCATGAATGACGCATTATTTTTGAAAATTACTAGAAATATGAATTAAAAGTGGGAGTGAAAAAGTTATTATTGGAATTTTATGATGAATGCAAATCTGATTTTGATTCTTTTTTTAATTCATGAATGTGAAAATTTTTAATTTGTTATTCTGAAAATCGCATTAAACCCTAATAGACAAAGAGCACGTTGAGAGCATACTCAGATTTTGGGTGAGCATACTCTATTGAGCATGCTTTTTCATAGAAAAATTGATGCCACTACTTTACCCTAAAAATGCACACATAAGAGTGGCGTTATATGAGCACACTGTGAGCATACTTTTATAAACAATTTTATTTCATTTATAAGTGCTCAAAAGAGCACATAAAGAGTATGCTCTTCTGAGCATGCTTGACTGAGCACATTTTAAGTATACTCTTGCGAGCTTCTTTAAAAAAATATTATTTTTTTATTCTTCCCACCACCCCCCGGTGGGGGGGATTTTTTCCCTTTAGATCTGTAATTGTGAAGTATATAATTATTAGCTGTAATTAGAAGAAAATGTTAATGTTAGAAATTTTCTGCTCACGCCGAGATTCGAACCCATGACCGCTGAAGGATTGTTAACACCAACTCGCTATCCTCTGCTCTACCAAAGTACTTTCTGTTGTAATTATAGTTTGGCAAAAAGCATAATATAAACTATTATGAAATACAAAGGAGTATAACTTAGTTTATAATATGATTTAAATAGGAATTGATGAATAAAAAAATTATTCATCATTTTAATAAAATATTTTCGGTTTTTTATATACTTCACAAGAAGAGTTTTCATTAAAGAGTATGCTCTGAGTACATGGTATGTTCATTATTTGGAGCATGTTTTTTCTTGAAATTTAAATTAAGGGCAATTCTTTTTTTCAAAAAAAAAAAAAAAAATAAATAAATAAACATTATTTTCTTAAATGATTAAATTATGTGTTATTAAATCATTTAAGCATTTGTGTTATTTAAATTTTGTATTAGTTTCACTTGTATACTTTTTCGTGAACATTAGTTTGCAGCTTAATCGAATCCTCTCAAAATGTGTAACATTTCCTTTATTTGTTTTTCAAAATATGTATTATTTTTTTCAAAAAAATCACCTATGTAAAAATATTAAATAAAAAGAAAATTATTGTAGAATTAATGAAAAATGCAGAAAGAGTAACGCTTTCTCATTTTTCATATAATTTATTAGAAATTTCCTTGACTCCCTTTTAGGGGTGCGTTGCATAGGACCTAAAGATTTCCGCGGAATTTATTCCGCGGAAATTTTTCCACAGTAATATTTTTTATTTTTCATTAAAAACTTCCGCGGAATATATTCCGCGGAAAATATTCCGCTACTAATATTTTTAAAATTCCGCGGAATTTTTTCCGCATATAAAATGAAAAATATTTTATGATTAAAAAAAATCTAAAATTATTTAAAACTTATATTTTCCTTCTACAAAAAAAGTCCGTTTTATAGAAGTCTAAAAATATCTTTTGTAAAAGATTAAGGTAAAAAACAATTTAATTTTTCGCAATTTATATCCATATGTAAAACTTGCAAAGGATTAAAAATAAACTAAGCATCTGTTTGGGGTTTGCTCAATAAATTTTGATTTGCCACTGAAGTTGTCGTATATTTTCTAGGTATTTTTAAAGTTACCAGGTTTAAATCAATTTACACTTAAGTGCCAAACAAAAGTTAAAATTTTTTGGCCCTCAGATTTTTTCTCAAAATATCTAATCGTTTTTAATATAAAATAAGAATGTTATCATGACTATCATCAATCCAATTGTTGATGCTCACTCAAATTTGGTGAGTACAGTTGTTATTCAGTGAACGCCTAAGTAACTGTTATCATTGTAAGTAATGTTTGAACTTAGTAAAAAATTATATAATTGATAAATAATGTAACGATTAAATCATTATTTAGGAAATAGAATAGAAAAAAACAAATTGATATACTGATCTTGAAAGTTAAACATCAATAAATTCTGATTTCCTCCTATATAGATTTTGATTAATTTCATCAAATAAATTCAGCATTGGTTCAAAAATTTAAAATTAAATGACTAACATCAAAATCTATTTTGCCCTATTTTTTCAATAATTTTTAAAGACAAAATTATTTTCTAATTGTAAACTCAGAACTTTCGTGCAGAAATTAGTTTTAACGTGACAAACTTGTTTACAGCTACATCAAAAGGCACTTAATTAACCTTTAAACTTTTTGTTAAATATTTTGCTTTAGTCACTTCAGAAAAAAACGCCGATTTTAAGGTTTTTGGAATAAGATTTTTCGAATAAATCTATTCAACTAACATTTTTATTTAGTTTTAACCCATTTTAGTCAGAATATAAAGAGAATAATGCTTCTAATATTATTCTAAAATTTTTAAATGAGGATACTATGAAATATCCTCATTTAAAAATTTTAGAAAAATATATATAATTTTTTTTCCATATATAGAAGAAAATGAAGTGCGGAAAAAATTCCGCGGAATTTTAAAAATATTAGTAGCGGAATATTTTCCGCGGAATATATTCCGCGGAAGTCTTTAATGAAAAATAAAAAATATTACTGTGGAAAATTTTCCGCGGAATAAATTCTGCGGAATTTTTTCCGCGGAACTTATTCCGCGGAATTTTTTTAGGTCCCATGCTACTGAGCCCCCTTTTAGATTTGATTCATGTAAACTTTTTTCATGATCGGTAAGGGACTGAAAAAATGTGCAAACTTTAAAAAAAATTAAAAATACCTAGAAAAATTTGAAATTTTTTGAAAAATTCTTTTAATGAAACTTAAAAAAATTTCAGCTTTTTTTCAAAGATACAAAAGCTAAAAGTTACATTTTTTTATAAAGGGGTTTTAAAATGTCATAAAACATATATTTATGAAAAATTCTTTATTAAAAAATCAATGTTTTCTTCTGTACTGATTTTATTAAGATTCAGTTTTTTTGTAAAAAAAGTTAAATTCTGAAAACAGAAATGTATACTTTTTTGGATATTTTTTTAAATACCTACAAAAAATATAAAATAGACACAATTTTTTGAAAATTTAATTAGTTATGAAAATTGGTTTTTACAAGCAGCTGTTTTTCTCATTATTTTATCATTTCTCTAATTAATCCTAGGGTTTTCAATGAAAATCAGGATACACGTAAACTTTAAATTCAAATCAAAATGGCAATTTATCCATGTATTTACAGTACTCCTAAGTTTGCTCAATGAGTATGCTTAAGTGAGTTTACTCTGAATGTACTCAAGAAAGTACATAATGAGCATACTTAGCTGAACACGTTTTAGTTAAAAGTGATAATTCATAAAGATGTGCTCAAAGTATGCTCAAAAGTATGCTCATTAAGTATACTCTAGTGAGCGTACTCTGAATGTACTCAAAAATGTACATAATGAGCATACTTAACTGAGCACGTTTCGGTCAAAAGTTGGTCAAAAGTGATAAGCTATGAAGATGTGCTCAAAGTATGCTCAAGAGTATGCTCATTAAGTATACTCTAGTGAGCGTACTCTGAATGTACTCAAAAATGTACATAATGAGCATACTTAGCTGAGTAAGTTTCAGTAAAAAGTGATAGGTTACGAAGATGTGCTCAAAGTATGCTCAAGAGTATGCTCATCCAGTATACTTCAGTGAGCACATATGAAGTATGCTCTCAATGTACTCAAGAGCGTACATAATAAGTACACTTAGGTAAGCATACTCTCAGCATACTTAAGAGTATACTCAATGAGTATGCTGACGAGAGCATATTTTTTTAAAAATACTGAAATCCTAAAGTATGCTCAAGATGTACTCAAGAGCATACTTACTGAGCATACTCACGAGAGCATATTGAAATATTTCATGTTTTTCGAGAGTGTACTCAGAGTACAATCAAGAGTATGCTCAAGCAGCATACTCATCTGAGTACAACATATTGATGTGCTCATAGTGTACTCACGAGAGCATACTCAAGTGAGCACATTGTTGTTCTAAAGCTGAGCATACTCTCTATGTGCTCTATTTTGTGAGCATGCTCTTTGTCTATTAGGGAAAATAACTTGGAAAAAATTTTAAACACTCAAAAGTTTCAAATTTAGCAAATTTTTAACATTTTAAAGTACACAAGCACAAACAGAATATTGTAAATTTATGGAGCAACACTTTCATTACATCTATAAAAAAATTCTCATAATAATAAAAAATGTTCATCAAGGAACATTACAAAATCGTTTACAGTCAGAAAAAGCTTTAAAGTTCTTTTAATAGGAAAGATTTTTTAGTTATTTTAGTAAATATTTGGGAGATGTAATTACGATGGAACAAATTAGGATGGAATTTTTTGGCCCAAAAATTTTTGGCCAAAAAATTTTGGTTCCAAGTAAATTTAATCGTCGGATTAAAAAATTAAATCACCCAAAAATTTTTGGCTAATTTGAAGAAGCCAAAAAATTTTGGCCCAAAAATTTTAGGCTGTATCTTGAAAATATAAATAAATATAGAGGCCAAAATTTTTAGGTTGAGACTTAGAATAAATTCGGGGGTTTTCAAGCCAAAATATTTTGGGCCAAAATTTTCAGGTTGAGACTTAGAATAAATTCAAACTTTTTCCAGCCAAAATAGTTTGGGCCAAAATTTTCAGGTTGAGACTTAGAATAAATTCAAACTTTTTCCAGCCAAAATATTTTGGGCCAAAATTTTCAGGTTGAGACTTAGAATAAATTCAAACTTTTTCCAGCCAAAATATTTTGGGCCAAAATTTTCAGGTTGAGACTTAGAATAAATTCAAACTTTTTCCAGCCAAAATATTTTGGGCCAAAATTTTCAGGTTGAGACTTAGAATAAATTCAAACTTTTTCCAGCCAAAATATTTTAGGCCAAAATTTTCAGGTTGAGACTTAGAATAAATTCAAACTTTTTCCAGCCAAAATATTTTGGGCTAAAATTTTTAGGTTGAGACTTAGATTTCTTATTCTTAACTGAAAATTTTGGCCCAAAATATTTTGGCTGGAAAAAGTTTGAATTTATTCTAAGTCTCAACCTAAAAATTTTGGCCCAAAATATTTTGGCTTGAAAACCCCCGAATTTATTCTAAGTCTCAACCTAAAAATTTTGGCCTCTATATTTATTTATATTTTCAAGATACAGCCTAAAATTTTTGGGCCAAAATTTTTTGGCTTCTTCAAATTAGCCAAAATTTTTTGGCTTCTTCAAATTAGCCAAAAATTTTTGGGTGATTTAATTTTTTAATCCGACGATTAAATTTACTTGGAACCAAAATTTTTTGGCCAAAAATTTTTGGGCCAAAAAATTCCATCCTAATTCGTTCCATCGTAGTACCCCAACTCAAATATTTTGCTTACTTCATGCTTATGTAAGCAGGCACGTTATCCTTTTTTATGTATTTTTGAAGTTAGGGAACTGGCAAAGAAAATTAGTTTGGGATAGAAAGATTTAATTAGATTTACATTTTTTTTGTTGTCATTGGAAGCATTTGGAATGTGCCTTTTTGAAACAAAAAGATTGTAACATTTTGTTTTTAAATTATTAAAAAACTGCACTTTTTGCTGATAATACATTAAATTGTGTGTAAATTTCTTTAAAATAAGTTCATTGAACAGCCACAAAAGTGTTTACATTAACAAAAATTCTTCCCAAATTTTCCAACTCTTTTGACAATTTTAATAATTTCCTTAGAAAAACAAAAACACATGACAAACAAGGAAAATATGTAAAATTAAATTTCCATTTGACAGATGTATTTATGAGCAAAACAACTCGTGTTTACATGTGAAGGTAAAGTAAATTTCCTGGAATAAATCGCTAAAATGAGGAACAAACAAAAGAATATTTCTGTTGATGAGTTCCGTTAAATTGAAAATTTCAGTTTACGAGTAAATTTAATGCGAAAGTGCATTCATGAGTAGGAAATCTTATTCATTTTATGAAAAAACTTTATTTCCTTTGAGTTATTGTAGTTCAAATCTAAAATCTAAAACACAAAAACAAAAGGTCCAGAGTATCAACATAAAAACCAAATAAAATATTAAATTTCACCACAAAAATTCTTGAGCTTCAAATTCCAAAGCCCTCAAACAGAAAATTCCAATTTAATTTCGTTTTCCTGTAAAAATTGTGCAAGATTTTATTTCCATCATGAGATCTGTCACAATAAATAAAGTTTTATTTCAATCAGAGGCTAAATGTAAAGACTCGAAAATTGTATTTTTCGTAGAAAAAAAAAATGTTGAATTGAAAAAAAAGAAAAAATAAAGAACAAAATCTCCTGAAGAGGATTTATTGAGAACAACAAAATTTTTCATTTTTCAATAAAAAGCTTAAGAAATGAACGAAATGCTTCCGCATGCCTTGGTTGATACACGTTTTGAGTTGGTGGAATTAAATAAATGTTTGCGATTTGTGTCTGAGTTGGTATTTAAAGAGATATTTTTTTAGTAGATTTTAAAAAAAAGAATTTTAGAAAATTCAACAAGATTTTCATTCACATACGCATAGAAATTTCAGTCGAGAAAATCAAAAAATTTTTTACCTTACCTTGTGTCTAAGCAGGAGTGTAGCCAGGAATTTTTTTAAGGGGGTGTTTTTGGTTTTTGCTCCTTTTCGACGTTTTTTATTTTTGTTGAAAAATTCAATTACATTTAGTGTAAATTTCATAAAAGTAGAGAGGTTTTGACCCCCCAACTCCCCCTCAGCTACACCCCTGCATATAGGAGTTGACACGATTTCATCCGAATGAAATTTTCTTTTGTGCCTGATGAAAAATTATGAAATCTAAAGAAAAACTCTTTTATTCTGGATGAAGGTATCAACCCCTGGCCTTGCATAGAATTAAAGCCCCTGCCTTTACAATTCTGAATTCAATCACATTAAAGTCTTAAAAGTTTAATCAATAGCTATCCAACCTATCATAAAACACACTCTAAAGCATTCTTATTCCTACAAAAAATAGCAAACAAAGCAATGTCTACGTCCATATTTCACCAGTTATTATCATTATTATCTTCATCCACACATTCACGAACATAAAAATTTGTTGACACCAAACAATACTAATAATAGTAATGTTACTGCCATGTTTTCTCATCTTTCATTCCTTTCTTTATCTCTATTTTTTTCTTCTCTCTTTCTCTCTTGCAGCCGACATACCAGCAACATCACATTCCAAAAATCTCGTTCATTCATACTTGACAATATGTTGGATTACATTCTACATTTGCACAATTTGCACGATATTATTCTACTCATTACGTGTCGGAATTTCCTGATTGTACTATTTAAAGGAGGTCGTTAAGATATAAAATAATAAAGTGACTATATCTGACGCACTTCCTTCAACATACTGCAACACAATCACATCAACGACAATGACGGAAGAGAGCGAGAGATAATGATGACTAAAACATCCAAAGCCAGTTATGTTGAAATTTATGCTGCGGTAGCTAAAAAACATATATACATAAAATAATAAAAACCAAGCAGAAATCCGCAACAAAGTTGTTACATTTAGTCAGTAATTGCCCTAGTGAATACAGAATAAAAAATCCTATGTTAAAAAAAGAATAATTTTTTTTGTAGATAATCCAAAATGAAGAAAATAAAATGTAAATAGCTGAGACCACATATAAGCGTATATAAATATTATACATAAAAAAAATTTGTTGTTAATGCCATTGTAAGAGTTTGTAAACAAAAAAACAGAAAAAATATGTCTATAAAAATGTTAATAGGATTTAAATTAGTATTTTTTTTGCATTCTATCTTGTAGCTTAAAAACTTTCAGTTTGTATTCTTTATGGATTTGAGAGGAGACATGAAAAATGAAAAAAAAAAAATATGATGACAAATGTGAAAAGTAAAAAGTTATAAAATGAATAAAAACGATATGGAAAAACATATAATATGTTAATTGTCAGATTTTTTTGGAATGAAAGAATAAATAAGTTTGTTGTTATTTTTTTTTTTCAATGAGTTTTAGCTATGGATGGAAATTTGAGTTTTTAAAACTTTAAACTTTTTTTGTTTATGATTATGTTCTCTTCTAATAAAAAATTAAAAGATTTGAAGAATTTAATTAAATTAAAGAATTCATATTAAATTTGAATTTACATGTATAAAATTAAAATTTTATGCAAACAAAATAAAATTTAATAATTCAATGAGTATGCTTCAGTCAAGAATTTTCTTTAAAAAAATCACGCAAAAAGTCTCATTTCTAAATAATTTTTTGAGCTGGAATTTCATATGAAAAAAGCAGAGGGCGAAGCCGTTCGATTTTTAGCCGGCTAAAGTCGGCTAAAGCCGACTAATTTTAGCCGGCTTTAGCCGACTAAAGAATAACGGTCAAATTTCAAAAAAAAAGTTTAGCCGGCTTTAGCCGGCTAAAGCCATGTTTAGCCGGCTAAAGCCGACTAAAGCCGGCTAAAGAGAAAATTTTCCTCTTATGAAACGTAATGAAATGTTATTAAACATTTTATCATTTGTTAAATTTTTAATATGATTTATCCTTAACATAATATAAAAATCAGTTGAAAATCGGAATAATATAAATAATTTGGATTAAAAACTTAATGGAAAAGCGATTTTCGCATCCATTTTCTTATTTGTGATGTAAAATCCCTCAGAAAAGTAAATTTTCACATTGATTTTCTTAGTTGGGATGACAAATTAAATCCATCGGAAATTAGGATTGAATATTAATCGCATCCATTTTCTTATTTGTGATGTAAAATCCCTCAGAAAAGCGAATTTTCGCATCAATTTTCTTATTTGTGATGAAAAATCCCTCGGAAAAGCGAATTTTCGCATCAATTTTCTTATTTGGGATGAAAAATCCATCGGAAAAGCGAATTTTCGCATCGATTTCCTTATTTGGGATGAAAAATCCATCGAAAAAGCGAATTTTCGCATTGATTTTCTTATTTGGGATGAAAAATTCCTTGGAAAAGTGAATTTTCATATCAATTTTCTTATTAAAAATGAAAAACGCATCGGAAAAACAATTTTACATTTTACATTATCGTTTCTAATCTCATTACATTTCAGAAGTAAAAAATCATACCTTTAGCCGATTTTAGCCGGCTTTAGTCGGCTTTAGCCGTCTTTAGCCGGCTTTAGCCGGCTAAGAAAAAATGTGATTTTTTTTTAGCCGGCTTTAGCCGGCTAAAGCCATCTTTAGCCGACTAAAGCCGACTAAAGACGGCTTCGCCCTCTGATCATTACCAAAAAAAAAATATCAACGAAACGCGAAAGACACGAAAGAGTTGCACATGAAAACCAAAACTCGGTAAATTTTTCTGCTCATTTAACGCAAAATCATTAATCATTTTTAATTATTTTAATAGGGCACCAAACTCAATTATTATTTCCAATTAAGCTTTTGCCTCCTAAAAATGGACCGCAGACGAGAGCCACTCATGTCAAAAATAACCTTATTGACAGCTCAATAAATCGTTTATTTAAGTCAAAAATGCTTACCAAACTTTATAAAAAGTGTAAAGAGTGGAGAGAAAAAAAATTAATAACTTTTGTTGAGTGGCAATTTATATTTATAAATATGCACATGTATACTCTCAATGAGCTCTTATCAGCTATCG